>JARFIW010001535.1:3335241-3935241 GCA_036346225.1 Platerodrilus igneus
AATAATCGCCTTTAAGATCTATACAATTTTGCATGCGATTGAACCACCCTTCAAAGCACTTTGTCCAGTCAGAAGATGGTAGCTTTAAAACATGCGTCTTTAACATCAACTGATTGATTATACAAGCCTTTTCAACAACTCGTAGCTACAGTGAAAATCTTAAAGTTCTTATAATAATTTATTTCTAGCTAAGCGAGGATAGTACAAATATTAATTTCTTGAAGATAGTATGCTATCTTGTTAATTACTTTCTAAATACTATAGTTTATTAATATTGAAACACTATAATTAATTTATATCGATCACTATAATAATTTATATCACATAGGGTAATTTATATTAATAATATCTGCCATTATTTATTTCATATCACAACCTTATAGCTCAAATAAGAACATAGTATTATAATCAAAGCTTAAAGTAGAATTGACTAGCTAATGCCTATGACGACAATTTATACTTTATTCAATTGTTCAAGATTATTTCGGGAACGTACCATGAATTATGTGAGTAACATTCTAGATTTTTCCAATTGTATGATTAATAAAGCACTTAATTGCAAACCTTGTAGGCCGTCAATTAGGTCTATTTAAAGATGTTATGCCACAATGTGGCTACCAGTTATCCTTTGTTTACAAATGCCTCGTTTGAGTCTTGATGTTTTTTTCTGGTCAACCATAGATTAAATGGCGCTTGTTAGAATATCTGTTCTTAACTTATAACAGGAGAAAATTTTGTAGCCCAATTCAGTTCTACAGTTTACGTTTCTTACACTCTGACTAAAAGGGCACATGAAAAAAATAGGTGTATCAATCTTGCAGTTCAGAATGTTGGAACTACTCACCTCATCTAATAAGTTTTTAATCGAAACCTATAAAAAGTTTTATGAAAATATAAGTAAATTAGTTTGGTGGTGGAGCACGTTTGCAAACTCCCCGTTTTGAACACCTGTAGCATAACAAATTTGTAAACAAAATATTTTAAAGCCATTATTGAATAACAAAATATATGAATTACTAAGCAAGGTTTTTTTACACCCAATAAAAATAGAAAACTAATGTTTATCTATTAATAAAGTATAGTTTCGGTCATTTCCTGTATGCAATATGCTATCATGCAAGGCACTGGTGTGTATCAGTTTATCACCCATGCACTTTTCCTTTGAAGACTTTTGGTAAGCAAAGTGGAGACGGACATCAAGTGAAGAGAATCAAGAACCTCGGTATTATGAACTCAATTGAGAAAGATACTACATTATTGCTAATTCATTTTATCTGGCTGTTTGCTAAATGGAAACTCGAGTTCCCAAGTCTACCTAGTTATAAGAGTTGGAGTACGTAACAGCCGACCTTCAGTTCTCTACTTTACACGTGATCTGCATGCTATTATTAATGTGTCTTGTGGCAACCACGACACATAAGACTTTGTTTGAAGCACTAAACAAATGTATAGGAAAACAGCCGGACACTTATTTATAAACCTTGATGAATCTTTCTACTACAAAGCTCGTGGTATAGTTGCAGTTCATTTATAAAACTGTGATACCTGTCATATAAACACTGGACTTAGGGAATTTCACTTTCTGATGTCGTTTCTGAGATCGTTGGCTTATGAAAGCTTTTCGGCGTTGCTTATGCACCCTCCTTTGTTGATAAGACGCTGAATAATCACTTTGAAAGCCGGGTTTTTAGAGCACATGAATTGGTTCAAATGAATTAGGTAAAAATTTTCTTATTCAAAACAAATTTTATTGAAAAAGGTTACGAAATAAATGGTATCGTCCTGAGGTGAACCTTCAACATTTCTTTTGCACCATCACTTCTCGATAACAATCAGATACACATGCGTATATTCAGGCTGTAGGAGCACTTGCAAAGGTTTGTTTGGATTAAGCTAAAAATTCCTTATTCAGAACTAATTTCAGTGAAAGGGACAAGAAATGTTAGAAGAAACTCTTCGTTCCATTGAGGTTGCACTAGACATCTAAAGGTACAGTCCACATTGTGGATAAGTTTATCGCAACCCTGAATGAATTGGAAAGTAATGCAGCAACAGCTAAATTGCGAAAAACACATGACAAGGAATTACTGACAGTGTACTTGGAAAATTGATGTTAGAGATGCTATCAATTTTTTTGGAATATCAACTTTAGTACTACACAACAACATGCAGAATAGAAACTCGTCTGCTTACAAGGAAACGATAAAAATGTATAAAAATTTCTTGATTAACATCCTTCTTTCCATTAGTTAAGATTTTGTTTTTTAGTTCTGGTGTGGGAAGTAATAAAAGTATTAATTTCTACAAAGCTTTAGTAATTGGATTACCTTTAATGGTGGAAATTGTAGGAAAGAATTTGTACCGTGAAACTTGCTAGAAATTCTTGAATTTTACCACTTTCAAATATTAACCCATTAATCAAGGTTAATGATGGGGGCGTTGCGCTGGTCAACTAGCGAAAGAAACAACTCAGGGGTTACTTTTATAACCATCTCCGAACCCTAATATGATGTCGTACATTGCGGATATCTTTCTCTTTTCGTCACGTGGCAAAGGAATATAGTCTTTGAAAAGTTTGGAACACCAAAAATATTTTATGATCTCAGAACATTATTTTGCTTTTGATAAATATCTTTAAAATGAGTCCATGAACAGCAGAAGGATCGTCAAAAAATTGAGAATACAGATGAAGAACACGTTTGCTATAATTTTTTATTCAACAATGGCTGAAGCCAGACACATTTTTCTTTAGGGACAGTAATCAGAACTGGCCTATACATATGTTAAATAAAAACCTACCATACAGGCCTACGAACATACGGATATACTTACAGTTAACACTGCTATTGAAATATTGAAGGATTTCAACGCTGTTGCAATTGCCGAAAAACACAAATTTATAGGTACTAATTTCCGACTAGCAAAAACAAAACTTTCTAATACTGATGCATATCTTTAAATTGTCCACGTATCATTTATCAAAGATTAATCTCACCTTGGTCATTTGAATATTTTTGCATATGAATTTATTATGGCTTCAAGAGAAATCACCGAACACAAATTTGAATGGATATAGGTTTGAATATGTTGCTAAATTAACAATAAAAAACTTCGCCAGTCTTCCATCAATACCACCCTCTCGTAAAACAGTACCAAAGCATACTCTCCGGGTTTATTATCAAACCCAAACGTGAAAGGAAATTACCTTACATCCACAGATTGGAGTTGGAGCGAACAGTGATTCTCTAAATGCCTAATACGACCCCTAAAACTGTTGTGCCACTAGAATTTTGTTGTAAACATGAAGAAAGTTATTGTAGCGATAATAACTGCAGAAAAGTTCGGCAACGTTGCTCTATGTTTTGTGTCACTTGCTGAGAATCGGCTTGCATCAATACCAAATCAAAAGACGTCGAAAAAGATACATACACATTTTTGATTATGGAAATTAACTGCCACGATGCTGATAACGACAAAGGAAATGGTATTGATCGTCTTGGTTTCAATTCAATATATCTCAAGAGTACGATTGGAGTAGTGGTATGAAAATCACAAACACCTTGCTACGATGTTGAATAAATGATGAGTCACTTTTAGTTTTTTTCATGATTTTCAAAATTTACACTTGAAATTCCTTCATATAATGAAGTATTTGATCTAAACCTAGAGTGAAAGCAAATTTCTGCAATCTGTGTCTTTATTACAAATTTTAGTACTCAAGTGAACTTGAGGGAGTGGTCTTTTTAGGATGAAGGAACCTCGAGAATCTTCCGACTAAGCTAGGGGTCTATTCCTCGGGTAGAGCTTATGAGGAGTGGTCGTGGGTTTTACAACAAAAACATTGTCTACTTACTGACTTTAAAATACAAAATAGGGGTGCGAAAGGGCGCCACCAAGTCCTTGAAATTTAATCACGGGTTTGCCCTAAGGGAGGACTTGGAAGTTCTTAGAGGGAAATATCGTATTTACTGCTAAAGCAGGAGCTGTAAAAAATAGTATAAATAGAATAATGAAGAACACAAGAGATGCTACCTTACAGCATCAAGAAAAAGAATAGCCATTAACATCAATAATTTAAGCACTATTATATAAACAAATTTAAGCATTAAATGTTTTGAAAGTGCTGTCTAGTGCTTCCTTACCAAGTCACTGCTAAAAACCTTATTTTTATAAAAGGGTATTGGTACAATTTTATTTTCTAACTCAGTTGCCCTATCCTTGAACTCACTTGTCCAAAATAAAATAATTACTCAAATGAATTTAATAATTGTTCTTTAATTGAATTAAGCGTTCTTTGTAATACAATTTTAAATACAAAATATATCACATTAATGAGGTCTAATCTTTTAGACTGAGATATGATCAGATATGAAAATCATGACTGTCTTTACTAGGAATAAAAGAATATTATTAATGTATTAAACATATCTATGTGGTTTTCTGAATTAATTACCCAAAATACACAAATCTGTTACCTTGGTTTACAAAAGTGTATTAAATATTCAAAAACAAATAAAATTAGTTCTGGTAATTACTTGAGGTGTAATTGAATTTAAATGAAACATTTTGTTATGACTAAATAAGGATATTCTTAATCATAATCATTTGCAATAATATCATATATAATCCATAATTCATACTATGGAAAATTCCAAATAGCAAAACTTTTCATAATTACATTGTAAAACAAAAGTCATAAACTGTTACAATGTTGTTCTCAATCATCTGCCTCGCTGTTACGTTATACGAACAGTTGTAGCCAGGTAAAGTGGATAGAAAAACTCTTACCTTGCAAACTGGTACTTTAAACTTCATCGAAACTAATACCTTGTGGAAACCACATGTGTTGGCCTGCAAACTTTCGACAAACAAATGACGTCAGCGTACTGTCCACATTTTATTGCGTAATATCTTTGATCTTCACTGAGAACCATTTACACGGGCTTGCTGTACATTTTATTTTAGCAAATCGAAACAAAGCTAATCCATAAACAAGCTATTCGAAGTACATCACTTTCGACGTTTCTTTAACTTGTGTGTAAAGAACAATTATTTAACGATAAATTGAAAAATTAACCATGATGTTTGAGCCCATTAACTCGCAAGGTTATCGGCGCTGAATGTCCAGAATAGATATTTATTACATTTACGTTAGTAAGATTAAACTTGACAATTTATAGAAATTAAAATTCGCAGACCATTTAGATTATTTTTTTAAATAAGTTCAGTGAAATTAATATTAACAAATTTAAAGAAATTATTATTAGAAATCCTATGAGCGCATCAAATGTATCTTGCACTTGGTTAGGCGGCATCGATTATTGCCTCTCGCAGATTGCTGGCGTGGACCTTATGGTCCTGCATGATGCTTGTAACTCTACAAATGGTCAGGCCAGACTGAATCGTCCGGTTGACAAGATGCGCACTACACATTTAAAAATCGCCTGACATTGAAGATGACATTCAACCGACCAACGTTTACTAATAGTAACTAGACCAACTTTAATAAGTAATAAATGCCTTGTAATTGGGCTATACGGTCCTGGTCTGAATGTTTATTCACGTCACAAAATTAAAGGTTTATTTAAATAAACATAATGGTTTATTTGAATAAACAATGGAGTGTTTTATAAATAAATTTATTAGGATTTGTAATTGTCAAAAAAACATTGTTACACTGCCTTTCTCCAAAAAGAAAAAAAAAAGTTTTTTAGTGCAACCAAAGATTTTTTTATGCGTTACTTATTAACCCATAACGAAATTCTAACCTGAATATTAAAACTAATTTTTGAACTGACCTATGTAAAAAAAAAATAATTAAAAAGACTAGGGGGGGGGGCAAAATAACAAAGCGAGAGTGTTTTAGTAACTACGCGTACTACACATCCACAAGGAAACAGTATCGGTAAGACAGTAACGGGAATTGTCGCAACCGAGAAGTCCAACACTCTCACGGAAAAAAAAATTATATGATTTACAGGTCTCTACCATACACACTTAACTAGAACAAAAAGGCAACAAAGAAACTCTCCGAACTAACACTAAACGGAAACTACCAATCAAAAAAATTATCAACAGCAATACCAGAGAAAATACTATGATAAAGAACTTCAAATCCCTTAACTATATACAAAACTTCTGCCTTAGGATGACAACTCAAGCCGAAGGAAATAATTAGACCCTTTTATCAAAAAGCAGCCTCAAAATATCTAACCACCAAAATGGTGAGCATCATCACAACGCTATTACTCTACAATGCGTATGCACTAATTGCCTACCTAAAAAAAAACTATTTTAGCGACCTACTAAAATATTCAATAACCTCTACACAAATGTGAATTATCACACTATCAACGCTACTATCAATTGTGCAATCAGCACACACTTAAACCAACCAACCAACGTGTGAGCTACTGGTTCACTCACCTTACTCGATTCGATAGTGAATAACTGCTTCGAGTAACAGTAGACTAAAATCTCAAAAAAAATTACACTCCACCCAACTAAGGTCACACTGCTGAGTAACCAACTCTGCATGAGTCTCGTCTAGACTAAAGTATTGCTCAATGTAATGTACTAGACACGAAAAGAACAGACTTCAGTTCCTTTGCTCACATCGTAGAAGACACGACTATCGTCAACAAGACCGTCGACTTTTACAAACTCAAAAAAATAAATTTATCCCAGTCAACACGTTATAAATCCAAAAAGGTTTTGTCTGTCAACATTCTACGAATCAAAAAATTTTGCCTGGTAACGTTGAACGAATCAAAAATTTTTTTTTATGTGTTAACGGTCTGGACAAACACACAGGGAGGGTGCTCCTGAGAACACGGTACGTACGTACGGGGAAAGTGCTTCTTATATCAGATTGCGCGCACACAGGGAAAATGTTTCTGATACACATTTTGTACGCGCAGGGGAAGTGTGTCTAATAATACGCTCTATCTCAAGAAAGGTGTTTCTAATAATACGCTCACTATCACACTATACAAAATCCTTAACGCCATCTCACTACCTAATATCGCTACTATCATACGCAATTTATTATAATGAAGGTATCACTAAATTCCCATTCAAAATTTTAAATGAGGTTCTTCCTCTTGTTTACAGTATAGAGACTAAAAGAAACTAAACGATACAATAAGGGATGTACTTTACTTTCAAACTCAAATAAGGAACACAACACTTAACTACATCGAAATGACATTCTCTTGGTCTATTACTGAAAAGGGCTTCAGATCTTTTATATGCCATTTTCGGGCTATCGTGTACTAAACAATTCATTTATTAAAAAAACTAATCATGACGATAGCTAACAAAAATTTAATGTTCTGGTACACTTCATATAACGTATAATCAAGTTGTCGAAGTAATCACTAATGCTTCACAACGCATAAACTTGTTAGAATGACAGACTCTTTCACGAGCCTCACCTAGACTAATCATCAAAAAAAATTTTCCTCATCACCAACTTCAAAAACAGTGGTGCAAAAATGCTAGGGCAACAAATTCACCTCGAGTTTCGTCTAAACTTACGCACTGCTGAGCGACCCACTCTTCACGAGTCTCGTCTATACTAAACAGAATCAAACATGTTGCGTTTTAATGTCGATATAAATCACAAAAATTGCTATCAAACCAAAAACGTGCCTATGCACAAAAGCAATTCTCAAACAGTATGACGACAGCACAAACTAATGTACCCAATTTACCGAAACATTATTTTTAGTACACACTTTATAGTAACCTCTTAATACGAAGTAACATATTAACTGTTACACACGTGCCTCATTCATTTTTGGAGCACGACTGACACGAAGTCGAGTTAACGCCTTTATGTCCGCATTTAAAACAAAATATTTTCATAGGAGCTCTACAATAACTAAACGTATGACCATGGCGTGAACAATTCCAACACACAAATTTGTTGACTCTCTTTACGCCTGGTGACTTTACAACCAAAGGTTTTTCTTGATCAACGACTTGAACTTGAGGAGGTGAAGATTTATTTCTATAAACTCTACTCGAAATGCTGAAGTATTTCTAAATCCTTCTTGATTATTTTCAGACTGCGACTTAAAATTTTTACGAAACCAAAAATTATTTTTCGATGAAGTAGCTACCAAAGTTTGTCTTGACGGAACTGCTTCTTCAATCTTCTTTCCTAATTTCACTAATGTGGAAACATCTTCAATCTCAGATAGAGCAAGTTGAGTAACATAAGCTGGTAATAAATTCTTCCTCATAATACGAACCTTCGTGATCTCCACAGGCATTTTGGGTAACCTACTAAATAAGCTCTCCATGTGGGCCACAAACAAAACTACAGATTTTTCTTTTCGCTGGTGACGTGACTTAATCTGTTTGCAAAGTTCGTCTTCTACATGAACAGAGAGTAAATCCTCATTTAATCGGCATACCAAAAGACTTCCAATCCTTTACGGAATTCCTAACTTGCCAAAACCAAACGAGGGCATCATTCACAAATAACTCTGCAGAGGCGCTATACAAATCGTCCTCAGTTACTTTACGTGACTGTGCTAACTCATTGACTCGTTCCAGGAATGAATAAAGTTGTTTAGGATCTCCAGAAAACTTAACGGACCAAGTTCCAATGGATTACATAAGTGACGGTATTAAGGGGAACGTTACTAACAGGAGAGAACAAATTGACAGATTCATTCAAACTACTCGGCTTATCTTTCGTCTTATCAAACAATTTTGCCTCAATAATAAGGATCGTAGCTAGTGTCTCTCGCATAAATTCAACAGCTTCTTCATGATTCTGCGATGGCAGCTTCATCCTTTTAACTCGACCACTTAGATGTACTAGTCTTGACTGTATTCTTTTAAAAACAGAGTCGGAAGGGTCTCTTCAAATTTTGACAAAACATTTTTAATTGGTACTACAGTGCTATTAATTTCTTCACTCTCTACTAAAAATTCAACATTATAATCCGAAAGATCTATAAAACAACCTGGTTTACTTAATTCTTTCGCTAGTAAACGACATAATATCTTCCGTTTGTCAACTACTGGTATACTATTCTCAATTCCAAGTATTGGAAGTTCATAATCGAGTTTTTCTTTAAGTAAATACACAACCTGAAAGGTGTCAGCCATATTAATATTTTCCTAATATCTATATCCAAAAAAAACTAATTAATATCTCGAGATTTAAGAATTTTATAAGATTGCCTTTAAACCCAGTCTAAATTCATCTTAACTGTTTTTGGTTAATAAAATATATTCAATAGGAGAACAACAATTAGATCCAGAATTCACAAATTTGCGTTACTGATAACTAAGTTACTACGACAAATTATTATCTTACTTCAAGTTAATTTTTTAAAGTCTGTAATCCAAAATTTCAGAACAACATAGTGTGGCAACATCACCAACGATAACCAAGTTCCAATTACTACTTCCGAGCAGTTTCAAAAAATTAGAGTTCACAACGCAGCGTCAACATAGCTACAAACAATCGAAACCTCTCACATTAGGCACGAGTGGAACAATTAAAGCTCCATATTGTGGGTGCAAGTAAAACAATCGAAAGCTATGTTTTGGGCGTAAGTAGAACAATCTAGCCACGTTTTGGGCGTACATAAAACAATCGGGCCACGTAAATAATCTAGCCCCACGTTCTGGGCGCAAATATTACAAATTTATTTAAATCAGAGACCATATGGTGTGCACAAGTAAATTTAAGGGAGTGGTCTCTTTAGGATGAAGGATTTCGAGAATCTTCCGACTAAGATAGAGTCTATTCCTCGGATAGAGCTTATGCAGAGTGGTCGTGGGTTTTACAACAAAAACATTGTTTACTTACTAAATCTAAAATACAAAATAGGGGTGCGAAAGGGCGCCACCAAGTCCTTGAATTTTAATCACGGGTGTGTCCTAAGGGAGGACTTGGAAGTCATTAGAGGGAAATATCGTATTTACTGCTAAAGCAGGAGCTGTAAAAAATAGTATAAATAGAATAATGGAGGACACAAGAAATGCACTCTTGCTACCTTACAGCATAAAGAAAAAGAATAGCCATTAACATCAATAATTTAAACACTATTATATAAGCAATTTAAGCATTACATTTTTTGAAAGTGCTGTCTAGTGCTTCCTTATCAAGTCACTGCTACCCTATCCTTGAACTCACTTGTCTAAAATAAAATAATTACTCAAATGAATTTAATAATTGTTCTTTAATTGAATTAAGCTTTCTTTGTAATAAAATTTTATATACAAAATATACATCAATAATGTGGTCTAATCTTTTAGACTCAAATATTACTTATGAAAATCATGACTGTCTCTACCAGGAATAAAAGAATATTAATAATGTATTAAACATGTCTATGTGGTTTTCTGAATTAATTATCCAAAATACACAGATCTGTTACCTTGGTTTACAAAAGTTAAATATTCAAAGACGAATAAAATTGGTTCTGGTAATTACTTAAGGTGTAATTGAAATTAAATGAAATATTTTGTTAGGACTAAACAAGGATATTCTTAATCATAATCATTTGCAATAATATCATATATAATCCATAATTCATATTATGGAAAATTCCAAATAGCAAAACTTTTCATAATTACGTTGTAAAACAAAAGTTATAAAATGTTACAATGTTGTTCTCAATCATCTGCCTCTCTGTTATGTTATACGAACAGTTGTAGTCAGGTAAGGTGGTTAGAACCTTGCAAACTGGTACTTTAAACTTCATCGAAACTAATACCTTGTGGAAAACACATGTGTTGGCCTGCAATCTTTCGACAAACAAATAACGTCAGCGTGTTGTCCACATTTTAGTGCGTAATATACTGGATCTTTACTGGGAACCATCTACACGGGCTTGCTGTGCATTTCACTTTAGCAAATCTAAACAAAGGTAATCCATAAACAAGTTATTTGAAGTACATCACTTTCGACGTTTCTTTAACGTCTGTAAAATACGATTACTTAACGATACATTGAAAAATTAAGCATGATGTCACAATGTCCAGAATAGATATTTATTACATTTACGTTAGTAAGATTAAACTTGACAATTTATAGAAATTAAAACTCGCAGACCAATCAATTATTTTTTTAAATAAGTTCAGTGAAATTAATATTAACAAATTTAAGGAAATTATTATTAGAAATCCGATGAGCGCATTATTAGAGTACACTGAAAATCAAATGCATCTTGCACTTGGTTAAGCGGCATCGATTATTGCCACTTGCAGATTGCTGGCGTGGACCTTATGGACCTGCATGGTGTTTATAACTCTGCAAGTGGTCGGGCCAGACTGAATCGTTCGGTTGACGAAATGCGCACTACACATTTAAAAATCGCCTGACATTAGAGATGAAATTCAAACGACCAACGTTTACTAATAATAACAAGACCATCTTTAATAAGTAGTAAATGCCTTGTAATTGGGCTATACGGTCCTGGTCTGAATATTTATTCACGTCACACAATTAATGATTTATTTAAATAAATATAATGGTTTATTTAAATAAACAATGCAGTGTGTTTTATAAATAAATTTATTAGGATTTGTAATTGTCAAAAAAAATTGTTACATCTTTTCCGCCTGGAATAAATTTGCAAACAAAAAAAATAGCGTATCAATCATCCAATTCAAAAGGTTGAAGCTACTCACCTTATCTAATGCGCTTTTAATATACATTTTTAAAAATTTTTATGAAAAATATATATTAGTTTGAAGGTGAAGGACATTTGCAACTTCCTACGTTTTAAATACCTGTAATATAACTCATGTGCAAACAGTATTCATTTAGAGCCTTTATTGAATAACAAAATGTATGTGTTACCACGCAAGGTCGTTTTACAACCAATAAAACAGGAAATTAATGTTTATCTACTAATAGAGTATAATTTCAGTCATTTCCTGCATGCAGTATGCTATCATGCAAGGCACTAGTGTGTATCAGTCTATCACCCATGCACATAAAAATATTCCAAATGATTAAAATATTAATGTTGATTTGGACTGTTATTAATTTGACTAAGTTTCAACATAATACAACTTTGTACTTTGTGCGCTGTTTCATCTAGTGTTGCTCCTTTACCTGGTGGTTTACTTTTGCATTCGCTAATACTCTCGTTTAAAAGTTGAAGAACTATTACTTTGACTGTAACTGATTCATGAAAAAGAGCCTCTTCTAGTTCTGATTCTAAATTATTCCTAAGCCTTTCGTAATCAATATCACCATTATCTCTTTGCCATCCTCTTTTTTGCCAGTAACAACCAACAAAATTATTATATCCATGTTGCGGTTCTTCTCCAATATGAATAATATCACTAACTTCCCAAATTTTTCCTATATCAAGTTTAAGTTCTCTGATGCATTCTAATTCATATCGATCAAATACATTATTAGGAATAATATAAGAACATATTTGAGTTATAACCTATAAAATCAAATTTTTTAAACAGAACTTTTGAACTAAGCAAAAATTTTTCAAAAGAGGTACCTCTAGGGAGAACACAAGAATACACACAATCACTACGTTCATGTTGTTTTTCTCTTCATTATTCTATTGATGTAGTAAATCAAGGGCGATGTATTTATATACGAGGTTATCAGTGATGTGGAATTTTTAACTATGTAGCTAAACGCTAGAGCTTGTTTGTTTTTGTTTATAACACGTGCGTTGTGATCATTGAAAATAACGAGGAAGAAGTACCCAAAATTTACAATTTTTTTGTCAAGGCTAATGGGGACGTTCTAGTTTATAGTAGGACGTCTATGCAAAGTTTTCTGCTTAGTGTACATTATATAATAAATAAATTACAGGAATACCTCATTAATTATAAGTATACAATAGATCATGGCCATGGCGTGCTCTAGGTATATTCAGTTAAATAAAAGGTGCAGTAGTATTTCCGAAGTCTGTAGAAGAGGCACCATTTTTACAAACGTTTAAAATGCAGTATTTGTTGATTTGTGTTATTCTGGGATACATTACGGTAATACAACTCTATTAAATAATTTTATAATTAGAATCTAGACAGGACCGGTGCTATATTTTACGGGACCCTAGCTCAAATACAGGCGTGAGGTCCCTTTCACTTATAAAATTTAAAGAGGATTGTGTACGGAGTGAAAACAGTTTTTTAGTTCTAAAATACATATATTTTTTTATAAATAGAAAAATGTTTCCAGCTATGTGAAGAAATAGAGAAATGATTTGGCTTCTTTTGCAGCTTTAAATTCTACATTTAAAAAACAGTATATACTAATTTCTTTAACTTTTTTTTATTTTAATATATACATGATCTTCTAAAAACAAAAACAGAGATATCAATAAATGAATACAATCGCAATAATTGCTGACGACATCAAGCGTTTTTGGGTCATCGAGTGTTTTTAGTTATTTTTAGTTTAAAGAGTGATCGCTTTGCTTAAGCAGCCGTAAGAGGGTTGGTCGATAAAGCTTTGTAGACAATTAGGTAAATACCGGTCAAATTATTTGTACCTATAGATTTCAGAAAATTAAGTGAAGAATCTTCCTCTGCACGTATTGTAAAAATCCGTTTTATCAATATGTCTTTACTTAATTTGAAATATATTGATTTTCAACAAATTCCTTTCTTTCTGGTTTTTGCGTAGAATTTTAAAGCTGTAAAAAAAGCCAAATCATTTCTCTATCTCTTCACATAGCTGGAAACATTTTTCTATTTATAAAAAAAATATATGTATTTTAGAACTAAAAAACTGTTTTCACTCCGTACTCAAGCCTCTTTAAATTTTATTTCTACTTCTAACATTCTTAACAATTTTCTTACGGTATGAAAATACATTTCAAATCTAAAAATTTTAAAATTTTCAATAATTCTATAATATGCTTTGTTTCTATATCTGTTAGAATTGTAATTTTTAATAGTTATAAATAATGTAACTTTATAATTATCTACCTTTCTAAAAAAATTAATGAGATTAATATTTTCTTGCTAAAACATAAATGAACTGCACTCTTATCTTAGGGACTGCAGTGGGTTCTTTGAATTGTTATTCCTACTGGTAAAACCATACACTTGATTTAATCCAAGTTCAATAAACAGAAACACATTGCCATTATTTTAGTGAGTAAAAAAAATATATTATTAATAATTCTTTAACCAATGCTATATGTACAACCAAATTTATACAAAAAATAACTGTTTTTACAATATTTACAGAATGGAAAGGTTGTCACTTAAACAAAAAAATTGCTGCAATGCAAACTGAACAAACAAATTATTATTATTATTATTATATATATATATATATATATATATATATATATATATATATATATATATATATATTGCTGTGATCCTCTCCAGTATTCGGGAACTAAGGTTTTCGAATCGAGATAATCGCCTCTTTACTCTTTCCGCCTCGACTGCTCACCTAGTTAAAACTTTCATCCTCATTCATAAAAAAAAAGAAACACTTTCCTACCACAAACATCAACGTTAATTCTATTTACATCAATATTCGTAATACATTAAAATTTCAAAATTAAATTGTAGCATAAATTTCAGTATCATAAAATTTCAAGATTAAATTTGTCATCATTTTAATTTGCATCCAGAATTAAAGTCCTTGTAGGATGCCTACTTATTAATTTAACAATATTTGCAGACCTGAGTCTGAGTACAAAGGGAGCATCTCCCACCCAGGTTCGTCTAATTGAGCTCAAAGACAGACCCAAATTTTCATAATAAACAAGAACATAAACGCTAAATACTCCTTTCTACTTAAACAAGAAAATTTCACCTTAAAACTAAAAATTTGTTGTTTGTACAAATTCACTACTGTCCATTTTTTAGCAAACAAATTATAAAGTTATTCAACACACACAAAAACATCAAAAATCGAACAAAAAAGCATAAGTTACCTGCAGGTTAATGCACTCGTGGCTCCAATGTACATAGTCCTTTGTTAATCACACCATTCCAACTGGGTTATGTTTACGGCTTCTGATTCTGAACGCTTTTAAAAATTTCTACACCACCATTCATCTAAAATTGTTTTGGGATTTCTCAGGACTCATCTAAGTATATCAACATCTTGTTTTGTGAATCCAATCACGATTACGAATACCATTTAATTATTAACACCCCCGAGAAATAGCAAAGAACTTCTTTCACGCTATACGCCAAAACTGCCTACTTTTGTTTATTCATTTAGCGTTACAAATTTGGATACTTAGTACAGTAATACTCGTAAATATAACTAAACTTTATTACCTTGTATCTTCTTTTCTAAGTGCACTAACGCATACTAACTTGCATCGTAGCACGTAAATAGCAAACTGTTTTAAAGTATTCAATAATCACAAAAATATAAGAGCAAACTGTTTAAAATATTGAATCAAAATCGAAAATCTAAGAGCACTGTTTAAAGCATCTAATAATCAAAAATCTAAGAGAGCAAAACTGTTTAAAGTCCGGGAATATATAATGAGCCCGCCCGTTCGTCGCTTTTGTCCCCAAAACGGACAGTTTTCAGAATTTTGTCATTCTATGTTCCCTTTTCGATCGCTCGGCACAGCTTCTACAAAATTTGCACACGTCCAAGTTTAAAATCTATGAAATTTCCACACGGCTCGCAACGTCTGAGAATAACTAATTAATTTTTATACAGAAATGTTATTTTTACCTCTCATGTTTGCCTCTTATTTTCAACCTATCGCAACCCAGTGACGTTGCTCAAATCACGTCTTTTACTATATGTGTCTCTGTCTTGCGCATATTATCCGTCTCTATCTACCCTGTTCTGAGTGGTACAAATCGATATTCTTTATTATCGGTTATTTCAATCCACGTGGACTGTTAAATAACCTACTTTATTACCATTTTCCGTGAATATTAAGCGACGGTTTCTCCAACATTCTCTGTAACCATTTGTTATCTACAAAATTTAAGCAGAACGTGACTTTTAAAAATACGCAGGTGTTCAATCGTAATACTTCTAAATAACACATCTACGATTTGAATATTATTGGTTTTTTACAAGCTTTTATGAATATTATATGTTACTAATGGTTCAATTAACTCCAATTAAAATAATAATGAATGGCGTTGACTTCTACCCTTTAATTTTTAGTGAATCCTAATTAAATATTAATTATTACTTGTACATTTTGTTTAATACCGGTTACTTAAAATTGAGTTAATTAATATAAATTTTGCACGTAATTTCTATTTGATTCTTTACTTGGAACAATTAAATTACATACAAAGCGTCTTGTAAATAATTTAAATCCCTTATTTTTAATGAAACGAATGAATTTTTATGCTTCATGGTTTTAATAACGCGTATTATCTAATAAAATTCCTTATACACGGTGATTAAAATTATTTGATGTAATTAATTAATTTTCTACCCTGGTCTAAATTTGAGTAATATATATATATATATATATATATATATATATATTATATATATATATATATATATGTTTGCTCTTCTGACCATATTATTAATATTATATGTAGATTTTCTGGGTATTGGTCATCAATAATATTCAACTATTTTTGTATGACGCGTTTCGGTTTATTACAACCATTATCAAAATATCTAAAATACATAAAATTAATTACAATATATAAAACGTTATTTGGTATAAATTCAGTATAAAATAATAACATTATAGTTTATACCTGTTCAATTTTGAATAGCAGAATTTACATATTAAAAACATGAAAACATCAGTGGATATTGTGTCAATTGCTAAAATATACTGTTAACTGTGGGACTGTTTGAAACAAAGTGTAGGCGAAAGTTGTGTGAGTGTAGATAAAAGAACATCATGTTTGTTTTGTTGTTATGATATTTATTCTGATATTTTACTAAGATGCAAACTACTGATTTAATTATTAATTATGTTATAGTATATATTAACAAAGCCATCATTATTAGTCTTTGAATTTACAGCATTATGATCTCTTTGAATTTGTATCATTTCTAATATGTTTCTTTTTATTTCATGTTTTTCGGTACCTAAAATGCTAATATTATCAAAGTTAAAATTATGTAGATTGTTTAGTGCGTGGTTGGCTAAAGCGGTACATCTGTTATTGGTTTTTATAGAGTATTTATGTTCATAAATTCTTTTGTTTATGTATTGTTTTGTGCTTCCTATGTAGGTGCTAGGGCATTCTTTACAATTTATTTTATATATAGTGTGTTTTATTTTTATCAAGAATTTTTGGTTTCAATTTATTAAAGAATAACATATACAAATAAATTCTTTAATAAATTGAAACCAAAAATTCTTGATAAAAATAAAACACACACTATATATAGAAAATAGGAATAATTTAGGTACGCGCCAAATTAATTAGTTTTGACATTAAAACGGACGGATAATAGCTTACTTTTGTATTTATAAATCGTAGTATTAAATTTGCATAAGTGTAGAAGCTTTGTAGTACGTGAAAGCTCAAGGATGATACGAATGTAATTAGCTTTAATATTTTAAAAGTTGTAAATCAAGCACATCAAATAATGAGAGCTAAATCAATAATGTAAACGCATATCTTCCATTTAATTAAACAAAGCGTTCGTTAAATACAAATCCTAAGAAATTCTATAAATTGAACAAGGAAAATACAACTTTTAACGGACCTGAATGTACATTGGAATATAATTCTGTAGAAATTTAGTTAACAATCGATGCAAGGCTACGAAAACAACAGGTGGTTTGAAAACAAGTTGAAACGGAATACCATTAGCATAAGGCAGACAAGGATCACATATAATAGACGTTGAGTAAAACACTCGTTTAAAGTACGCGACAAAATATAGAGGGCAACCACAATATCGATTTTATGTTGCTAGAGTGGGATTGTAAAAGAGACAACGAATATAAGTTAGACGAGGGTAAGATAGTTGAAGGCGAGACCTAAGAATGGGAGAAATGCGTATGATTGGCTGAGGGCTAGGGGATGAGAGAAAATTTCAAGAAGATCGCGACCGTTGAATTTTGTTAATCAGTGTTTCGGACTAAAGCGACGATGGAGTGAGAATTCTAAGTTTTACAAAGTTCGTTGCGTATAAAATTTTCAGAATCAATTACGGTAGGGGAGCTTTTTGATTGAAATAGGGTGAAGGAGGTGTGTATTGACCATTATAAATACACGATAAGACGTGGTAGGGCTCTCTTACTCTTACTTTGCTTATTTCTTTGACTTCGATTAGCTCTTTGACTACATTGAGCTTTTACTTGACTTACTTCTTACATCCAAGTGTAAAATTTTATAAAACAGTGTTAGTACAGTCCGTCGAAAGTTAATTAAAAGTGTGAAAAGCACGAGTGGGTGCTATTTTGTAAACGGCGTTGTAGCTACAGAGAAAGAACTAACGGAGAATGTTACTAAGATAAGCGTGCCTAGAGAAATTTGTGGAACGAGGATGCTGGGTGTTTGGTAGATGCGGAAGGTGATTAACTTGGTTTGGACAATTATATGGGTAGAAACATTGAAGGCGTCTGCAGAGACTTGGATACCAATTGGAGCTGAGTTTGATCTACACATAGCAGAGAGGTGCATGGAAGCAATGACGAGGTTTGTTGAACAACATCTTCAGAGGTGACGATGAAAAAAGCTTACTCCAGGTAACGAAACTAATTTCTATTGTTATTGCTTGAACATTTTGTGTTATTAGTTTGTGCTAGAGTGATTTGACACATTGGGTATGTATTTTATGAACATAGCAGCTAATTTGAAGGGTATATGAAAAGGACAATTTGTAGTTATTATTTAAAGGTGTAAATAAATGACATAAAAATTTGATGTAAAGAGTAAACGGGTCTTTAACGTTGTTAAAAACAAAGATGCGTTGTGTTTATGCATTTAGAGTAACAGGGTTTATACTGAGCTTACGATAGACCAGAGTAAATTTCAATTTAGGGTTTCAAGATAGGCCCATCTACTTATATAAAACACAAACTGTTGAAATAAATTCAAGTCATGAAATTTAAAAGGTTTTAATGATTGAGAGTGTAATGTTTTATGAAGCTGTATATCCAAATTTGTAAATATCGAGTTGGAGACATAAAATTTTTTATTTGTATGAATAAAAGGTTGTATGTTTAGTTGAATTATTTGAGTGGTAATTTTATTTGGTAGTATCAGTGAGAAAGAGCGAACTTAAGATGGAAAGTATCAATGAAGAAGCAGATTTTAGAGCTAGCCCTGGTATGCTGATATAAAAGGGGGCGTTCCAGCAATTGGAATATTTTTTTATTTTTCAGAAAAAATATTTATGTAACTTTCACAGAGGCATAATCCAGAGATATCCACTGCACTTTATGACGGCCCAACGCTGGGGCTCGATTGGTCTTTAGGGAAATCCACTGCAATTTTATGGCTCCCAAGCGTGGGACTCAAAGGTAATCCAGAAAAACCAGAGCAATATATATATATATATATATATATATATATATTAAACTGCTGTGATATACTCCTTTGAATGCGGGAACTGGGTCCTTTCAACAAAAAAATTCTAGTCCCACCGATTGGGCGTCATAAACTGCTGTGATCCTGATTTCGCCTCAGCTGCTCACCTAATTTTATAAACCTCCTCATTCATAAAATTAAACAACACATTCCTACCACAAACATCAACGTTAACTCTATTTACATCAATATTCAGAATACATTAAATTTTCAAATTAAATTTCAGCATAAAATTCAGTTTTAAAAGAATTTCAAGATTAATTTTATTATCACTTTAACGTGCATCCAGAATTAAAGTCCTTGTTGGATGCCTACTAATTAATATAACAATATAAACAGACCGGAGTCTGAGTATAAAGGAGCATCTACCACCCTTTACGTTAATTAACCAGGTTCGTCTAATTGAGCTCAAAGACATACCCAAAGTTTCATCATAATTCAGAACATCAATACTAAATACCCTTTCTACTTAAACAAGCAAATTTCACCTTAAAATTAAAATTTTATGGTTAGTACAATTTCACTAATGTCCATTTAAAGTAAATCAATTATAAAGTTATTCAACACACACAAAATGTCAAACAAAATAGTATAATTTACCTGAAGGTTACTGTCCTCGTAGCTTCAATGTACATCGTCCCTTTAGTTAATCACACCATTCCAACAGGATTATATTTACGGCTTCTAATTCTCAACGCTTTTAAAATTTTCTCCATCACCATTTATTTAAAGTTGTTTCTGGGCTTTTCCGGAACTCATCTGTGTATATCTGACCCTTGTTTCGTGGATCCAGACACGTATTTGAACCATTTAATTATTAACACCCCGAAAAATAGCAAAGAAATTCATGCGTCTTTCACCAATATACGCCAAAACTGCCTACTTTTGTGTATACATTTGTCGTTGTAAACTTTGCTAATTGGTACAGTGATACTAAATTTTATTACCTTGTATCTAAGTGCACTGAAGTACATTCATGTTAGCACGTAAATAACAAACTATTTTGAATCACTAAAATATACGAGCAAAATTTTAAATTATTTTATCAAACTAAAATGCACTGTTTAACATCTTGAATCAAGTCGCGGATGTAAGAGCTTTTAACGCATCGAATAGTCAAAAGTCTAAGAGGCCGAAATTCATATTACCACCGGTATATATAGCGAATAGCCGGCACGTCGCTTTTGTCCTCAAAACAGACAATTCTTACGAATTTCTCATTCTATGTTCCCAGTCCGTCGCTCGCGCGTCGGTTTTTACGAATTTTTCACTCTCTCTTCCTTAACCTCTCCCTCACATCTACCAAAAGTTGTTGGAATTCATCGTCCCTAGGCACAATTTGCCATGGTCTTTCGGGATACTGTTGCTTGATCAGCATGATGGGACTGGTTTCTGTCACGGTACTAGGGGTTTCATTGATAAAAGATTCAACCTTAGACAAATTGTCCTCCCATAAACGATGATTCCTATGTGAAGCTAAACGCAAAAACTTAACCGTCTCTTGAATATATCGCTCAGCTGGATTCGCTTGAGGATGCCTTATGCTACAAAACACCACTTTAATGTTTTGCCTCTCCCAATAATCTCTAAATCTTTGATTATTAAAATAAGTAGCATTGTCTGCTAATACCCGTTTAAAAGTTCCTACTTCCTACAAAATTGTTCCAATTTCTTGTTTGTTCCGACTGTGTTACAATCCCGAGTGGGATATAATTTGGTAAATTTCGAAAACACATCAGTCACAATCAGCACATGTTTGTGTCCCTTTGTACTTCTGACTAGATTACTCAAATAGTCAATAGCAACTAAGTCCAGGGGATTTTGTACGTGTATACTTTGTACCACATCTTGACTCGTACTATTTTTGTACTTTCCTAAAGTACATAAGTGACAAGTGTTGATGACTGACTTTACTAACCCTAAGTCTTTAGTTGAAAAAACGTTTCCTAAAATTAACCATGTCTTTCGGATCCCTATGTGACCATATCTTAAGTGCAGATCTTTGATAATTAATTTTGCTTGTACCCTATCCACTACATACACTTCCAATTCTTGAATTTTTTTACACAAAAAGCCGTTTATCATATGGAAGCTTTTAAATCCCGGTTCATTTTCTAACTTCGTTCTAACAATCTGTAGCTCCTCACTCTGGCTCTGGTTCCTCAAGATCTCCTCTTCTCCATATACTGAATCATTTTGTAGTAGACTGTTCATGGCAATCATGATGTCACACGGTCTTTTGTTATCCATGTCCCTGTTTCTACTGAACGCGTCTGCTATAAAGTTATTTTCTCCCTTAATATATTTAATCTCAAAGTCAAACTCCTGTAGTAACAACCCCCATCGATATACTCGATTGTTAGAAAATCTCGTATTTATCAACGCACACAACGCCGAATGATCCGTTTCGATTACAAAATGTCTTCCTATCAAAAAAAATTTTAACTTCGTAACACCAAACACCACTGCAGCCATCTCCTTTTCACTAATCGTGTAATTTACTTCATGCGGCTTCAGTGTGCGTGAAACAAAAGATATGGGCACCTCTTCCCTTCTTGTACTTGGTACAACTCTGCTGCTAATGCACTATCCGATGCATCCGTCCTCAGTACGAAACCAACATCAAATCTGGGATGCCTCAAAATTAGTTGGTCGTGAAATTGTTCCAACAGTGTTAGATATGCTGCCTCTTGACTTTCCGTCCAACTCCATCTTACTCCCTTCTTCAGAAGTTTAAACAATGGACCCGCTTTTTCAGCAAATCCCGGTACAAACTTTTATAAAAGTTAAGGACCCCAAAAGCTCTTAATTTCCTAATGTTATTAGGTCTCGGATATGTCAAAAGTTCGGACAATCTTTCTTTATCGATACACATACCTTGAGTGTTCACCACATACCCCAGAAATTTAACGGTTTTGAAAAAATTCACATTTTTCTATATTCAGCCTCAATCCTGCTAACTTAAGCTCTAATAATATCCGTTCTAAATGAGAGTAATGTTGTTCCTCAGTTTCACTAAAATTAAAATATCATCCACATAGTGTATGCAGAATTGCTCATATGCTCCTAAAATTGCTTGCATTGCCTTAATTAATGCTGCACTTGACGTTGACAAACCATACGGTACTACCTTAAAATTATAGATTTTTCCTCTACGGAAAATCCTGTGTACCTTCTAGAATCTTTGTGTAATGGAATCAGCCAGAATGAATTCCTTAAATCTAATTTACTAAAAATAAACTTGCCACTTAATCTCGTCAAAAGCGTGACCATGGATGGTGGACAATGGAATTGCGGTTTGGTCCGTTGATTAATTTTTCGTGCATCTAAACATAAACGAATGCTATCATCCTTTTTCTTAACTACCACCAACGGATTTATGAAATGAGTGTTTGATACCTCTATTATGCCATCTTCCAACATTTTATTTAATTCTGCCTTCACCTGCTCCCGATATGCTGCTGGAATTGGATAAACCTTTGCGTTGAACGGTTCTGAATTATCCACTTCCAATCTGTGCTCATAGCCTAACGCTGTGCTTGCTTCTACCCCCACTAATTCTGCATGTTTTTGTAATAAAGCTTGAACCTCTACTCTCCTATCCTCTGGACATCTTATTGTGTTGATCTGTTTTACTTCATCATCCTCTACCTCTACTACATTAATATTCAACCCCGTGTCATCCTCTGTGACTTCATAACTGCCCTTCCATGGCACTACCCTATCCTTAATCCTTATTACCTTCCGTTCCATATCTATCAACACCCCTAACTTCATCATACAGTCAACACCTAAAATGCTCTGAAACTTCAGTCCAGGCACAATTACAAACTCCTGTTCACAGCTTAAACCTCCTATATCTATCCATGGCGACCACAACAAATATATATATATATATATATATATATATATATATATATATATATTAAATTCAGCTCACTTTAATTGTGTCAGACTTGTGCAAAATTGAAGTCCCTAGATTAGTAATTAATTTAAGCAAAAAATTTAGATTAATGAAATTTCATGTGCTGCTTTAAATAAATGTTACAGTACGGTTTTAACTACTCAGGGAATTACAATTTTGCTATTATAAAAAGAAAAAATATGGTAATACCTGTTTGCGTGTTTGGTTGGTATGTAGATAGTTGTTGTCACCTGATAAATAAGTTGATAGCAATGTTACCTAGCGGGCCTCAATCAGAACTTTCTATTATTCATCGAAAGGACAACATTTGTGAAAACAACAGCTATCAAAAACACAATTGGACAGCGTGCACGATTAACGGCTTTCCTTATTCTACGATTACAGCACCAAAAAGCATTTTTGTGGATTCCATGCAAAATAACTTATTAAACTGTAAATTGGTTATACTGTCAATTGTTAAAAATACTCTTTAGAAATGATGGCTGTATTGCAGGGTGCGTTCAGAGTGGCAACGAATAATGTGTGATTAGTTCCAAACTAAGTGGTTAGAATTCACTATGTGCGAACTGTTTTAAAAAATACGTATTTCTGATACCAGAGTGAATGAGCCAGGATCAAAATTATTTCCACGTGCTCTCGGGAATAATTGATTATTGCTTACTTCTCGCAATAATTTAATGTCACGCGATCCTGTAATTAAAAGCCACTTTCGTGAATCCTTAACTAAATTCCACTTTTGTGAATCCGTAACTAAATGCTGAAGTGACAAACCCTCGTTAGATTTAATAATTTCAAATTCATAAAAGCGAAGTACACTTACCCACTTTCGGCTTTGCACATTATTACAGAGTAAATAGCACTTAGATACCTGATGCTTTTCAGGCTAAGCTCAAGTTCACAATTCGCAAGATCCATTTTTGTGCAGTGCTTAAATCAAAAAGGAAGATAAAATTCGCGTATATAGCCAAGTAAATAATATCTCTCCTAAGCACAGATGGTTTCTAAAATGTTGTTTTCGACCAAACACGTTCCTACGAGGTTTGTATGTATGGTTGTCTATCTATCAGAATAAGTAGAATAAAATACCTCACCAACAGTATTGGTAACAGAAAAATTTAAACTGTTACATTAGGTGGATGTAGTCAGTGTGTCAATTTTGGCATATGGTCTGAAAATTATAGATTTCAAAAAGTTTGACTTATTTATTTCAAAATAAAGAAAACCATTACTTTGGTTATATTAGACAGTACTGTTTCCATGCCTGATTATTAAGAAGATCAAAACGGGTAGTTTTGGATTGCTTCTTACATGTTTTGGCGACCGTGACAGGACGGAAAGTACTGACAAATATTTTGATAACTGAGTTTTGATTTTGTGTAAGATAATAATGGTAAACTTAAACAGCCTTAAAATAGCGTGGTGCAATGCGTGCCCAATTTACTAAATCTGCTTCTAGTTTGGATGCGGCTTTGGCCAAGAATGCAGACTTAGTAAATATTCGAGAATTGTCGTGCCAGTTGGAAGATCGATCAAAGTTAATCGTTAAAGCCGATGAACTATTGCAGTTATGAGCACTGATGAAGACTTGTCAGAAGAAATGTTCAGCGATAAAACGGAGTCCCAGTGTAAATAGAGACATTTTGATCGCTAAGCAACATCTTGAGCAAGTACGCACAGCTGCACCTCAAAATGGTTGCAATATTGCAGAACGTAAATTCAAACTACCACATTTGGAATTAAAAAAGCTTGTTTCTGATGTCAAGTCGTGATTAGGTTTTTGGGGTCAGTTCTCCAAAATTCATGAAGATCCTGCAATACCTGACGCAGATAAATTTCAATATCTGTTTCAATCAACTGTATTAGGTTCGAAGGTACGACAGATCTGCGAAAGTTTCCCGGCTACAGCTGAAAGTTATCCTAAACTAGTTGAGCAGTTAAAAGAACTTGTTGGTCGTCACGTGTCTTAGTCGGGGTGTATGTACGTAAATTGTTACGACTTGTCGCCAACGTGATACACCCGAAAGAAAAAACTTCGTTCACAGTTTTGTATAACAGATTAGAGTCACAATTGCGTGCACTGGAAACTAGAAATTACAACCGAAAACTACTCCATATTGTTAAATCCTTTAGTAGAATCCTGCCATTCAGAAGCGGTTTTAAGAAATTTGGAAAGAAAGCGTGCAGTTACAACGAGTAATGATTTCTCAAAACGGTAAACGGATCTAATGGGATTTTTGTGTGAAGAGGTTGCAGGTGATGAACGTATTTTGTTAGCAAGAAGTAGTTTTGGATCAGTAGAGAAGTCCATTCATAAAGTTAAACGTAATCAAACTGAAGATATATCCACTGCTTTAGATTCACTATCGTTAAACGAAACTTGGAATCTGAAAATTGGGTGGGATGAAGAACTTTCACTTGACATGTGTGAGAGATCCTTAAAATGGTTAAAAGAGTTATTTATTTTACCAAATATAAAAATACCTAGATAGTTAGCTACTAGCCATTCCTGTGGAGGCACATGACCTTACATGTGTTCTCAGATGCAAGCCAGAAAGCGTATGCAGCTTGCATCTTTCTACGGATTGAAAATGTTTCCGGAACGTCCGGGCAACTTGTGCAAGCGAAATCTCGCGTTTCTCCAATAAAAAAGGCAACTATATCTCGTTTAGAGTTACTTGCATGTTGTATCGCTACACGTTTAATGGAATTGGCGAAGAAAGTTTTAAATGCAGAATCTATTCGTGTTTTTTATTGGTCAGATTCGATGGACGCATTGTACTGGATTAAAACAGATGATCGATGGGGTACATTTGTCTGAAATCGAGTAAAAGAAATTCGATCAGTAAGTAGTTTAGATTATGTACCAGGCGATATGAACCCTGCCGATTTACCATCCAGAGGTTGTACTCTTTGTCAGTTATTAGTATCGCGATGGTGGGAGGGTCCTACATGGCTTTATCAATATGAAAACCATTGGCCTGTCACACATATACAATGTAACTATAAAGCGGTAAACCGCGAGAAGAAAAAGAGTGTCACCTTGTTGACAGTGCTGAACCACAGTTTTCAAACGATTTATGTCGACATGTTTCTGAATTCCCTTGTCTAGTTGGAATGATTGCCAGGATGTATCGATTTACTAAGTTAATCAGTAAATGAAGAGCTTTGATTTTTGGTAATTCATTACATATTACATATTACATATTTTGAGAACAAAGTTAAATTTTACCCAGACAAGTTATAGGAATGTAATTCAAAATATGGCAAAAGAAAATACCTTAATACAACTTATATATAGATGTTTAGTTAATAATATTAAAAAAACAAAATATATACTCTTATTTCTTACAATCAAAATTCATGTGATAAAATCACTGAGTGTAGTATATATATATATATATATATATATATATATATATATTGCTGTAATAAGGGGTTGTTTAGGGGTGTATTGAGTAGTAAGGGTCGTGTAGCAACTATAAATAGCAATAGGAAGCAGAAAACTGCATTTATTTAGCAGAAAAATAAGTAATTCGTACATTATATAAATAGCAAGCATTTAACACCCTGTATATAAACCGTTATTAATTTTAAGTAATGCAAGTGAGCATATCTTTCAACAATAGAACGCGTATTCAGCAGAGAAATAATCGTACATGTAATTGAGAAGTGTTCTACAATTTATAAAATAAAGACGCCAAACATAAAAGATAAAACCTAAAAAAGCTTTATGCAATTACGCTGGAACAATAAGCGCTTTGACAAGAAAACGCAGTTACAAAGATGCATAAATACATGAACGAAAACTGCATTAGAGTTACATCATTTATTTTGTACAATTATCCAAAATGCGATATCTACACAAAACAACAAACTTAAAGTTGAACGTCTGGCAAAGATAACAATAGCAAATAAACACCATTACACGGAAATCCAAATTAATAACATCAGAAACAGCTTTAAAAATACAGGGAATATTAAAAACAAAACCTGGTTGGTTGAAATAATCTGCAGAACTGCTTGAAAACCCAACCCACATGTAGTGGGAAAGGCTATTTAACACCCATTCGGTGATAACACAAGTCAGTCCACAACTGATGCACGTCGAAGCTACGACACTGTTAACCAGAAATCCACGCGTAAAATAAATAAAGTAAAATAGATCAAATTTATGTTACAGTAAAAATAGTGCAATAATTACGTTAAGCATATATGAAGAGTTTTTGCCGTTTTTTATAGAAAACGTGAGTAGAAATTGGGTAATTGATTTATATTAAATATTTATAATGATAGGGTTTCAAATCTGCGTCGACAATTCAAAGTTGTGTCGAAAAGAAGTTCTAATTCTAAGTGGATTCTAAGGGAACAATTCTAATCAAATTTTGGTATAATTCTGGTACAATTCTAAGCTGCGTCGAAAGTATTTAAGGGAAGAGATTCAAGGCATATGCAGAAAAATATAAAATAAAGAAGCACGAAGTGATTTTTGGAAAACAAGGGGTAACTGTACTCAAATATTGGTTCAACTGAGCAGAGCATTGGTATTCGATTGAAGACAGTGAAGGGGTGTTGAACCACAACACGAACAACATATCACAGGTCAGATCTACTTAATTTTAAGATATTTTTCAATTTAAATTTTAATACTGAATTTATTCAATTTATCCAAACTTGTAATGAAGTCAACAAGAAACATTGCATACGTTAAACTTACGTAATAAATCATAAAGAGGTCTAGAACGTTCCAGATTTTTTTGTAATGGGTGTAGTTTTTGGCGACTTTATATCGAATTCAAAGTATATAAATTTTGGGATAAATGATACATATGATATTAATTGATTGAAGGGTGTATTAAAAAAATTTCAAAAATTGTAAATATTATTTTTTTTCATTATATGAAATTGAGTTCGTTTTATCAATTCAAATAGGTAATCATAAATGGGTGAATAAAAAAGCAAAATTGATCATCGTAACGTTGTGCACTCTGTGTAGATTAAAAAGGGCTAGCCGTGGCATAATAATAAAACATAAAAAAGATTAAATTTGAAGTGAGAACACAGAGCGGTGGCGTTAAGTAAAACGTTCATAACACCAAGCACTGCGTTATCATATCAATATATATATATATATATATATATATATATATCTACTCTCTCATAATTTCTAAAATTGTCTTAAACTCTACCAGATAAGATATTAGAAAATCTAAAATTATTGTACTTAGACACAGTTTTAAATTAGCGTTCTAAAAGAAATCATAAATACGCTTTGTTGTATTTAACATAGTTAAGAGAATTTGTATTTAACATAATCCACAAAAAGTTTCATGAAAGTTTTTATGTTTACACCCGTATGGTTATACCAGGAGAGCAAATGTAATATTAAATTAGTTAAGATAATATGTAAGTAAAAGTACGACTTTATATTTTAAATGCATTATTTTCCTAGATATTTGAAATTAAAGCTGAAACACATGCACATTGTTCCGTCACAAAAGCAAATAAGATCAAACTTATACATGTATTAATGTAGTTTAAAAAAACGTATACTTAAGTATTGAGCTTCGACTTGTTCAGAATTATTGGATATTTAGTTTCTTCTTACGGCTTGCAAGGCGAACACCATTCCTATTTAGTTTGCTTGTTAATCTCAAACTTCAAATTTGTAGGAAGCAATCCTTTTATTCTACAACTATATGTTTTGTTAACGGATGATTAATTTACTTTTAGAAAGTAATTAAACGGCAACATAAAATTCTTGTACGATAATAGATAATATTTGTAAGGTAGTAAAATTAATGCATAAGCATAGCTAGCCTAGCATATATAGTTAAATACTCCACCAGAGAACAAATCACCAAAGAAGAACTCACCAGTAAACATCTCACCAGAGAACCCTAGAAGGTGGGAGCGATTGATACGAATTGTCAAAGATTTACTGAAACGAGTTCTAGGAAAAGCAATATTGTATTATGAAGAACTTTACACTGTCTTATGTGAAAGATGTACTTTTTTGCATAATAATAAAAAAATTAATCGCTACATAATTGAAGATTTCGCAAATCTCTTAGGATCAAATTTAAATCGTATCAAGAGCTACAATTAAAAATGCTTTTTTATTTTTATATAGTATGGAAACCTTGCTATGACAATAGCCTCACGTTAAGGCGCCGCTTAATTATTGATATGATAACGGCCTGTGATACAGGTACAGCAAATTGTAAAATTTGAAATTACTCACTTACCTTCCTTTCTAACTTTTCTTTACCTGACTAGTTCAACGGAAATAATGAAATCTACAAAATGAAATCAAACAGCAATATCAAAAAGCTTCTATACAGTCTAAAATATTTTCTCTCATAAAAAAGAATGTAGAACATTTACAGCATAGTTTCTTTCAAATATAATATTATTCCAAACAAATACCTATTTAATTATCAAAATGTTACTCACCTTATCTAGGCTAAAATTAACAGAACACAAATTTATTTTCTTGTGGTTAGTTTACCTGGTTGTAATTCCAACGCTTGTAAGGTTTGTTTCAGCCAAAAAAAAAATCCTTGACAGATAGTCTACTTAAAAAGTCGGTGTGCTTCGAACTCTAACCACAAGCTTCCCTGGTAAATGCAATTACAAAACATATATTATAGGATTAAGACTTACTCTGCCTTAAATTAAAATGACAAATACTCAAATATTAGTTACAAATAAAAAATCTAAAAGTAATACTTACAAAAGTCCAAAAAGCGCTTATCCAGTACGCAATTAACAGCATTGAATATCTTCTGCTTCTATTTTTAAATCGACGTACAAATCCCAGTTTATTAAATCATGCATATTTGCTTAAATCTTCCTTCTAATTAATTAATCTAAAGTTGCGTTGTTTCGAAGATTTTTCCCTCTTCATTGTATATTACAATAATTACATTTAACAACTTCCATATTCATATGTAAACTCTGCATGTAATTTTGGCTTTATAATCAAAGCTTCATTAAATATTAAATACTCTATGCACACTACATACTTTTACCTTGTTGATGTGAAATTGCAATGTCAATCGAGTAAATCGACATGAATTGATTTACTGAATGAAATCGAATTACCAAATGCATCTAATGTCGATTACTTCTGCTTATATATAAAAATTATCTCCATTCTAGAGCTTTCGGGTTGTACGGAATTCCATTCCAAAGACTACACACCTACTGACGCAAGTTCCTGAGAATTCCTCGTTTCATTACCTCATTAGTGTGATTTATTTTTTAGTGAAGTGCGCTGTCTCATCCTTTTCTAACATATGTCATAGCATCTAATTCCTCTCAAAAATTTAAAAAACATGTTCTATTTAAAATGTTTTACCGATATTTTACACACGGTCAGTTATTATTACATAAATAACCAATGCCTTTAATTGCTTTAAAATGCAAGCAAAATGTGTTTTTTATACATAATTATTTATTTTTATGCACGGAAAGTGCATTTTTATTACAAACGGATGGCTTTGTATTTATTTTAGAGTGATTACTTACAATCACGGATTGCGTTTTTCGGTTTTCACATTAATGTTTATGTATTTGCAATACGCTTACATTATACAGGGTGTAATTACAAATTTTTGGAAGTTTCTATTTTTCCGGGTTCTTTTGCTTTTTGTAGCTCTTATTTGTAAAATTTTGGTTTAAATGACCTTGCGTGACCCTCCTATCACACAATATATGTATATAGAAGTGATAAAGCGGTCACAAGAGTCACTAAAACCCAAATTCCATAAATAAAACCCCACCCAGATAGAAAGAAACCGAAAGAATTGATATTTTCAAAAATTTATTGTGCTACCCTGTATAATACAAGCGTACTTCTTTGCCATTAAGGACAAAGCTTTTACTAATAACGTGATTATTCCGTGTGTAAAATATCCGCGTTATTACAACACATATTTCCGTGTGTGTAAATAAAACCTACTTAATAAAAACGAGTTTTCATTGCTAAAAGAAGAAACACGTTTTTAATTAAATTAGTTAAATTAATTTTGTGTGCATAAAAATGCATTAGAACACGTTTGAGTTTCCGTGCATAAAATAATTATCCCGAGTGTAAAATATCCGCATAATAATATTTAGTTGTATTTTCAAAGTAAAAACAAACCTTTATTAAATATGCGTGTAGATGTAACATTTTATTCACTTTAAGAGTTTCAAATTTAAACTTTAATCTAGAATATTCTTTATTTAGAGACGAATACGTTAAATTCTAAGGAATGTTTTAAACGTCACTAAATAAATAAACGTTTATTCAAGGTACTCGCGCGATAATTAAAAAACCTATATAATCGATTTTTTAGTTTTCTGCATTTCTATAAAATACAATGCGACGTAACGATTAACCCGTACGTTAGAAAAGGATAAACGGTATGTTCTACTTAATACATAAATTACATAGCTCGACATTGATTGATTGTTAAATGCCGAGATTCTTGTAAATTATTATATCAGCGGCAAAATAATTCTCGAGATTAAATCTGGAATTGTATGGAAAAAGTGATGTAGTTAAAAACCGGAACTTTATTAGAGGTATTCATTTATTTATTCATAAACTTGTGATTCTTTTTAAGACTTCGAATATGTTACTTTGAGGAGAGTCACTTATTAAGTATGTGACATGCATACAGTATATAACATTTAAGATGTAACCTTGACTAAAGAAGTAATTATTAAAACGAAACTGCATAAATATGAAACATAATTATTTTTAACACACTACGAAAATTAAACAATCTTTGACAGATAATCCTGATGCCAATGAAGAAGCTGAGTTAATTAGTTAAAAAATAGAAGATGCACTTTGAAAATTATGATTCTAAATAGAGATTTTAAGTTATATAGACAAACTAGAAAATTGGGATCTTAACGTGAACTTTAAAATGGAAATGGAAGATATTTAATACAATTAATTACGAGTTGGATAAGCGTTATTTGATTTCACAGGTATTGATCTTAGATTTCTTCTTTTGTACCTAATATTTGAGTATTTTGTCATTTTAAATTCGTTTTGTGAGGAAATATCTACCAGAAAGTTTTGAGGTTAGAGTTTGAAACATTTTGACCATTAATAGATTATCTGTCGAGCATATTTTGCCAAATGTACTTTCCTTTCGGGGTAGTAAAAGGGTAGCAAATTATCCAAAAGAGAAGAAATTTGAGTTCTGTAAATTTTAACAAAGATAAGGTGAAGAATAGTTTAATAATTAAGTAAATAGGTATTTGATAGAAATAATTTTATGTTTGAAAATTATGCTGTGAACTGTTCTATATTTTTTTGTGCGAAAGAAATTTGTTTTTGAATGTATAGATGATTTTTGAAATTTCTGTGTTTTATTTCATTTTGTAAATTCCATAGCTAGCTAGACGGAGAAAAGTTAGAAAGGAAGGTATGATAATAATTACAAATTTTCCATTGCTGTACGTGTCATTGCACTCTTATGGCGACGTTCCTACTTACAGAGGTGTCAGAGCACTCTTTTATCTACGTTCCGACCTATGACTCCGAGTAGAGATTTGTATTATTATCAGACCTGGATACGGGAAAATTATATCCTGCCTGAAAGGCAAATATGCACTAGTAGAATGAACAAAAAAAAATTGGTTTATGAAAACTACAAGAATTAACATAAGAACTTCTATCCGGCTCGAAGAACCAGTATACCGGACCAAATCAAGAAGTATAAAGAACATAGGAAAAAAAAGTATAAGGTAGCAATCATCGACGACGTAGATGGAATGGCCTAACACTGCAAAAAATCGTCGAAAGACGGATATATCTAGTAAAGAAACAGTAAACTTTTCAACCTCAAGAAAAAACCTAAAAGTAAGAAAAGGAACGAGGAGGAAAGTACAAGCCAAGACGAGAAAATAACTGTCAACACTCAAAGAAAGCAAGGGAACAACAAGAATGCTGGACAGAAAAAATTGAAGAACTTCAAGCTGCGTTAACAAAGAATTACATTAAACGGAGAACTGAAAAAAATAGCTAACTAGGTCAAAAGTCGACTAAGTCGTGCTTTCCGAAAAAAGGAAAACGGTCTAGAAAGCACCTACTACTGAAAGTGGATCGAAAAATTTCATAAAGTCCGTATGAGATCTACCAGTTTAAAAATTAGCAGAAGGATAGAGAAAAGAAAGTGGATCAAAACTGCAAGAAGAGGACATAGGTAAAGAAAAGAAAAAACAAAAGGAAATGTCTGTGAGTGTGTGTGTCTGCGCATGCTTTGGACCGCTTTAGTCTTACATGAACCAAATGTTAACTAATTTGATAAGAAAGATTAACGTTAAGGTACAAAAAAAAGGAAACAATAAAAAGTGCTCTAACGCAAGCTTTGGTTTAACTAGTTGTGACTTTAAGAATAATTACATATTAACACATGCTTTATGAACCTGAATTTAGTAACGTGCAACCTGCAACTTATTGGATAATCAAGAGTACTAAATTACGGAATCAACCAATGAAGTGTCTATCTTCCACAGCAGCTGCAAAAGTTAAGAAAGCAGAAAAACGGTATTTTAAGAGGCCCGCCTTTTTGGTACTATCTTAGAATTAGGAAATTACGTACAACAACGCATTTTGAAATCGCGACTAACAACGTTTCTCTGCGCTCATACGACGTTGTATTTCAAAAGCTCACTTTGTATTTATACAGATGGAGAACGACAAGGAAAATAACGAAAAACAGTTTCCAGCAGTAGAATGTTAGATATTCTGCTAACACCAATAAATATTTTATAGACGATAGCTGCAAAATATTCCTAAAAGGATAGCCAATTAACGCAAACCAACATACTATAATTATTTTCACTGAATTTCGTTGTTCGCATGGAAATGCAAAGTATATTTTAAACGTCCAGGCAAGTATGCACCCTTGCATACAACAAAAAGAACCACACCGTACAGGCTGTTGCCTAACTTATAGAAATGAGTAAAGATTTGTATTATTATCGGTCCACGATATGGGGAATGGAATTAATTAGGGGAGATTTTGTTATCCATAAAATCCGAGCAACTGTACACGTGGAGATAACGAAACAACGCGCTGATTATTTCTTAATAAACGAATAGATAACCAACCTATTGAAATATTTTAATAACGCGAGAAGATTTAAATCTTTCAAAGAACCTATAAATTATTTGCTGCTGGTGTTTTAAAACATATTACAAAGAATTGATAAGGCGAAGCTTTTTCTAGCAAACCTATTAGAAGTTTGCTTCTTTCAACGAATAAAGCGAAGTTGTTTAACAAAATATTTCAGAGAATTTAAATGCGTGCTTTTAACATTTGTAAATAAACAGACTATAGAATGAACACCGTAGGAAATTTTAATACGTCTTTATTTTAATTTAAAGGTTAACGAAATTAATGAAGAAATCACTAGCTTTCAGAAAGTTAACGTAAAAGCATCCATACTGTTTTTCTTTCATTATCTTTTAAAGCTTCATTCACTCTAAGTAAATACGAAACCACAGTGAATTCGTGAATCATAATACACGCAATTGGATTGGTGGTCGAGCATCAGCACCTTCTAGTCCTTCAACACGCAAGTCCGCCCACTACACCAATGAAGCTATAATCTGTTATCATGGCACCAAGAATATCCTGTTCGAGTATTTTGCTCATCAGAACATTAGCTTCCTTAATCAACTTCAGTGCATTTTAATAATTTTCGACAAGGATTATGAGCTGCATAGAAGAGAGCTCTTAACTACATCGCTAATACATAATTTTTGTACTCTGGAACTATGCTCGACCGGGGTTTTCTGGATGCTATGCGCCAAGTAGTCATGAAGTTCACTGATTATTAGAATTTTTATTATATATTTTGTTATTTCTAAATGTTATCCACCTTACCAGTTGTTAAAGTGAACTATATTACGTTATTTTGGCAATCTGTAAACCACAATAAATTTTGTTTACTACATATATGGCATTTTTAAAATTTTAGGTTTTTCTTTATTAATGTTGTTTACGCTAGAAACTTTTAGTGCATCTAATTAATATATTTTGTAACTTCAGGGTATATTATAAACACAAGTTAAAGTATGTTAAAGCTTACTATTGTTACATTCGTGACATCACTGAACGTACTTCAATTTACATTCCCCTATTCGGTCTAATACGAGTATATTTAGTCCCAATTATTTATAGAGACTTCTGGGTCGTCTTTAATTAGATCCTCGAATTCTACATAGTGTAACTCACTAGGTGAAAATGTATTTAAACTAGATATTTATAATATAACTAACTAGTTTTAGTCTAATGATATTGACCTTTTCATCACGACGGTTGATTTTCTTCTACAACATTCTTGTAGAACCACTGGTACTCATCAGAAATGTATTTTAGCTATATTTTCAGGTTCTCAGCTTTTTTGTGTATGATTTGGTGTTTCTGTTCAGATCTCTTAAAGTATGCCCAAGTAAATGCTTAGCCGATGGCGATCCTATATCTTTCAGGTATCGTTTTAATATTAACTTGTGTGTGAAGCAGTCATACGGCCTTTTGAAGAGGTATAAACCATAAGGTCAACTCTATCCACTTTGCTCGTTTAGGACATAAATTTTTCTGTAATACAGTTGCATACTTTTTTCGAGATTTCCAATTACCTTGAAATGGTTCCTCATGCCAGTAACCGTGTTTTCTTGCTCGTTTTAACAATGATGTTTTTATATTGTTCTGGAATAAAAACGTTTTCATGTTTGGGCATGTTTTTTTTCAATTCTGCTCAAAATTGCGATCACAGTCAAGGTAGGTGGAACAACTTCTGGGTATTTGTGGTCTATTGCTTTGAAGATGGTCTTTTGCACTACGGCAGTAGCATATATTTATGCGGAACATATGTTAGCTCAGAATAGGAAACACGGAATTACGCGTCTAATCATTTCCAGGACTAAAGACCTAATGATTAGGAGACATATTTTCTGTAGTGCATTGCTCAAGGTAAAGTGAAAACATTGTAGGCAGTGAGAGCAAAGGGTAAGGTACATTTTATGAAGGTTGTCAACTCTAGAATAATGTGAGGATTTGGCCGAAAAACAAGAAACATGTTTCATAACATAAGCTTTCACCTCATCACTTATTTTATGCGGTCTATTATTATATTCATCTCTTTTATCAAAACTTGGCTTTCCTGACTCAATTTTGATTTTATTCTGAATCACTCAAAATCAATTTGGTACAACGCCATTAAAGCCCCCGATTGTCTGGGCTCCTTTGTAAGTTACAAAATACTAATAAGTTATATTTCTATGTTTGGTTGTATCCTTTCTTTTTCTTTTTGGAGGGTAAACAGAAGAGCATTTTCCCCATTTCCAATGTATAAAAAGCAGACGTGATCGTTTTTATTTGCTCGATTGTGAATTTTTCAGACCACTGTAATCGGCAGTTTCCTGGTTAATAATTGCTGGTTGTAACCGATTTAGCGCACTCTGTTTATTTTGTGTAAGACGTGTAATTTTGTTCTTTTTTTTCTAGCCAGAGCGGCTCTAATATTCGTTCACTGTTCTGGGTAACATTTCCTCTTTTTTGCATTTGTTTATTTTAGATTGAGATCTTTTTTTATTCGTATGATCAAAGATAATGGTTGGTCATGTTCCTGTTCGGTACCGTTTAAGCGGTTATCATTTGTTCTTGTTTTAGGAGCTATCTAAGCAGATATTGGTCCTCCATTGGTATTTTCTATATATACCCCAATTTGGGTCAAAAAATTCCGATAGTTTGTTTGATGATTTTTCTGGAAGATATTCATCGTTTGAATCTTCAAGAAGTCACTTAGTTCAAAGTCACGTATGTCCATACTAAAATCTGAAAAAGAAAATAGAATTAGTCGATTATTTAGCAACAGTTTACAAAGCTAATGAAAAAATATTTTTGTGTTTAGTGGGTCTAATTGTTTATATGAAAAAATAAAGATGCACGTATAAAACAACCATATGCTGAATCCATAATTTATCGGCTTTTGTTTTCTTTTAACAAATAGTAAACAAACAATAATTCCAAGTTTTAAAATCAACTTTTCTAGAAAACAATTTCCCTAGGCAAACTACTTATCTAAATTCTGTTTCTGTAGACAAAAAAAGTTCGAGTAAAATCGCATGCCCCATTTTTGGCATCAACGTGCAAGTACATATTAAAATGTTGAAAAGCAAACATTCGTCAAATTTTAGTAGGTCTATAGGATAGAACATCCACAATAATGCTATAAACAGCAAAATATATGTGTTTAAAATAGATATGATCCACCTGAATTATTTCCAGAATATGTGCGTGAGCGTTTGTTACTTTTCTTGTACGAATTCTATTCCTAGCATCTGGGTTGGGGATTACTAAGGATTTTGAGACATCGGTAGATAGGTGATTGTTTTCGAGATACAAATTAGAAGTCGACGGTTGCGGGCTATTTGCATCAAAATCATCTTTGTAAACACCTGAAAGAATCAAATGATCTTGTAATCATATTATTATAATACTATGTATTTAGTTGAACTGTAAAGTCTTATATATACTAAAGCATTATGTGGAAATAATAATCAATTTTGGCTTAGTTCTAAGTAGAGTTTGATTAGAACAAAAAGTGTTTTAATTTGATTTATTTTGTATATTGGAAACTTGCAGTTGGTCAATTTCTTGTTTATGTTCTTCTAAAACATCACTTCTCTTTGAATGGTTTCACGGTGTGCTTTGATTCGATGACTGTAAAGTCCAAAGTAACTAATTCATATCCTATAGAGCTAATATTTAATTACGTGGACAAAATTAAAATTTAAAATGTATTTTATACCGAGAGAAAGAAACTGACACACAGAAAACCATTTGTTTACTTCTTACTAACATCTGCTGACTTTTAATTGAAGGGCTTATGTTACTGCAGTTTAAGCACTATAAATAGAAAAACAGTGGAAGTAGTACATGATAACTTCTTCCACTGTTTGCTAATTCTAATGACACCTTTCATCCATTGGTCTTTTAAGCTTCTATTGATTGTTGGACAAATTGGATTTATGTACAGGATAAATTTACACATGAGCCCTCTTCAATGATTTTTGCAGAAATATTCCATAAGCTTTCATCAACTTACCCCTTTAATGTATTTCATATTACTTACTGATTAAAATGCTAAGTGAACTAACTGACCTCGACAAATATGCTTTCCATATTGTTTTAAAAAGTTGGAGATCATACTGGATCTTCCTTTTACTAATTGGTTATTTAAATCCATCACTGTAGCAGTCATTTGTCAATTATAGCATTATTGCATAGCGGCTTTACTCCTTTCATTTCAAAAAGGTCTGATGACTATATCACTATATCTAGACATAAACTTACATTAACAAAATACGGTGATAACCGCTGCTGCTTTGTTTCATTAGATAAGCATTTGTTGAATTGACTGACGAGTATTGTTTGGCCATGGCTGAATGTCACATTCTAATGCGTATTCAAGAGATAAACAAGACCCCCCAATCCATTTAACAGCGATAGCTGTAAAACTACTGTAACTTGACGCAAAAGTACTTGTGGTTGATGAGGCGAAGTCGAAATATGACACAAGCACTAGTTTGCCAGAAATGTAAGTGTAATCCAGGTTAGTAACACAACTGACTACAATACGTAGTATCCCCTACGGGAACCAGCACCACACTCGATTCCCAGTCAAGACAGAAATACTACCTAACACAATTTTCTTTACGTATCTAATGTAAACGTTTTCTATATTTATAATTTTTTACAGTCAATAGCATAATTTGAAATTTTTTTTTTTTGTAGGCTTTTAATTTCGTTAATGGAAGATCATTAGAGGACATCGACTTAGAGCCCGAGGAAGAAGAATGCATTGTCGAACTAGATCTAGACAGAAAGCAAATTGTGAGGATGCATTTAGAAGAGATAACTACCGATAGTAACTCCAAGTACAACAACTTCGTATCTTGCTTTTGGAAAAAAATGGGTTGGCAATTATCTAATGGAGAAATTGCTTTTGATGTGTTAGAGAGGACTTTGAGCGAAATAATTTTGAACGAGATGGTTAGTGAATCACCAGATGCCAAAAAAGAAATTTCGAAGATTATTACTAAAGGAATTCGTAAATGTGAAAACAATCCACCTCCTACAGGAAATACACATGGACAAACGGCAGTCAGGATGCACAATTGTATGATGAACGAATGCCAGCGCTTATTCTCTAAAATAAAAGTATTAGATATGTACGACGAATGAAAAGTTTGACATATTGCAAATTCCAATTATTACTAAACTTATCCATCCAAGAATTGTAATGAAAGCAATTAAAGTGTGTATAATTTTAACAAATGTTTATTTTTAATTTAAGTACCTAAACAATTGTCGTAGATGTGCGTCACATTCCTTTTCGGAAAAAAAACTCTTGGGAGCACTATAAAGATGCCAAGTGCTAAGTTTCACACACAAAAGTGTCACATTATACAAATACACACTAAGCTCCAATCATAAAGTTCATATGAGAACCCTATAGATTTCGATTTGACCGCAAATTATTTAACTTCGGCATAGCTGTTTTTCTAGATACATTGCGTTGTTTAAACGTTTTATACAAAAGAACAAACCAATTATTAATTTAAAATTATTTAAACTACTTGGTATTGCACTCTGGCTACATATACTTATAACAAGACTATAAATTTTACTATACTAAATTTTCACTTTTTTTATGGTCATTAGTAGGTTGGCTTCCCTATTTTGCACCAACTGCTTCGTCCCAACGCACCTGGGAAAATTTATAAGGTTCATAGTTTGTGTAAGATATTCTAATTGTTCTATATCGAAGGAAATTTTTCTATGTATCATATCTTACCTAGATGGTAGTGAAGCCTTCACCAAATTAAGATAGCGTACTATTCTACACCTCCTCTTTGATGTGTTTCCCAAAATATATTTTCTTCACTGATTTGCTCATTTTCATATAGCGACGCATTTAGTAAGAATCAATCATTCTGTTGCGTTTACTCCATAGTTTATGTTAGTAGACGCTTTGCAAGGATTGAAACATACGGAAGCACTTGGCTGCTTCCACTTTCCATTATGGACCTACTAATTTCCACGGTCCACCTTTTGCTTTTTACCACTAACCTTTCACCTTTCGCGTTTTGCTTTTCGCTTTTCGCCTTACGCGTTTCGCCACTCGCCTATCGCCTTTTGCCTTTTGCATTTCCCCTTTCGCCTTTTTGCCTTTCGCCTTTCGCCGTTCGCCTTTCGCCTTTTGCTTTTCGCCTTTTGCCTTTCGCCTTTCGCCTTTCGCCTTTCGCCTTTCGCCTTTCGCCTTTCGCCTTTCGCCTTTCGGCTTTCGGCTTTCGGCTTTCGCCTTTCACCTTTCACTTTTCACCTTTAATCTTTCACCTGTCACCTTTCACCTTTCACCTTTCACCTTTCACCTTTCACCCTTCACTTTTCACGTTTTACCTTTTACCTTTTACCTTTTACCTTTTACCTTTTACCTTTTACCTTTTACCTTTTACCTTTTACCTTTTACCTTTTACCTTTTACCTTTTACCTTTTACCTTTTACCTTTTACCTTTTACCTTTACCTTTTACCATTTACCATTTACCTTTTACCTTTTACCTTTTACCTTTACCTTTACCTTTTACCTTTTACCTTTTACCTTTTACCTTTTACCTTTTACCTTTTACCTTTTACCTTTTACCTTTTACCTTTTACCTTTTACCTTTTACCATTGACCTTTTACCTTTACCTTTTACCTTTTACCTTTTACCTTTTACCTTTTACCTTTTACCTTTTACCTTTTACCTTTTACCTTTTACCTTTTACCTTTTACCTTTTACCTTTTACCTTTTACCTTTTACCTTTTACCTTTTACCTTTTACCTTTTACCTTTTACCTTTTACCTTTTACCTTTTACCTTTTACCTTTTACCTTTTACCTTTTACCTTTTACCTTTTACCTTTTCCTTTTACCTTTTACCTTTTACCTTTTACCTTTTACCTTTTACCTTTTACCTTTTACCTTTTACCTTTTACCTTTTACCTTTTACCTTTTACCTTTTACCTTTTACCTTTTACCTTTTACCTTTTACCTTTTACCTTTTACCTTTTACCTTTTACCTTTTACCTTTTACCTTTACCTTTTACCTTTTACCTTTTACCTTTTACCTTTTACCTTTTACCTTTTACCTTTTACCTTTTACCTTTTACCTTTTACCTTTTACCTTTTACCTTTTACCTTTTACCTTTTACCTTTTACCTTTTACCTTTTACCTTTTACCTTTTACCTTTTACCTTTTACCTTTTACCTTTTACCTTTTACCTTTTACCTTTTACCTTTTACCTTTTACCTTTTACCTTTTACCTTTTACCTTTTACCTTTTACCTTTTACCTTTTACCTTTTACCTTTTACCTTTTACCTTTTACCTTTTACCTTTTACCTTTTACCTTTTACCTTTTACCTTTTACCTTTTACCTTTTACCTTTTACCTTTTACCTTTTACCTTTTACCTTTTACCTTTTACCTTTTACCTTTTTCCTTTTTCCTTTTTCCTTTTTCCTTTTACCTTTTTCCTTCTACCTTTTATTTTTTACCTTTTACCTTTTACCTTTTACCCTTTCCTTTACCTTTTCCCTTTTCCTTTTCCTTTCCTTTTCTTCTTTCGCCCTTCGCCTGTCGCATTTCGCTTTCGCCTTTCGGACTTTGCCTTTCGCTTTTCGACCTTCGCCCTTCGCCATTCACCTTTCTCCTTTCGCCGTTCGCCTTTCGCTGTTTGCCCTTCGCCATTCGCCCTTCGCATTTGCCCTTCGCCTTTCGCCTGTTGACTTTCGCTTTCGCCTTTCGCCTTTCGCCTTTTGCCTTTCGCCTTTTGCCTTTCGCCTTTCGCCTTTCACCTTTTGCCTTTCGCCTTTCGCCTTTCGCCTTTCGCCTTTCGCCTTTCGCCTTTTGCCTTTCGCATTTCGTGTTCCGCCTTTCGCCTTTAGCCTTTTACCTTACACCTTCAGCTTCCACCTTCCACCTTCAACCCTCCACGTTCCACCTTTTTCCTTACTCCCTTCCCTCTTACCCTTTCTACCTACTACCATCCACATTCCGCCTTCTACTTTCCACCTTCCACGTTCCATTTTCCGCCTTCAACCCTCCACCATCCACCCTTTTCCTTACTCCCTTCCCTCTTACTTTTTTCACCTTCTACCTTTCACCTTCCGCCTTCTACTTTCCACGTTCCATTTTCCACCTTCCACCATGTACCTTGCACGTTCCACCTTCCACCTTCCATCTTCCACCCTCGACCTCCCGCCTCTCTCCTTCCACTTTCCTGTTTCTACCTTCCACCTTCCATCTTCTACCTTCTGCCTTCCGTTTTCCACTTTTCACATTCCACCTTCCACATTCCACCCTCCACCCTCCACCATCCACCTTCCAACCTTTCACCTTCCAATTCCACCTTCCATCCTCCACCTTGCACCTTGCGCCCCCACGTTCCACCTTCTACCCCCCACTTTCCACCTTTTACTTTCTATCTTCGACCTTCCACTTTCCACCTTCCACCTTCCACCATGCACCTTCCACGTTCCACCTTTCACCTCCCGCGTCTCTCCTTCCACTTTCCTGTTTCTACCTTCCACCTTCTAACTTCTGCCTTCCGTTTTCCACCTTCCACCTTCCACCTTCCATCTTCCACGGTTCACCTTTCACCTTCCACATTCCACATTCCACCTTCCACCTCCACCTTCTAGCCTTTCACCTTCCAATTCCACCTTCCATCCTCCACCTTGCACTTTGCGTCCCCACTTTCCACCTTCTACCCTCCACTTTCCACCTTCTATTTTCTATCTTCGACCTTCCACCTTCCACCTTCTATCTTCCACCTTCCACTTTCCACCGTCCACCTTCCACCTTCCACCGTCCACCTTGCACCTTCCACCTTCCACCTTCTACCTTCCATTTTCCGCGTCCACCTTCCACCTTCCACCTTCCTCCATCCAACTTCCACCTTCCATCTTCCTCATCAAGCGTTCCACCTTCTACCTTCCCCGTTCCACTTTCCACCTTTCACCCAAGACAACTATTTTGAAGATTTTCTTATTAGCTTCTTTCACATATTAACAATCGATACCGAGTACACCGATGCATTTCGTAAGTATAATTGTTTACTTCTATCAATCCTTTAATTGATTATTTACCATACAACGATTTCCAATACTGAAGTTATATATTGTTGCTTCTAGTCCCGTTGTACCATACTGCTTAGCCATAGTAGATATAAATATCTGCCTTAATGAAGTAACCATCCAGACAGTTCATAAACTCCGTTACTTAACAAATTCCCCATCTGCTTGCTAATGCATGGGTTGGTGACTTGGCATATAAATTTTTAATATATATTAATCCGACTATTGGAATTTGCCCACGCTAAGTAGTCTTTGCAAGCTGTTTTGTCATTATTCGAAATTACATTATCGTGTACTGTATATTATATATTCGACGGCAGGCAAAGTTAAAGCATTCGTTAAGTATTTGTCCATTTCCGCCTTGTTAAATATCATGCTAAAATCTTGGGTTATATCTAGATCTAGTAGATAGTAATTATCTCCTGCGAACTGGTCTAATGTATCTCCAACTAAATTTGTTTATAATTTCCAAACTTTCTTTCGCAATAATGTTACTCCTTGCACCATTTTGCTTTTGCTTTGTAGTAGGAATGAAAGTTTAGCCCTTACTTCATGCCTATCCGATACACATTTCGCGAACACCTTGCGTAGGTAGCTATTAAGACAGCCAACTATCGCTTTGTTAACAAAGGAATTACCATTATATTTTTAATTCGTTGGTGCAGTCTACAATATCGCCCATGTTAACTAGCATTATATTATCGTAGAAAGCTTCTGTAAAGGAATTAGGTAAGTTGTTGCCCTCTACGAGTTTGTCTTCCTTGGTATTGTGGATGCTTCTAATATCGGTGATTAAGTACCGAAAACATCTGAACGAAATAATTGACTAGGTAGAGAAACTAAAGTGAGAGGTGATTCCGAAAGAAGGTAAGCGCTTATGGAAAAGCTACGGCACAAGTGCTTTTTATAACGAACCGGAAGTTGTCATGAACACCTTCAAACAAAGTCGGCGAATGCTAGGAGTGTGGCCCGATGCAGGAAGGAATGCGCTCCGACGCGCGGTCCACTGCAATTAAGAGCGCGATCGGATGTATGGTTGGCTGCCTAAAATCCATCAAAAACAGGTTATTCTGTTTGGTAAATAACTTTTGTGGGATTGAAAATATGCAAAATGTAACTTCACCATTAGACTCACAAAACTTCGTACTTTCTAACGAAGGTTTGCTTTTTTTCTAAAGTGGAGTAATAAGCAAGAAATAGCTGTTAAAAGTAATGTTAAAATTCACTTACTTTATTTTAGTTACTAAATCTAACAGAATCAATTTGTATATAAAAAAGCATTCGTTGAATAGCAGAATACATATATAATCGTTCTGTTAACAAAAATTTCAAAAATATTGATCATGATAGTCGTAGTGTACTGAATGGATTTTATTGAATTATTACATTAATTGTACGCCATTTTAATAGAAATTGTTCACGACTTTTTTCGAAGATGGCACTGTTAATGATGTGTAGAATAAGGTTTAAAACCAGAATATTTCAAATTGAATTATTTTGGACTTTGTTGTTGTCGCATTGAAATGAAGTAAACTAGTAATATATGGTGAATTGATAAGTGTAATATAGTAATGATTGGATTAATTGCGAATATTTATGAAGCCAAAAATGACATAACCTCAACATTCATGGTTGTTTGTAAACTTCCATGTTTATGTTTACAAGCGCTAAGTAAATTATTACAGCAGTGTTACTTTGTGAAGCTTATACTATGTTATAATAGTTTTTAAAAAAAGGGTAGTGTGCCGTATCCCAAAACGTAACTAGATATTCTACAATATTCAATATAAGCAAAATATTGCATCATGTTAGCATGAGTAATGTTTATTAAAATATCTTATTGGAATCATCGCAGGGAAATAGGATACATTTTGTTACAAATTAGGTTGCGAGTTTGGTACTCAGCAAAATGATTTACAAATTTGAACGATCTGGGGGAGGACGTTCTCAAAAAACGATAATCGTTCCTACATCATTTTACACTTCACTTTGGGGACGTTCATTGTCTTGTGTATCTTCACCAGGGGTCTGCAATGGTAATTATATTTTCAATTTGAAAAGTGTCAAAATCAGCTTTAAATATATAGGCAACTTATTAGTGTTCCCATTCTTTACTCCCACGTAGCAGACTTCCGTCATTTTTTGCTCATACAAAGTTCACATGTAACGTCAAATAGATGTGATAATGACATTTTCTCAAATTGTGCTGCCGGCAAAAAAATGATTATAATAAACAATAAACTTCAAAACTCCCACTAATTATGAACTATATTTTAGGCTAAATTAAAAATAAAAGTGGAAAAGTTTATTTAAGATTAAACAATTTACGAAACTAGACCTAACTTTAGGCATTAGAAATAAACCATAAAATAATTCCTTTTTGGGTTATTCTGTCAAAAAATTGCTATTTTGTTACATTAAATCGACTCTGTCAAGAACGACTAAACGTTTATTTCAATAAATATTTCAAACTAATAGAATATTTGGGGTCTTCGGTTTAATATTTTTCAACTTTGAGTTGTTACCTGTAAAGTGTGCTTTATTAAAACAAAATTATTACAAATGTTTTATTTTTAATGAATAACTAAGAAAATAAAAATAGGTTCAATTGTAACATTTACAATAATGTGTATGTAGGTATTTTTGGACAGTAAGTCCATACCAACCAAAAACTTAAAAGGAACACTGTTTTACACAATACGTAGCAATGCAAATGGTATAAAACTATTGGTGAAAAGAAGGGAATAACAGGCATTTGTAAATAATATTTTTTAAACCCCACATTTTAAGGTCAATAGATAAACGTTTAGTAATAAATATACGAACAGCTTTCGAATTGAAATTGACTTTATTGTTGTTAATATTGCATTAAGTATTAGTATATAAGGCATATTTGTAAGTCCATACAGGCAAAGTATTTAATTTACTTTAATTTAATTTAAACAAAACAAATGCAAAAAATTAAAGCACTCGTAGCTAAATAAAATAGAGCAAAAAAGAAAAAAATGCAAAAGAGGCTATCTCCAATGTAACAAATTATCGTATTCTAACAATCAGCAACTTAAGTATAATGAGCTGCATGTTTAGTAAACTATAACTACTATATACCTGTTACTTATTACCAACTATGCTACAGGAATTTAAATTACTAGAGGTTACAATGCTGTACGAATGTAGATTAAAAAAATTTTTAGTAAATAAAGACGGTGTGGCTTTTACATTTGCACTAACTGTATGGTATCGTTGTTGATGATGTTCTACAAGTTGTATTAATATGCAGCATCTGTCTCGTATATACATTGTTTCACAGGATGTAGTATCCAAGTGGATTCATTATATTCCTTATCGTCCTTCAACGTTTGATCATTTTGGTTTGCTCCTTGTAAAGGAGCCAATATACCTTCTTTTTCAAAGGCGTGATCCAATTTCGAATTACAATAGACACCCCACCTGATCGCTACTCCACAAGTACCAATTTTCCCAATCCAGAAATATATCATGAAAAAATTATGTTCAGATAGAAAATTGTACCGAACCTACTTTGTGAATGAAGTTTCTCTGTATTTAGGACTAATAAGTAACCCATCAACAAAAGTCGCCAACCGCAATGCATAATTAAAGTCATATGTCCGTTTAACATCCATCTATCTATCGCTAACAGGATTTGACAGGATTTCCATTTGCATCGACATCAAGGTTTTGTCTCAACTCTAACTCTACTTTTCCATTTTCTTACAAATTTTTCATAAGCTTGTACTTCCATACCTAAACAAACTGTCAAGTAAGATATTAAACAATTAGATTTTCTTACAGCGCCTAATTCAGCTTCAATTTTTTTAAATTGGTAGAGTATCATGGGAGGTATATCCATAACTGGAAATAGTTCCTAAGAATGGCCAAGTGTACTGCCAGTTGCCAGAGTACCCCAAACAAATCCATAATTAATTTTTGATTTTTGCGAAATATCTTCAGTGTAATGCTTGTATATCTTATCACACATTGTACATGCAAACATAAGGCAGCTTACTAGACCTAATCCTCTGTTACATTCCTTTTTCAGATATAGTTTTCCACCAGTACAAATTTGGGAATGTCGGTATTGCAGATCTATGGACCAACTTATACATATTGCAAATTCACAATGCGGTTTCCATTAACAGTTGGTTCTTTATAAGAGTGATTTTTCTCGAAATATAATTCACGAGCCTCTATTCTGAAAAACAAAACAAAATGTTAGATTTTTTAGGAACCCAAAATTTAGCATATATACAGGACAACACATTAGTGTGACAAAGTTTAATATATCGATTATTTATTGTAGAAATTATAAAAAAAAAGCAATTTCCACAAATTTTAGGCTGTATTATTTTAAAAATTGTTTCATATCTACAGGGTACTCATAATTATATATATATATATATATATATATATATATATATATATATAGCTAATTTTGACATACTAAATGTATCACCCTGTAGATAAATTTCCTACCTATACATAGTTGATATGAAATACAAATAACAATTTGTATTACCTATTATAGTCTGCTTTTGGTATAAATGACCAATTATCTGGAAGTGTATGTGACCTTTCCTCGGTTGATTTTTCACAGCTCTCTAAATATGAAATACAATGTTATAATAATTTAGATTATTTATACAAATTAGCATACTCTGTCTCAGTTTGTGACTTCATTGTTTCTGGCTAGGAAGTTTCTTCAGATAAAATACTTGGATTACTAACTACCTCAGGTAATCTTTGCATATCTGATGGGCCAGGCTTGTCTAAATTTTTTGATGTGGATTTCAAACTGAAAAAGTTTGGGTTTTATTATGACATCTAATTAATATGTGTATTTGTGAAATTATAATGTAACAGGGGCATAACCAGTGTAGTTAGAAGGCTTGAACCACTGTTTGCAGGTGAAGCAAAATTACTCATTTTTAGTGTTAGTACTTAATAATTATATAAAAATCATATGACGCATTCGAGAGCTTAGTTCGTTCAAAATAGCACAAAAATTCTTCGCATTGTTGTCAAAAACAATCTAAAGCTTATGAAATCCTATAGAATTTTAGCAAAAAATTAATAATATTTTGTAAAACACAGCTATCAAAATTCAATGAGGTAAAAACGTAAATGTTATAGCTATGTATGTACCCTACAAATTTGATGAGTAATTCTAATACAGTACAGATGTGCTATTCTGACGTACATTTAAAACTATTCATTGAGAAAATACTAAGTTATTTTCTTCTACGTCATAATTTCAGGGTAATCGCACTAACTTAGTTCTATGAAGAATGCGAAAACACTCATATTTTTAGTTTGCATTATCATATTTATAAATTCCAAATAGTCATAAGTGGAGAGTCAGGTAATTTGTGGTTTTCTATTCTCAAGGCATCTGAAAAATGTATAATTCTTGTGGGTGGATATGCGACATTTAAATAGGTATACTTTAAATTGTTTTTGGATTTTATATTCCAAAATAAACAGCCACATAAAGATATCCTAGCTACACTACTGAATGTGTTATAACTTACAGCGGTAATTGTTGCATTTTCAGCCATCTTAAGCGGGCTGCTTTAGACTTGGACGATTGTCTTCTGGTACCACCTGGATTTTGGTTATACACCTTCTTATATTTACCCATCTGAAAAATGTAAATACGTAAATAAAAGAACCTTTACACCTGGCGACAACAGGAAGTAAGTATACTGAAACTTTTTTCGTATTTCAGATAAATATTTGAAATTTGAAAGGCTTGTACAAGACAAAGCGGGAGTACAAATTTTTTGAAATAATTGTGAATTTCAAATTATTTACGGTCTGACTAGAAGTGAAAAGTACTGTATAAACTACACACCCTATAGTTTTGTACATTTTTAGAATCAGTTGAACATTTTGTCCTAGGACATTATTTCAAATTTTTTAGAAATAGGTGTTTTCTTATTTAAGTTTTGAAAAGAAAAGTAAGCTACTGTAATTCTCCTAAATTGGTGTATAATTGTGAGAAAAATTTGAAATCTAACGATTTTTCATGTTAATAGGTAATAGTTATATTTTCGCCAGAAATTTCAAAACATTGTTTTTTCTTAAAAATAAGATTTTGCAAAATCTATTAGGCTGGATCTCAATAAATTTTAAAAAGATTTTTTAAAGTTTTGGTACCCTAAATAATCACAACATGATAGGACATTTTTAGGGAACTGTTTAAATTATAAATAGGGTTTAAGTCGTTTTTAAACTGATTTATATAGGACAAAAAAAGTTAGTGTATCAGTTTCTGTCATTTTCACCATTCGGTGTCATAAATTAAATAATGAATATTTTTGATAAAATAATGGATGCAAAACAAATAATTTATTTATTCAAGAAGACAGTAGTTGCTCGACTAAATCAAATCTACAAAAATTAATGTCAATATTTGCAACGCATTTTCAAAATAGAATGAAATATATAATTAATTTTGTCCATTACTTCTCTGTCTATCCACAAAGTATAAGAATTTTAGAATATACTTACCCCCAAGCGCAAATACACCCACATTAAATAAAGCATTAAATGTTTGTTTAAAATAATAACGAAATGTCACTCCATGAACAATAAACTACACATTCAAAAATGAAAATTAGCAAATACCATATGCACATAAATGAAATACAACAATACAATACAAATTTGTTTCGACAAACAACCTTGGCTATTATTAGAATGCACTATGTACCTAACGCTTTGCTTGCTGTTCAACAGCTTAGAATTTGCTGAGGGTCATTTACGACCAATAGTTACAGGAATGGAGAAAATAAACTAGAATCCTGCCGAATCCTAGCAACCGTTATTTACCTAACTTGGAAACAAACCACTAAACTACTAAAGTTAAAATAAAGTAGTTTCCTCTATCATGCGAAAGCTATACCACAAAGGCGGCTATTTTAAAATTAGTTCGTGTTATGAAAATAGAGGGATGCTATCGCGCCCTTAAGCGCGCCGTTCACCTCCAACCCCGGGTCGCGGTCAACTCCAACCTCCGCGGAGTACAATATTTTCCGGCAACTTAAACTGTAATCCAGCAAGTTATCGAATTCGTATACACATTTCAAAGCTAATTCATAACTTTCAACAAACAAGATAGGCTATTAATGAATTATTTACATAGGTAATCATGTAATGAATTCCAGCAACGTAGATATATATTGATGCCTTTAGTGTTGTAGTACCACGCCGTTTAACCAAACTGTGCACTCGGACCGCTATTTAAATCCGCCATATATCCCTATCTGTTTTCTGGTTCTACGTTAATAATTAGGCCATTTTCGGATAGCTAAATATTCCAAATACAATTCAAAACCTTTAACCTCGTATTTTAATCTTTGTTTATTCGAGTTAGACATTTTTATTTAATACGTTATGTGATTTTTAACGCTCCAACACTAAACTTATGTATTCTATTTCTACCACCATCAAATACTAACTGACATAGAAAAGATGTTACTTTAAAGAGCAAGGGCCAAAGGATGTCGAAGGCATGCGAACAAATTTGAAGAGTAGTTTGGAAACGAAAGTGTGTGATAAACCCACCTTCTAAAGTGTTTCTTATCCTGAGCCAATACTTTTAGTACCATGCATCTATCTTTGCGTACCTCATTCTTAATGTGCTTTTATTTTTGAGTGTTTGCTTTCCTCTACGCATGTCACCTTCATCTCAGTCCTCTATTACTACTCTTGCCATTTCTTCAAGACTCAAAATATAACCTATCGTCAGGTGCGGTCTTCTTTTAGTTGCACTTTTCTAATCTTCTAACTTTTCATTGCCAAATGTCCACGCTTCTTAGGCATATAGTTCTGGATTCTAACTGAGTTTCGTAACTGTTGGGTCTGTTTTGATTTAAGAATTGCGCATTGAATCTCCTGGGCATTTATTTATTAATTAATGCAATTTTTATATTTATTAAGTTCTATTGTTAGTTCTAAACACTCAGTTACTTCTGTTAATTATTCTTAGCTTACTTCCACCGCCGTTGATAATGCAGTTTTTTGTTGATTTTCGTGTCTAACCCCTATCTATACTTTCTTTTATTTTACTTGATCATTTTCTAACTTCTTAATTGTTTCTGCTAATATAACTAATCTTCCACATACTCAGCTTTGAATTTTTTTTCTTTAAATTACGACTGTACTGAGTGCGCTGACTTCGATAATCACCGATGGTGGAGATAATAGACGTGTAAAATTATGAGAAATTTCAATGTGCGGAACCTTCAAGTACTTATCAGTAGTAAACGATTTGCGCCATTTGGACCGTTGTTGGAGCGTATGCAAGCGCCTAAGACCACCGAAACGACAAATTTTGAAGAATTTGCTGAAGCAATTGCCAATGAGATAGGAGGTTGAGTGAAAGGTCATAAAGGGTAGCTTATGGAATAGAAGCCAACTTCGAAAAGTATCCTGATATCAAACAACTCAAGTCGTTTGGGTCACTGCTCACGGAGGTGAGATGGTGCGAGTTTAAGTTGGCCTCAATCTGAACAAAGACAGTGGCTTGTTTTTCGTAGGCAGAGCTTGGTTGCCTATGGTACGAAAAAGCGAGGTTTTAACTGACATCATACCCGCCTGCCACAAACAACCAAAATAAGACGGAGAGAGCGGCATAAAATACCAAGAACTGTTTATAGGCACCCCCAAAATTAGTGCTGCAATCACTGAATAGATGATAACAGCGGCCAGATCCGACAATACATCGGCGAAGAACAGCTAAAAGGACGTCTGTCGACAAATCAGAAACTAATTCAAGATGGAGTGTCTTGGTAGTCATGCAGATAAAGAATCATAAATATACTTTCAACGCTTTAGCACTCCATACTCGCGACATAGTAGTAGAGAAGAGGTCCTCAAAAATATGTAATTTTGTGTATTTGAAACCCCAGCTCTAATCTTAATAGGTGTATTAAGAACACGTATTGATGATAAAAGCAAATATTTTCTATAAAATGCAACCCATTTTGCATTAAAAAACAATTAAAGTTTAAATTAATTGCTTTGTGGATTACAGAAATTTATTAGTCATACGTATTTAGAACTACGTAAATAAACTAATTAATAAATAAAACATTTACTACAAGAAGCGGCCGCAACACTAAAAACCCTGAAAATGTAATAAAAATTGATAGAAATACTTATGATCTTTGCATTCACTGTAGGATAGAAGGTGACCGCAAGTATTAACAAAGAAGAAGCTGCGCGTGTCACGAATAAGTGAAACGAGATTACGAGGGAATAAACGTCCAGATTTTAGGCGCTAATGAGCTTTTCTGCGAATTCTTGCATCATAATGTTCCATACACATTCTACTGGGTTCTAGAAAATAGATGATTTGTATATATAAAGAATCGTTTATTTATTAAAGGATTCATTAATTCGATTCTTAAATTCGATTGCGAAATGTTATTTTGATTTAATAATTACGATGATACAATGAATATAGAAGTGATGTTTTAAATGCAAATTGCATAAAAATTGAAATTGATTAAATTACAATGAAGAGGGAAAATTCTTCAACATAACGCTATTTTAAAAAATTTTAATAAATAATTGAAAGAAAGATTTAAGTATAATGTACTTTGGTAACTGCTGTTTGAAATGAGGATTTTAAATCTTGTAAGCTGATTTGAAGTCAATTTAAAGTAAGAAGATATTTAATTACGAGGACAGTTTTTATGGATTCTGTATTACTTTTAGATTTATTTCTAACAGATATTGGAGTATTTGTATTTAACTTAAGGTAGAATAATAAGTGTTAATCATATAATATTTTATGTGAGGATTTTTTGCCAGGAAAGTTTGTGTTCAGAGTTCAAAATACTCTGACTTTTTAATAGATTATCTGTCAAGAATTTTTTTGGCCAAAACAAATCTTACAAGCGCGGAAATAATCACAAACAGGTAAACCAGCCATAAAAAAAGAAATTTAATTCAGTATATTTAAATAAGGCAAGGAACATGTTTTTTTAGAAATTATTTTATATTTGAAAGAAGCGTTGTTGTAAATGTTCTATATGCTTTTGTATGAGGAAATATTTTTTACGGTATAAATGTTTTGTGATATTACTGTGTTTGATTTCATTTTGAAACCTCCGTCAATCCCGTAGAGTTACCCAGACAAAATTAGAAAGGAAGGTAAGTGAATAATTTCAAGTTTTACAAACTGCTGAATCTGTTTCACAACACTCTTTTAGTGACGCTCTCAACGCGGCGTTGTCACAGCACTCTTTCAGCGGCGCTCCAACGCGAGGCCTTATCATATCACTCTCTTAGTGGCGCTCCAAAACGAGGTCTTATCATATCGCTCTTTTAGCGGCGACCGATTTTGTGGCTTGATTAATTCGACTGTAAGTTAGAGTTTATTTCTCGTTAGATTTGTTTTTGGAGTTTTTTCTTTTTTTTGTAATATCTGATTAATTTTACAGTATGACTGACAGAATGAAAGAAGTTCGTGAAAGTTTGAAGGCTGAGGGAGTAGAAATTGGTTCTCAAAAAAGCGTTTTTTGTGAAAGAAGCGAAAAAGGAGAATCCAGAGGCCAAGAGTGTAGAAGAGAACCAGGAATCAAAAATGATGGCTCTCTTATTAAGTCTAAATCAAAATATGCAGGAACAAAAAGAAATGAGCGAAAAGAATGAGAAAGACATGCAAGAAATGAAATGAAGGAAGTGAAAGAGAATATCAAGAGAATGACTGAAAGATCTGATAAAAATACACAGGAGTTACGAGCAGAATTTGGAGAGAACTAGCAAAATTGAGGAAAACATTAAGATTAAAAAATGAGAAAAATGAAAGGAAATTTAAAAAGATTAGTGAGAGAATTACTTTGGGTTTAGAGAAAACTAACAAAACCATTGAAGAAATGAAATATGAAGTTAGAGGAAAAGTAGTACAAATTTTAGGAAATATGGGTAATGTTAAAGAAGAAACTGTTCAAATAAAAACGAATCAGGAAGCAAATGAAAAAGAAACTAATGGGAAAATTAAGACTTTAGATAAAAGAATAAAGGAAACAGAGGGAAGCTGCCTCGCTGGTTTTAAAACATTTAGAAGTGACTTGGGAAATCTTAAACAGGCATAGCGAATAAATTTGAGAATTTAGAGGATAACGTTAAAAATATTCCTGTTGGGGAACCGATGAGATGGAGTCCAACCAGTGTTCCGTTGCAACAACATCCGAAATTTTATGGAGATAATAAACTTAACCCTAAAATATTTTTAAATAACTTAAAAACTTTAATACAAGGTAGCTGGGATGAGCAACCAAAGTTAAATATTGTAAGATACATGTTGAAAAATAGTGCCGACATTTGGTTTGGACTAATTGAAAGTGAGTCAAGTTTGTTTAAATACTTCGAAATTAAAATTTTAAAGCATTTCTGGGGCGACAACCAACAATTTAAAGTTAGAGATATTTTATTGATGGACAAATAAAGTAGCAATTCAGGTTGACAAAAGAATTGTATGCAATCAAGAAATTTAGCGTTACCTAACAACTTAATCCTTCTTTAGAGGACAAGCAAATTATAAAGTATTTAGCAGGTCACTTCGAAACGGAAGTAAGGCAATGCATGGTCTTATAAAATACTGTTGATAGAGATGTGTTTTTAGAATATCTTCAACGTTATGATGATATGGGTCAACCAAGGAGAATGGAGAACAGGCCAAGGAGTCAGCCCATGAACACATTTAGGTTCCAGAGGAATAATGAATCAGAGAGATCAAGGCAGACCATTTGAAAGCAGGAATAGCCAAAGAAATAATTGGAATAGAGGAAATACCATTAGGAGAGACGGGGGAAGGGTGAATAATGAATCCCGGATTATTGAGAATAGATCCGTTACCCAAGGAAAGAAAAATATGGCAAACGTATAGAGAAATGGCGTAAATAGTAGCAACGAAAATAGAAGGACATACGCGGAAATTGTTAATCAGCCTGGAACGTTACGTAGACAGGATTTCTAGATGCAGACAAGTCAAGCGACGAAAATACAGAAATTAACAGATATGAACATACGCGTGAATTTATAAAGCTTGAGCTGGAAGATGATGAAAAAGTTAATGAAAAAAGTGATTTACCACCTATAATAAAATTGCAAGTAGAGGAAAAAGAGATAAAATTAGTGGTAGATAAAGGAGCTGAAGCAACATTAGTAAGTGAAAGTTTTATTAAAGACAATTCAGAAAAGTTGGTACAGAAAGTTATCCCTATTAAAAGAAATAATTTAGTATCCTCGAATAATAAGAAGTTTGCAGTAGTCAAGAGTATCATAATTCTTATAGTTAAGCTGGGAAAGATGGAGGGTGAGCAGTAGTTATCAAAAGTGACAGGATTAAGAGTTGATGCCAGTCTGGGAATGGATTTTATAAGTAAGATGAAAGGTATAATAGATACCGAGAATAAGGTGATAATACTAGGAAGATCAAAAGATAGGGGTCATCTTCTGCAGCATTCGGCATCAGCAAGGCAATCCAGCGGAGAAATTCATACAAGAGACATGCACATGTCATTTCAAGATTACAGAAGTTGGGAAAATAATCTAGCCAAAGTGAAGAAATACATCAATCATACACCTCATACGGTTACTGAGGAATCTCCTATTACATTAATGAAAAACATTTATCCGGATAGACCATGGGATGTTCAGCGTCAAGATGAACACCTTGAAACTGGATTAAATACAGTCCGAGGGAGTTTACAGGAATGGAGACAAAGTGGTTATTAAAAATTTGAGTGTCGAAAAGATACACCGGTACATTTGCGCAAAGTTACAACTGCCATATATGGATGCATATGTGATTGAAGGAGTGATAGGGGATACTATCTATGTGTTGAGAGAGGTGGATTCCGATCAGATAAGAGGAAAATTCTACATAAATTTAATTTATCCATATAATGAACAGTAATTGAAAATGTATGGTTTGGAAGTAACGTAAGTAGGTTAGTTAGGGAAATTCTAGATCATAATGTTTTCGACGTAAGTAGTATAGCTGAGTAGTTGCCGGGACAACCTTATGAAAATTTTATACCCCATATTCTTCAACGTTACGATAGTTTAGAGAGGAATGTGCGATAATATGATGAGTTATGTATTATAATGAAAAGAATTTTGTTTGAAATGAAAGTAGATGAGACCGTGTGTAAATTTGAAAAAGTTTAGTTATTTATAAGATAGAAATAGGTGGATCGTTAAAAGGAGAAAAGCCCTAGTATGAAAAGATTTTGAGTGTGTATTATAAAGTTTATAGAATTAGTTATAGGTAGCAAGTAGTTAGAAATAAAAATAGTAAAATTACTCATATATGCGAAAAAATAACGCAGACTTCGAATTTTATATTTTAATAGTAGGAAAATGACGTAATAAGGGGGACACGGGAGGTCATTGAAACCCAAATTTTACAAATAATCCCACCAAAATATAAAAGAATGCTGAAAAACGGAAATTTCCGTTAATTTATGGTTACACCCTGTATAATACAAGCAAACTTTTATTCATCGATTTATATGCGAATAATGCAATCGCACGTATATAAATTATCACCTTGTAGATATAAGCATATTGTAAATACATGGCAAGTAACGTAAGTTGTATAGGTAAAAATAATTAAATGTAAGATACCGTAAAACACCTTCAATGCGAACGCAAATTGATCATTTCATGATAAATACAAAGCCAGTTTTGAATGACTCGATAGTGTGGACGTTTCGGTGTTTGCTTTGCATGCGGACAGCACGGGTTCAAATCACGCTTCGAATAAATTTTTTTTTGGTAAGTGGAGGTGTAGGTGGAGGAATATTGAGGTGTAGGGTGATGGAGGTATGAGGAGTGATGTGGAGATGTGTGGAGAGATATATAGCGAGAATTATCGTTGTTTACGCGACTGATTAGGGTCGGGGCCGTTGGTAAACCGTCTTCGCGTTCAGTCATATTTGATGTAAGGAATTCTGTATTTTGTTATATTTCAATACCACAGGGTACATAGGGGTTTAATTTACCATCAACTAATTCTTCCAGAATCGTAGGTGGGCAAAATTTCAGAATAATCCTTGTCTTCCTCTCCTATTTTAATATTCTGGTAAGCGGATGCATCAATTCAGATGTGTTTATTTTAATGGATTGTTATTTTTATGTTTATGGGTCCCCTGTTAATCAGCAACCTATATAACGACACAGTTCACTTCTCAATATCCCCATTTTAAGGTTTAAGAATTGTCCAGTAGTAATGGAATTGGTAATAGAAATGGCAGATAATGAAAACTGATCCGCCAGCAACTAGGCCCGTATGTATTTTTTTACTAAAACGCTTACACCTCCCTCATCAGTACAGCGCCATCTCTATACACCTCCTATATACCACCACAAACCTAACTGATAAAGAACCTTCAAGATCACTCGGGTTCGTCTAACCAAAAACGGCTTTGTACAATCTTTTAATATCATGGCTTTGTGGTATTTTCTGGAGAAAATAAATATAGAACAAACTGAACATCTGGAAAGTTCGGGATGGTCCAGCATAGTCATAAACATTCAGCCCATTTCAGGCAAGACTGTTTGGTACAGTCTGAGAGCTTTAAGCCATAGATTAAATGATTCCATAAATATCCATCGCAAATGTTGGATATACCAATAAAAACAATCAGAAATTAAATATGTATTTCTACAGAATATTTATTATACAAATTTACATATGAAATCGTCATACTCAAATAATTATAAAAATTAGTTACGTTTTGCACTAATAAATTCCTGTTTTAGCATAAAAGGTGTATTTTCAGAAGTGCACGTCCTACCTACATATCGTTATTAGCTATGGTGAGTAAAAAACTTTTACTATTTTTAACTTATAAGTACACAAAGGAATGTTATTACTATAATAATTTTGGTTTTATTCCAAGATACTTTAAGTCAATTACCTTTGAATCAATAGCGCAATAAAGTGATTAAACTGTTAAAACGTCAAGGAGTTTGATAAAATAAGAAATACTCAGGTCATGGTTTGCTGGGTCTATAAACATCGTGTTGAACCGCTAAATCAACCCTAGCGATCTTTAATATCTTGTAACTTAGTTGCAACACAATTGCTTGTCGCAACAACTTTTTTTCCAGTTGTACCTTCGACGGTATTTGGAATTTCTTTGCAGACACTAATAACGTTCCATACTCTATCAAATACTTGTTTTTGAAAATCTGTGTCCCTTTTTGGATACATCTCTACAACCAAATTTTCGATAGATGTTTTAAATAAATGAAAATCGATTTCTCCTTTTTCATTTAACCATCCCTTTTTTTCAATAACAGCTAGCAAATTCTTCTACTCTTTGATTATCAGTTGGGAAAATACTGTTTTCAGTTACTATTGTTTTGATACTGTCATCCAAACCTAATTCTTGTATACATGCTATTTCTTCTGGTTCTAACTGTATATTTTTATGCTTGGAATTTTTATCGTCGGAATTTTGTATAACTCTGGAGGATACCTACAACAAAAATAATAATGAATACAAAATTTGCAATAGAAAACACTTTTAGTTTCAATTATAGCGTGGTTTGTAGAAAAACTGAACCTTTTGTCAGAGTCGTTTGAAATTTAAAATGTTATACGCGTATGGATGGAAGTAATTTAAAAAATATAAATAAAGGGGTTCTGTTCTTGACCATCTGTTACACCAAATATTAACCAGTTGTGAGTAATTCGACAAAGCGAGGATGAGAATGCCCTTCACTAGCACCAAATGCAGCGACTAACTTTGCTGTTGCTAGAAACTCGAATGTCTTGTTAGCTTTGAATGTCAGTTGTTTAGTAGACGTGTTTGTATACTTCACAGACAGGCGTTCAATAAGTCACTTCGGAGAACACAGTAGTACGGATGTTTCAATACATCGACTTTGAAAAAATATACATATTATTTTGAATGGGGTGAATTAAACTACTAGACAGAGAAAAAAAGGAAGAAAACTATAAAGGCAAAAAGAGATAAAAAATATATTGAGAATAGGATAAAAGTAGGTAAAATAAAGACAATTGCTTAGAATTATAAAAATAGTAAGAAAAGTGAGGCAATAAAAATAAAAATTATGTACAAGTGCTTAAAACGAAATATTGTACAAGAAGAACAAAAATGTATGGCAGAATTATATTATATAAAGAAATGTTTAACATAAAGGAAAAGTACGAGACATGTAAAAAGAAAATTATAGTAGATATTCATGTAGAAATATTAATAAACATAGGTAGAAGGATAGTAGGACTAGAGGGTAACCAAGGTAACAAACAAAAAGAGAGTTTTGTTTAGATTTTGAAACAGAAAGGTTAAATCCAACACCTTGATAAATTAGAAATAATTACGACATAGTGATAAAAGCAAAGTTCATCAAATTTATTGTACAAACAAGAAGTGCGTGACGAAGGAAAGTGAAAATCCGACAGAATCAATGCCAATAACTTAAAATCCTACGTGCAGAAAATAGCGCATCAATTTCTTTATACATCAAATATGAGTAGAAATACCCAAAATTTTGCATGCAAGAATCACGTACAAAGCTTTTAATCGCCGATACACGCAAGACACCTCCTACTTGTCGAACAAAAAAACGTACATCGCTCTTGAAGTACTGGGACGAGTAATGTAGGAAATATTTCAACGTACAAGCTGTAGAATCAAATTAAAAATTGGTTCAAATAACACGAGTTTGAACTGCAATCCTTGCGCTATTAGCGAACTGAAAAACACGCTATCAACTAATAGTAGGGTCCATTATTTTAAAAAGTCTTAGATTGGAAACACAAGAGAAAGCAATTAAACGTTTCGGAATGTTTAACAAATTAACGGATACCTAAAACAAGGTATCGACTATTTAATTTATTGAATAAATTTTCGTTTTAAAATCAAAGTGGATTTGAATTAAAATAATGTTAAATCAGGCTTATTCTGAACAGGTACACTATGTAAGGTATTGTTGGAAAATTTAATAATAGGAATGAAATTTATTCTAGCGGGTAATGACTTAACCAGGAGAAAAAAGGTATTTAATTTATGTTGAAAAATAAACGTAACATATTGTTGCTGAGATACAGTGGTGGCTGATGTGTTTGCGTGTATGATCGCTTTGTGTATGTTACTCGTTTCTGCTCTTTGTATGAAGTAGTTTCTTAAATTATCTATTTGCTTAATGCACATGTTTCTTATATCGATGAATCCTCTTCTTCCATCTTCTCTATTGAGCGTGAATTTTTCTATAGCTGAGTGGATGTGGTGTATTCTGTATTTGTAACATTGTGATCGCGCGCGTGTGTGTGTGTATGTGTGTGTTGAGTGCTTCTAGGTCAGTATTGCCCCATTTTAGTATGCCGGAAATGTAGGCGAGTATGAGTATTGCACATGTGTTTATTGCTATAGTTTTATTTCTTGCTGTATTTGTGTTTTGAGTATTTTAGTGAGTTTTCATTTGTATATCTGTTCCGATTTTTATTTCATTTGTGAGTGTTTTATTCCTAGTTTTTGTTTGTATCCTAGATATTGTTGTTCAGTGTGTAATTTTCTTTGTTAGTTTACCTTTTATTACGCTGTTTTTCTTACATTTGTTTGTTCCAAAAGTCATGTATATGTCTTTACTGTATGTTTCTGTTATTTTAAGTAGATAATTGAGTTGTTGGTTTATTGATGCTATTCGTTTGAGGCCGTCCATATATAGAAGGTAGGTTATTTTGTGTGGGTGTGTATCTGTGGTGTTGTATCCGTATTTTGTGTTGTTTTGTGTGCTCGATAGTGGGTTTAGTGCTAAACAGAACCAGAAAGCACTTAGGAAGTGCCTCTGGTATATGTCTCTTCTGACTCCTTTGGTTTCGTTTTTACGCTATCTGTGTTTGTTTTCATCATTAGTGTTGTGTTCTAGTTTTTCATTATTGTATCTAGGAATTTTAGTAATGTTGTATTTGCTCTGTATATTGTTATGAATAAAAATTATAAAGTGTATTACTTTGTATAAATTTAAGCTAAAAAGTTAATCTTGAATTACATTGTATTCATGTTCTAATATTCTTAGGATTTATCACAACCTAGTTTCAGTATGGTTTCCTGTCACGTTTAAGTTGATCCACTTTAGCATCCGTGAATTAGATTATCTATGTTACAGAGACCACGATCAGACTAGCGGTTTACCAAGTCTTTGATAGTGCATCCCAGATCAGATCTGTGCTCATTCCAAAATCCTTCGAGAAATCTATATAACTCGGGGGATGCTGGAAAAGAGGGCAGTCCGCAGTCCATAGTTCGCAGTCCACAGTCCATAGTTCGCAGTCCGCAGTCCGCAGTTCGCAGTCCGAAGTCCGCCGCCTATAGTCTGTAGTCGGTAGTCATCAGTCTCAGTGAAGGTTCAGTTATTAGTCAGTGGTTGGTCCAGTCAATAGTGACACGTCGTAAGTCTCTGCACCATAGATAAATGTAAGTCTGTTTAGTTTTACACAGTTAACCTAGAAAATACTTTATGTTCTTAACCTCATTGATATGCTATATTATATATGTTTATTAAAGATATGTATTTGTGGAGTGGTGTTTCTATGCCTTAGCAGGTAACTCTATATTGATCCCGCAGTACTCCTCAGTCTGCGCGTCGTGTACCGCCTCCCGTGGCCAAGCGGGAACCTCACTACCCCCCAAGTCATTCATTTACTAGAATAGTTACAGGTCTAAGTGCTACACGACAATATTTGTACTATGTGTACTAGCCATGAGTGTGGTATAATGTCATGTGACTTGTGGTAGACCATGTATGCGTAGTGTAATACTCTTCTGTAATTTTAGCTTGTTGTGTTATTTCTGTGTATTGTTAATTGCTCTTTAGATCCTCATGTTTATTTGTTGCATCCATTTTGCTCTTCGTGTACTATGATGTTTTGTGTTGCATGTGTGACTAGTTTCCGTGTTATTATGGATGCTAGATTTTGCATTTTGTTGGTAGACATGTTATTGGACGATATTTTGATGGATATTTTTGTCCTTTGGTTTGAGATATGTTATTCCTTTTATTAATGTGCGTGGTGTTGTGTGTAGTCGTGTGATATATTTGTTGAATAATTTTTCAAGATGTGCGTATAAAGTTAACTTTTTAGCCAGAAGTTTGGTATTTTGTCGTTGCTAAGTGCTTTTCAGTTGTGTGATTTGTTAATGCTTTTGCTAATATCCTCGTTTGTAATGGTTATTTCTTACATATTTTTATTGCGTTGTAGTTGTGTGTTTCTGTTTGGATACCATGTGCGTGCGGGTTGTGCTGTGTTGGGTTGGACCATAAATTGGTCCAAAAGTGTTCGTTGCTGTTATGTTTTGTGGGTTGCTTGTGATTTGGTTTTTGTCTATAGTTTGCTAGAATTACCTGTATTTTTGGATGGATGTTTTGTTTTGTCCTTTTTTGTTATTACTTTTTTTGGTATCTTCGGAGCATTTGGCTAGCGCTTGTAGTTTGTGTTTCGTTTCGTCTAGTTGATGTATTACTTCTTCTTTTGGCATTTCTTCTATTACTATTCGGGTTTTTAACTATTTTTGCGACTGTTGTGTTTTTTTGTCACGTATGTTTCCCATACAACATCCCCGATCTTGGTGTCGTGTGGCCTTTGTTTTCTTCATCTTATTCAATTTCATCACGTTCTCACGAGAACCGCGGTATTGACAGTCAGTCTGAGCAAAGTCGCATTGCCCAGGTAAAGCTATTTACTGTAGGGTTTCACCTACGCTTATGACACCGTTCTGACCTCAGGTGCCTTCACTACGAATTGGTTTGCAGCTTGGCTTGAGGTTTTAAGTTTTTATCTACGATTAGTGGGAGTGACGATGAAGAGGGTGAGAAAAGGATTGGTTCGATAGGCTAGATGTCCATGGATTGATGGAGATAAAATTGGGGTAGCGGATGCATCGGGTTTGCCATGCCGTGCGTGTTTGAGAGGTAACAAGTACCTAAGGAATTATTATTTTTATTATTACTATTATTATTATTATTATTTTAGTTGTTATTGTTATTATTATTATTATTGTTATTATTATTATTGTTATTATAGTTGTTATTATTATTATTTATGTTTTTATTATTATTATTATTGTAATTATATAATACTTAGTCATTGATGTTGTGTAAATAGTAGTCTAACAATCATTCTTTATATTTTAATCTTAAGTTTTAGAACTCGACCTGATATGCCAAATCTTGTCCTTAGCAACTGCTTCACTAGCGCAATCAATATGATGCATTTTTTATTTAATGCTGAAGGATTAAAATTGTTACTAAACTTTGTATATTTTACGTAAATTTAAAATATACTTGCCTGTTACTAGGCCGTGAATATCTGGGCCGATCTATAAATTATTCATGCGTATACTTTAAATGGTTGTTATCACATTTTTTAAATGGCATTTTAAATATTTATTTTGTTTGCTTCTATTACATTTGATTAAAATTGTTTTCATTTTCTAAAAAGCAATTTAACTACATAAGTAAAAACGGTCAAATAGTTGATAAATTAAGTCAAAACAGAAATTAAAAGGAATAAAATGAAAGAGAAAAGGAGTATTAACTTACCAAGGTATACAGGAAACATAAATTAATTAAACATAGACAAAACGAGGTATTCATGCTGTCAGGACTTGTCTACAGAGCATTGTGAATTAGCAGACTTCAAAATAGGATAAATATATTATATTACTTGATAATTTTAGATATGAACGACTTGGAAATAATCCGATTGGATAGTTCTCGTCAGAGGTGAATCCAGTTCATCGCTTGTTTCTTATTCTTTATATCTTGTTTTGTTAGTTGCAATTATTTATTATGAATTAGTGGAATTGATTACCTCATATCCGTTGAATAAGAAACTTTGTCCTAATATAAAGCATTAATGTATTGGCTAACATAAAACTTTTCAGGCATTCAACAAATAAACAGATTTTAATGTTCATTAACGTATCAGAGTGGCACATATATTCATAACTTAGTATTAATTGTGTGTAAGAAGTGACTTATCATTTGGATTTTTTTCACTAAAAAAATGTGATAACACAACACAGTAATTTGAGATGGTATCGTCGGGAATTTCAAAAGAATCTACTGTCGTAAAAGGCGAACTAGCTAGGATACCTGTCTCTTCCATTCCCGAAATATCCTATCATGCACTAAATTCCTACCTTACCCTTTTTCAGTGTAGCGTAGTGTATGCGCAACGCGTAGCAGATGCGCCATAGTGAACTTCAATTTCTACTCACGTGATGAAGGGGTCCTGGTGGTTGAAAATTTATGGGACAGTGAATAGTTCTTAATTGATATAACACTCCACCTTTGCTGGATTGCTTCTTAAACGGGAGATCAGGAATAGCCCAGTTTTGACTAATTGGCTGCGCTCTAGTGTAAGTCGGCGTATAGTGCTCGTTTAGCCGCTTCAGGAATTTTTATTCATGTGCTATACCTTTCTTATAGCCTTAACAACATTGCATCGTCCCATTGTTAGGCTTCGTAGCCTCCACCTACATCTCCTCTAACCACTTTACACACACACACACACACACACACACACACACACACACACACACACACACACATCTTCACCTACACTTCCGCACACACACACACCTCCAACTCCTCTTTCACACTTCACCTCAGCCTCCACACTTCAACTACACCTCCACTTCCACCCTCACCTCTACACATCATCAACCATATTACACCATGACCACAACCATTATTATCCAACTATCGCATTTCTTTCACGCCATCTAAGTACAATTTGTAAACTTATCCTGTTAATCTCAAGTTTTAACGTAGACCGTCATTTTAAAGCTAGGAATAAATAAGAACGATAGAAGATTAAAAAAACTTATTAAATCTTATATGTACAGGTATTAAATCTAATATATGCATGTCCTCTTAAACTAGAATCAGCTGTGATAACCGAAATTGGGTGAATTGGGAATAAGCATATATTTAAACGTTTATGTGATCGATCGCCCCACACTTACATCTTCTAAATATTGGACGAGGTGACACTAATTTCCAACACTGTCAAGTAATTCTCATTGCTGCTATCATTAAACAAATAATTGTCCGCACGATTCTCACCTTCTAATAATATTTAAAGTCGTTCTTCATCTATCGTATTTCCACTTACATTTTTTTATAACACCTACAAATTTTTCGTAAAATTCTGGAAAGTTTCTACACTTCATCTCTTCCATTTTATAACGTATTAATTCCCAAATGTTTAATAGCTTGAAGCACGCGTACTCATTTAAAACAATCACATTTCGATCTTTCTTAATTTACATACTAAATAAAGTTTCTTCTTGAAATTTATTTGTCACCCATACACTTCTATTAGATGTATCAGTAGACAGCTTTAATTTGAATACAAGATTTAGTTGTAATTCTACAGCATCTACTCCACCAGTTAAATTATTCAATCTGATATTCTAAATTCCACTCGAAAATTGCAGAAATCTCTCCACTTACAGTAACCATGTTTGTATGACAGGTTGAGGATTGCCATAGAAATAAAACCCAACTTTCACGCTATAGTGGTAAGAATTTGGAATAAAATTACCTAACGCATACTTGGTTATACATACTAGTTTGTTGAGATCTAATTGCGGTACTCTTAATCACTTGTGAAGTCAACACAAAAAAAATCTATTTTTTAACTTATAATTTTGATCAACTTTACGACATTTGAACAATTAACGCCCAATTCCTTATTGTATTAATCGATGTAATATGCATTACAGAGAAGGTGACGCTTGTAATTGTGTTATCGGGGTTTTTACCTGTTTGTATAGATCCAATTACCACCTCTACCTCCACACGACACCATCCTCACTTCTACACATCTTTTGCCTTCAACAAGCCGGATTCATGTATATTACACTCGTTTATTAAATTATGACTAAAATAATCAGTACTCAATTAGAAGTTATTTTCCAAATAATGCTATCAGCTCGGTATTGTAATTTAATGATTTTGTTTAATTAGGTGAACAATGAACAATCACTTATACTTTCTGCATGTGTATATAGATACGAAAGAACGTGATGTTAAAAATCTATTTAAATTTATCTGTGAAGAAAAAACGCAAAACGTAGTCTTTCAAAATGTTTAGAGTGTTGTGGAATTTTTAACGTTGAATCTTAGATAAGAAGAATAATTTTTATTTTATGTATTTTAAAACTTGCATGCGAAGAACTGTGATCTGTTTATTGTTATTCAATTACTCACATTTAGAAGTAGCATTGAACGTTTCGTATATTATTCGCTCTCGGTACATACTTCCTTTGAAATACTTATAATCATATATCATTTTAATAGTTTTTATATTAATAAATCACACGGATAAGGTTAGGTTATTTTGTTTAAAAAATATAGTTTTTAGGTTACTACAATTTTGATCTTTGGTAAAATTATTTTGTATAATATATAGTTCATATTCCAACGCTGTAACATTCATTGTCAGTTTTTTAGAGGTTAAAGATGATGTCATTGTTGTATCGTTCTAAATTGGTACAGTTTCATTATTCATTTGTTTTGATTAATAATGTATTATGCTGGCGCGCCGGTGATCTTATCGGCTGGGCATGAAGACTTGATAGGTAGATTTGTGCCGACTCAAATAAATAACAGGTCCCTGTTTCTGATTCTAAGTAAAGCTATACATGCAGAATAGTCAGAAAAAGCAATACAAGGTATTTTATTTTGCAGTCCTTATTCATCTGTCCGATGTTCGTCGAATATGTCTCGAATTATGTTGTGAGGGAAAAATCCATCTTTTAAAAACAGTTTGTAATTAATATCCAAACAATCAACACACCACTTTAGTGGGTCAGTTACCTTTGACTACCAGGTTATCGAATATAGCTGGAAGTAGTCTAATCATTTTCGGATAATACCCTACCAAGTGGGTTATTTTCAATTTTAGGGGCAGAATGGTTTCCAGATCAACAACTTTGTAGTTGAGATAAACATGTCGACGATGACGAAGTCACCACAGACATCTTATGGTTTCCACTTTAACGACAGTCAATCACTCATCGCATGTTCATAAATCCATAAAAACTATACCAGAGAGAAAAAGAGAGAGTTTGTACTAATACACATTTGAAACTTGTTGCATGAACTGAAGAAATGTATCTGTAGTATGTCTGTGTGTTTAGGTTAAGATTCTAGTTAAGTAAACTTGCGATATATTTGATTTTTAATACTTGCTTAAAACTGTAGTATGTATCTGTAATGAAAACATAACTGTGCTACATAGGTAGAAATAAGTAGTGTAACGACATGTCTGTATTTAGATTTTTCCATTAATATAACGGTATTATAGCAGTTATTGTGTAATAAATTATTTAGCAATTACCTCGAAGAGTGATTGAATATTTAGATCATTTAGCAATTTGCTTTTAGAAACTTTTCAGCAAGCACTTTTAAATAGGTCTATGTATTCTTAGGATACATATTTGTTTATGGCTAAGTAATAGTATCCTTAATGACTTATCAGGTACATTTTTAAGCAGGAATCACTCTCCTGATCACAGTTTTTGGCACACTCTTGTTATTCTTTCTAAGAATTTTCGCTAGCAACCCTGCGAGGTTAGGTGGCGCCCAAGATATTTCCCGATCAAGATGTATTTCACTCCCGATAGCATTCTGGAACTCTCTCCAAACACTTTCACCACCCGTCCCACTGAAATAGTCGGCAACCAATTTTGTTAGTACAGTCCGAGGTTTTCGACATTTTACCGAAACAGGATTTTTAGCGGAGTACTTCCCCAAGTTTTCTGTGAATTACCGTCTAGATACTCTGGGGATGAAAACAGTACGTAACATGCTGTTTTTCTTAAAATCTTTAAATTTTTAAAACTTTAAATTTTTCCATATTTACAACAATATTTGCTGGTAAGTGCTTAGAGATAATGTGTTGTAGCTGCAACCCTTTTACATAAATGATGGCATTTACAGAAATAATTTTTTGTAAAAACAGGCCCGCTTGTAGAACAAGTATTTCATTTTAACCCGTGTAGTTGATGTGTACAAAAATTGTTCTGTTTTTGGAATTCACTGTTAAATTCGCATTAGACGAAGCCATATCCGAAATCTCATGCCGTGATACAATATTTTGCTCATCTTGTATTGTTATTTCTTTAACAACAGATTCGCTTGTCTTGTGTTGAACGCCCTGTAGGTCCAAAATATATGCCATGTTTTCTTTTCGAGAGCTGATCTGTGAATGACCAAACTTCTAAAAACTTTCACTTATATACTAAACAAATCTGTTGATGCTACTTTTACTATCGTTTAACCGTTGCACTAGAACTTCTTGACCATTTTTCCTCTTCCTTATAATTTTTTCTGATAGATATATTACGGGAACAGTTGTAGCATTGTTGTTGATGCTTTATTCTTTCTGGATGTTTTTCTACTTCCTCTGGTATCATTCCTATTGAACGATGTTCGCTGTTGTTGCATCCTCTAATTAAATTTTGCAAAACTGCGAGCCATCTGTAATTTCTTTGCAAGTGGAATCGCCGGTACAACTTAATTTTATAGTTTTTATCAATCTTTCGCCATCCCCACCTTGATTGCAGAATATGTAGAATATAGTTGATCTTGTATTTCTGCATGGGTTTTGTAAACCTTTCCTTCCCTTTTCCTTTCCAAAATCCGTTTGCAAATTAATTTTTGTTGCAATGTGTTTCTTAATATGCAATATTTTCTTCGATATACTTGTCATTGCAATAGTTGCTACTGGTTCGATTTTATTTCTTAGCGGTCGAGCGAAAAAATACTTTGTGAACTAGTCCAGTTCAATTAATATTTATATATGTCCATTGTTCATGCTAGCGTAGGGTTGAAATTCGGCCAAGTCAAATTGCATATCTCTGTTTATAGGTTTAAGCACTGTATATCGGTGCAAAATTTTTTTGCGTGCTTGTATAACTCTACGTTGAATTACTTATTCATGTCTGGACAATACTAATGCCATACTGGCAGATTAACCATTAAATAGTTGCACTATTGGTGTAAGCTCCATTTTTAGCTGATAGTACTTGTTTCTAGCAGTTTTGGGGATTGCGTTCTAAATAGATAAAAGTGCAATGCTGTTGATCCTTCGTTTCTCTGGTGTTTTTCAACTTTAGAAAAAAATTTAAAAATATTTTCAGATCAGCAAAAAGTTATTTGATTTTATTATCGACATATCGTTTGCTTGTTACATCTGAGTGTTCAATTGGGTGACCAACATTGGTGATACTCCGGTTTCTTGTATTGTATATTTTAGCTTTATGTCGAGTAACATATAAATTCTTGCAAATTTAATAGCTTGAAGTACTCGGGTACCATAATAACATTTCGGCTTTTCGTAATTTCCATATGATATGAATTTTCTTTTTGAAATTTATTTGTCAGCCATACACTTGCATTAAATGCATAGCCTGTCAGTTGCAATTTAAATTCACAATCCAGTGCATTTGCTACTTCATGGGTAAATTGTCTGATTTTAAATTCCAATTTAAAATTGCAAACTCCCTCCATTCAAAGTAGTCCAATTTTATATTATAATTTTTGCACATTCTACTATTGCAAATAATTTGTATGACTGGACGCAGACTATCGTATAAATCAAAAACAACGTCCACGCTATTGTGATGAAAATTTAATATAAAATTACCTAACGTATAGGCGGTGTCTTACTTACTAGTTTGTTGAGATTTAATTGCCCCACTCTTACATCACCTGTAACGCCAACACCAGAAAAATCCATGTTCAACTTGTAGTTTTGATCAACTCGACGATACTTTGACAACTAGTGCTTTAGGAAATTGTTCCCTTGTCTTATATGAGAAAGCGCGAAAAGTGTTGACGATATAAAATCGTTCAACGATAAGAATCATTCGATCACTCTTTCTACGGACTTGAAGAAAAGAGTGGTGTTTGTAAAGTCCGAATTTTCCAGGTAAAGGAATCATGGATGGTTTATGATAATATGTAATTGTAGTAAAGGTTTTTGTTTTAGGTTAGAGTCATTTGCTTGGATATTAATATCAACAAATATGCACCGATTCGTAAATCTTCCTATATAAATTTACCCAAGTGGATTAAGGAAAAGAATGTTGCTACGGACCTGAAGAATAGCAACCAGGTATGCTTTGCATTGTCGATTTTACCAGCGTTGCATCCTGTTGAACACAATTCCCACCACATCTCCAACTACCCAAACGACCTCACTCTCATCAACTTGGCGGGTATTGAACTACCTGTCAAGATAACCGATATCTCGAAGTTTGAGGGCCTAAACAACATTAGTGTCAACATTTTTGGGGTGGAAGATAAATCCATTTTGAAACCTTTGCACTTGTTCCGAGAAAAAAGGTAGCAACACGCGAATCTCTTATACATCCAAAAAAATGAGAACAAGTATTACTGCTAGATCAAAAATCTTAACCGATTGTTTGAACAACTATCAAAACAGCACATAAATAAATTGCTTTGAGATGGGTGCGAGCTATATTTTAGAAGTGAAGAGGCGTTCCCAAAATATGCAGAGCATGATTGCAATCATGTTGTCGCCAAGATGGCCAACGTCTTCAATAATGTCCTAGACTTTACCAATGTACACAAGCAGTTGCACACTCTGTTCGTGATTTATGCTGACTTTGAGTCTATTCTAAAACCAATCAACTTAGCTACACCCCACGGGTCTAGGTCACGTACCAAGAGTTTGCCGATGCATGAATCGTACAGTTTCGCGTACTACATTAAATGCTCTTTTGACGATTACCTCAACAAGTTTGATTTGTATAAAGATTCGGATGCTGCATAAGTCTTTATGAGTCGAATAATGGCAGAAACCCGACGACTGTGTATTTGATGTTACGATCCCTTGGTATTTGTGATCAAAGGTAGGATTTAAGGCTTAACCTACTTTTTAGCTATGAATTTTAGTAGGATAGTATCAATAAATAGTTTAAAAACCAGTTAGCACATAAAGATGTTAATTAATATATAAATTATTCCGTACAAAGAGATGTTCTTCTTTTTAAAGTTTTGTCACGATTGCTACGTCTCAGTTGACTTCACAACGGTTTTAATTAATAATTCATCGTAGGGGATTTCTAATTATTAATTTAAAGTACACATTGTAACTTAGTTGCAAAATAAGTCGTAAGAGTTATCTCTGGAAGTTTCTTAGAATTAGTTTTGGTTATTAGGTCAGTTTATAAAATACAGTGTTCTAATTAAGCACAATAGTGGGAAAATAATAAGAAAATTAAAGAAGAGTGCAAATAGGTTCAAAACATAAAAATTAAGCTATTGAACACTTTTATAATTTTCAAAAGTATTGAAATTTACTACATGATGTAGTTATAAAATACAAGGTATTCCGTTTAACATTGAAGATATCATTAGCAAAGTGGCCTAGTTTGGACACTTAGTAGAATTTTTGATCATTGTGCATACATCGATAGTTTCTATTATTGGTCTAATATTTATTTATAGTTGAAATTAGATTTGGCTAAATTCTTTTTTTTCGTAGTTATTAATTTTTCTTATAGACCTTCCAATTTACGAAAAATTAAAATACCTCGGAAACTAAAATGTATGGGTATAGGACATGTGTAAGAAAGTTTATCCCATTTTTTACACACAAGCCAAAATTATAATAAAATACATAATCCTCCTAAGCTAAAACAAAATTTTGACATGCCTGTAAATGTCCAAACAATTTTAAAATGTAGCCTTTAATAACCCATACAGTGTTGTTCAGACAAAAATTAAAAAAAAAATTGTTACCGTTTAGCCATAAAGACCGACCCTGTATATTGAGATTGTCTCCATCGTTATAATTTGAATAAGGCCCCTTATACTTGTGGCGACGTCCCCAATGCTCCACCCGAAGGTACTACCTTGGGTTTAAACGCGGAAATAACGTGCTTTGAATGAAATCTAGCTTCAAAATTAATCGATCCTAAATAGAAACCTAACAAACTAAAACAAAAACTAAAAATAGGGTTTGAATAATGGTATCCCTAGTTTTGACTTTGGAGTGTGTCCGATCAACAAGACACACGCGAAAGTAAAAGGGGAGGAATCTGTAACACCGGATAACTGTCGCCAGCTCTGCTTACCGGTGCGACCTGAAGGGTCGACTGGTCCCTGGTCTAAGTAATTTAGCCTAAATCCGTCCCTAGCTTTCTCTATCATTCCCTAACTGATTTATATTATAATTACAACTTTCTCTATTACATTCTTCCTTCCTATACAAATGCTGCTACCAAAAATGGCGGCAGAACTTCAGAAAAAACAATTCGAGCCTAAAAATATATTACATGCAAATAAATATAAAATATAAGTATAATGTAATATAAAATAAATAAATATATATATATATATATATATATATATATATATTATATATATATATATATATATATATTTATATATTTATATATTACTGAAGTCATAAAAGAGAATTAACAATCTCCAATTTGTATTTATGTCGAACTAGAAAGTATATAAATTTATCACGTGAAGTTTGAGCCATGTTTGAACAAAATCGGTTCATATTTGACAAAATACCAGAAAATATTAGGCTTAGGTGAATATAGCATAAAATTTTATGGTAAAAATTAATTATTAATAAGTTAAGAGACATAATTTGAGACGCATAATTGCGTAAATGCATATAAAACATAAATTTGGCAAGCAGAAGTAACATTTGTTTTAATATTCTAAGGAATAAAAGCTTTCAGCGTATGTAAAGCGGCAGTCGTTAGTTAAGTTGCACGTGTTATAGAAATTCTAAGAACTTTATAGTTGGAAAAAGATAACGAACATAAAATCTTGTCAACAAATAATAGCGGGAATAATTTAATGAGGACGAAATGCAAGTGTAGCGAGCACGTACGCAAACGATATCGATTTCTAGTGAGAGAAAAGACTATGGTTGCGGGCTTGATATTGAAGCGGGACTCAGACACGCTATGTTTTCAGAATAAATCCAGCAGAAAGGATATAGAAATCCGAAGATATGTTGCTAACAGAGCACGACGGTTACATTAAATAAGCAAGAGAAGGATAAACGATAATAGCGGGTGTTAGATAAAACAGCGCTAGTGAACGAACGGGAGAATAATGTTTAAAGATGAAATAAGATGCAAGATTTTATGTATAAGTGTGAATGAAACGACAGATATACGCGTCTACAAGGGGCGTATTGTGGAGGTTAAAACTTGAAACGACAGTTACGAGGATTTTGCGGTTTCGAGCGTGTTTGGAGCGGAAATTTCCTGGATTTGACAGACGGTTGAACTCGGTAGGGTAAAAATACGGAGAATTTGCCAAGGATAATAGGATTGTTTGTGGAAGCATTCGACCGTTGGCGTGTTTGTGCAGCGATACCAGGAAAAGTGCGAAAGGAGTGTTGGAAATCGATGTAGGGGGGTGGCTTTTGAAACGATATAAACCCGTAGGGGGTGGTAAATCGCTCTCTTCTCTTTGTCTTTACATACGATCGCCTACCTTACTACATAGCAAAGTGATTGAGTAAAATTACAGTTGAGTTAGCACAAGTGGGTGCTTTTTGATATCTTTGGCGATAAGCAATCAAAACTACTACGCAACTAAGTACACTATAGTACTGGGTGTTTGAAGGCGGTGTATGTACTCGGAGTACAGAGTACATGAGAGCATGGTAGTACTGTGTACTTGTGGGAATGAATTTAATTAGAAACGGGGTGTTCCTGATGGTGAGAGGCCACCTGGAGCCAGAATTTAAACGTGCACTCGAAGAGGGAGGATCACGTTAGAGATGGTGTTCATATAAAGCACCTGGAGACAGAATTTGACGTGCAGTCGAGGAGAAGGATCACGTTGGAGATGGTGTCCATGTAGAGAGCACTTAAAACAAAATCCAGGCAACTCTACTTATAAGACTTTTGAAAAATTTATGTAATAATTTGATGATATCACTTGAAGGTGAAAATAATAAATTTTGTAAAAGATAAAAAGGTTTTTAGGAAATTGCAGTGCCGTTATTGGCACGTATATAAAAGGAGGTTTACTATGAGCTCGTATTTCACCTGGGATATAAAGTAAAGGTTGGAAATAAGCCCAGTTACTTTGTTTCAGGAGTGATTTAGGATGATGTTAAATTAACTTTTTTAAACTGAGCGATTATTTCTCATAATTAATAAAATGTTTTTGAGCTTAAACTGAATTGATAAGCAACTGATTGGTTATGTTAATAAATATTTTGTAATTTTGGCATTCAGTGTTATTTTTGGTAGATTAGGATTTTCAGGGAACACGAGTGAGCAGCCGTGACGGATATCTCTGAGGGAGCTGGAGGTTTTGGCGTCCGAGTAAAGAGCATGTTGAGAGGGTATCGGTGTTAAATGGTATAAATTGTAAGTCTAGGTGGTAGGGCTTCAATTTTAGGTAGGTAGAAAATTTTGGTACTTACATTTAAAAATTTTTGGGAGTTTTCGAAATTAAGCATCATAAAATAGCACATTCCGTGGAGGTCCAAATTAGCAGATACTGAGGAAACACAGCACAATTTATGCAATCTACAGCAGGCCCGTAAAAAACCACAGCAATATATATATATATATATATATATATATATATACAGGGTGAGTTTTTAGTGTGGCAACGGTCAATAACTCCTTTATTATAAAAGCTACGTAAACCAAATTTGGAGGCATATTAGGTATGCCTAAAGTGCACATTTTAAAAATATTTGGAAGCATACAGGGTGTTTCATAATTCCAGGGCATATTAAACTTATATTTTTTTAAATAGAACACTCTATATATTATTACATTTTTGAAAAGCTCATAAAAAGAGCTTTAATTTGATATCAAATTGTATTTGTCTATTCCTTTTAGTTTTTGAGATATTCAACTGTTTTTAGAAAAAATGACCCTGATTCGATACATTACCACTGCACTAATACACAACTTATGTTAATTTTCAAGATGCAGAAAATTTTACCATATACCATAGTATATTTGTAAATATCACTTTTTTGAAATTTCTTCATAGTATACAGGGTGTGTTAGGTTTCGCAAAATGCAATTTAAAAAAATTTTTTTAAATGGCACTCTACCAATTTTTTTACTACAATGGATAGTTGATTAAGTGTCCTTTCAATTTTGTTAAGCATTTCCTATACCTAAATCCATTACTTTCTGAGATATTTTTGATTTTCTTCAAATTTAAAGAATGTTTTTAATTTACATAACTAAAAATAACTTACTATTGGAGAATATTATAAAACAATTAATACATTTTGATTAATAATTAACTACACTTATCCAATAACAATTTTCACTAAAGATATAACAACCTACAATAATACGCTATCAACAGAATTCTGCCAGATCAACAATATGCATTTTATAGAAAATGTTCAAACAGGAAATCAGGCAGGCTCCGTTATTATAAAAGCTACGTAAACCAAATTTGGAGGCATATTAGGCATTCTTAAGCTGCACGTTTTAAAAATATTTGGAAGCATGCAGTGTGTTTCATAATTACAGGGCATATTAAACTTATATTTTTTTAATCCAACATCCTATATATCATTACATTTTTGGAAAGCCCATAAAAAGAGCTTTAATTTGATATAAAATTGTATCTATCTATTCCTTTTAGTTTTTGAGATATTCAACTGTTTTTAGAAAAAATGACTCTGATTAGATACATTGTCACTGCACTAATACTCAACTTATGTTAATTTTCAAGATACAGAAAAATTTACTATATACCATAGTATATTTGTAAATATCACTTTTTTTAAATTTCTTTACAGTATACAGGGTGTCAGGTTTCGCAAAATGCAATTTTTAAAACGTTTTTTAAATGGTATCCTACCAATTTTATTGCTACAATGGATATTTTATTAAGTGTCCTTTCATTTTTGTTAAGCATTCCCTATACCTAAATCCATTACTTTCTGAGATAATTTTGATTTTCTTCAAATTTTAAGAATGTTCTTAATTTACATAACTAAAAATAACTTACTATTAGAGAATATTATAAAACAATTAATACATTTTGATTAACAATTAACTACACTTATCCAATAACAATTTTCACTAAAGATATTACAACCTACAATAATACGCTATCAACAGAATTCTGCCAGATCAACAATATGCATTTTATAGAAAATGTTCAAGCAGGAAATCAGGCAGGCTTTGAAAAAATAACAATTACAATTAAAATGTCATTTAGGTTTATTAATTATAGTGTGTTGCCATTTAACAGGATTTCTCTCTTGGTATATTCTTGATGCAAGTAAGCAATTTCTTAAACTTTCTCCCAAAACCCAAATCATATCTTTTTGTTCTTCCACGGTAAAATTCATTTTGAAAACTACTTCAAAGATTACATTTAAAACAGAACTGATAATGTGTTAAATGACAACACACTACAATTAATAAACCTAAATGACATTTTTATTGTAATTGGTATTTTCTTCAAAGCCTGCCTGATTTTCTGCTTGAACATTTTCTATAAAATGCATATTGTTGATCTGGCAGAATTCTGTTGATAGCGTATTATTGTAGGTTGTTATATCTTTAGAGGAAATTGTTATTGGATAAGTGTAGTTAATTGTTAATCAAAATATATTAATTGTTTTATAATATTCTCTAATAGTAAGTTATTTTTAGTTATGTAAATTAAGAACATTCTTAAAATTTGAAGAAAATCAAAATTATCTCAGAAAGTAATGGATTTAGGTATAGGGAATGCTTAACAAAAATGAAAGGACACTAAATGAACCATCCATTGTAGCAATAAAATTGGTAGGGTACCATTTAAAAAACGTTTTAAAAATTGCATTTTGCGAAACCTGACACACCCTGTATACTGTGAAGAAATTTCAAAAGAGTGATATTTACAAATATATTATAGTATATAGTAAAATTTTCTGCACCTTGAAAATTAACATAGGTTGTGTATTAGTGCAGTGGCAATGTATCTAATCAGGGTCATATTTTCTAAAAACAGTTGAATATCTCATAAACTAAAAGGAATGGATAGATACAATTTTATATCAAATTAAAGCCCTTTTTTTAATGGGCTTTTCAAAATTGTAGTTATATATAGGGAGTTCCATTTAAAAAAATATAAGTTTAATATGCCCCGGAATTATGAAACACCCTGTATGCTTTCAAATATTTTTAAAATGTGCAATTTAGGCATGCCTAATATGCCTCCAAATTTGGTTTACGTAGCTTTTATAATAACGGAGTTACCGACTGTTGCCACACCAAAAACTCACCCTGTATAAATAAGCATGTAACAGTGCATCACCTAAATAAATTATCAGATGTACTCGCATTAGCATTATGTCGGCTAGCGCCATAACACACAAAAACGTGCTTGTTAAATTATTATAAAATCGATTGTTAACCTCATCGAAATTCTACGATTTATTATCATACATAATATTCTATTAAATCCTTTATTTCACTGAAGAAAATTCCGTTCATATAGAAGATGAGGTGAAGGATTGGAAAACTAAATGAAAAATACTATGAACGGAATCTGAAGAAAATTCCGTTCATATAGAAGATGAGATGACGGATTGGAAAATTAAATGAAAAATACTATGAACGGAATTTTAAAAAACCGTCTGAAAAGATCGACTGCCTGGGTGTAGATGAGGCATTAGAATTTCACTATGTGGACTGATAAATAGAATTTATAAAGAATTTGCAAAACACGAACCATTAACGTTTATAAAGAAAGCACAATGAAAGAGATGCAAAATTTTTATGATAGCATGTCGAGCCATTGTCAAAAATATTAACTAAAGTAATATACCACAGAATACGGAATAAAATAAGAGATCTGCAAGAACAGTGGTAATAAGTAAACAAGCTTGGCAATATGGTTAGGTATTAGAAAAGAAGATAGAATAGGAGAATAATCAGTATTGGACTTTATAGATTTGATGAATGTGTACGGTATTCCGCGCAAAACGAAAGAAAACAGTAAGAGTAAGTAAAGAAATCGTTTACACCGAATACCGCAACAGAACGGGGATAGAATAGTAGAAATTGGACTAGCTCAAAAACGTCGTAGAGGGGCGTGGGTGAAATAGAAAGAACACATTGGAAACCTCTGTAAAACTATATTGTTAACATCAAATCTTGAAAGACTATTTACAAAACAAGAAAACAAATAAGTTGCGTAATCGTTTGTTACGTGCTAGTAATAATAAACAAGGCGTCATAACATAAGCATATAACAATGGGTAAGCAAAATATATAACATCTTATAGTCTAAATACTTACAATGGTTTACCTTAAATACATATAAAAGAAAATTAAGCATAAACTGTACAGTAAATCTAAAAAAGAAATATACCTAAATTAAATATGCATGCTGCTTTGTGAAGTGCACCTCCTCAAGAAATAGTATAACATTAAAATTAGACACGCTAGCTTAAATTAGTCAATATTAAGTATTTTTAAAGTGATACGTAAGTTCTTTTAGTTAATGTTTATACAGAAAGACAAAAGAAACAGTAAAACGGACTCTAACAATTAAATTTTTCATTTAAAGAATGATTATTACATCGTCGCTTGTGGATTGTGAATTTGTTTGGTAACGTGGTGTTGGTAATTTAATGAATAAGCATGAGTAGCAGCAAATCAAATGCATAAAAGAATTGCGAAAATAGAAAACCTTACCTTGAACTAGTTGGCTTTGTAGCATGTTGTGGATGGAAAAATGCGACTGCATTTCTTTATTGGCTGCATGCTGGAACCACCAACTTCACTTATGCTAAGAAAGCACTTTAGTAGCGCGACTTTACAACATGTATCTTCGGTAAGAAGGTGTTGTTTTCAAATCTTTAATGGCGTCTTTCAAAGCACGGTCTCTATTCTATAAGCACAGAATCATGTATGGCGTAGGCATTTTGGGTTTCAAAGATATCGCCGAAAAATCAAGTCTGCAGAATTCCCAGACAACAGCTGCCGAAATACAAACTGTAACAGCTTGCCAACAAGCAGATAACGCAATTATCAAAAGATTTTTAGAGAAAGGGGAAACAATCTTGTTACTTTATAACATCTTAACAGCTGCAGAATACCAGATAATAAGTCCATTGTAAGCAGATGTAGGCAGGTGGTAAGTGGTCTTATCTTTTAGAAGAAAGCACCTTTTAATTAAAATGTAATCACTGCAGGTGCTAGGAAATATTGCAACTACTTTGTAACGTAATGTTTCCTAAGCAGCTGTTTGATTTTATAAAGCAAACCTTTACATATAGTAATTACTTGAGAAATTTTATTAAATAACACTAATTCAAATGGCGGGAAATCGAGCTTGTTGAGACATTTTAGGGCGTTTTAAAAATGAATGCAGGAAAAATTGTTTGCAGGGCTTTGAACGTAACAAACGTTTTGACAGGGAAGATTGGGATACACTGCTTAGGATTTTAAAAGAAGCAGTAATAGATTACAGAGACAAGTAAACAATTTTCAATTTGTATAGAAAACAAATGGTTGTAATACGAAAAGATAATGGGGTAACAAGATCTAAATCTGGTACAGATTAAAGAAAGAATGTGCCTAATGGCAACCTTATTTATTTTGAGTATTGTGTAAGCTATTAATAAAATCAAACAAATGCAAAAGTAAGTGTCGTAATTCAAAAAGAAAAATATCCAAAACTAAGTATGTGGAAGATCTAGTTATATTAGCAGAAACAGTTAAGAAGTTAGAAATAGGATCAAGTAAAATAAAAGAAAATATTAATAGGGGTTTGGCGCAAAAATCCACTGTAGGGTAAGAAAAATTAGTAGAGGTAACTGAGTTTTGCTACTAAGGAAGTTTGATTAGAAATAATAATAGAAATTAATAGATATAAAAATTGCATTAATTAAAAAATAAATGTCCTCGAGATTCAAGACGCATACCTAAATCAGGACAGGCCCAACAATTAAGCAAACTCACAATTAGAGTCCAGAACTATATTTTGAGTATTAAATAAATGGCTAGGACAGTAATAGGAGACAAAGATTAAGATAAAATAGGTAGAGAAAGGCAAAGGCTCAAATATAAAAACACATTAAGAAAAGCGTACGCAAAGATAGTTACAAGGTATTGAAGGTGCTAGCTCAGGATGGGAAACATCGGAGAGTTGCATAAACCAACTAAAAGAGGGAGGAAGAGTGTAAACTGTTTACGTATTAGGTTATGTTCGGCGAGTTAGAAAAATGTTGATCGACGAAATCTTTTATCTCTCTCTAATTTCCGTTGAACAAAGGGTTGTGGACATTACTTACATCCCACCACCTGTTACCTAACTATAAAACATTTTACTTCACAATTGTTGGAGTATAAAAATGCTGCAAGCTTTTGGTATTGAAATTTGGATTCAGCTACATTTGAATTACCCCTAAAACCATCTACGAGTAAATTGAAATAACCACCTGCATTTCAGAATGGTTTTAAGTTTTATACATAATTCGTTTTTATTATTATGATGCCTCAAATGAAGATATTTCAGATTGTACAAATTTAATCTGAAAAAAGCTTTGGAACATTCGTGAAATGAAATGACCATGGCCAAATAACGTAAACGTATCGCTATAATACTTACTTCTATAACGTAGTAGATAACCACCCTTTACTTGTTTGCTGTTTAAACCTGTAACAACAAAACACAAGTTTATTGCATGCATTTTTGAAGTACTGGAAGTCAGACAAAACAATCCATGGAAATATATTGTGTACTAAATATGACTTTCTGATGTCCAATTATAAAATTATAGATTGTACTTTTACAGTATCATGGTAACCAGCACTCTAGTCTTGGTTACTTTTAATGTTTTTTAGATGAAACTGTGAGCATCAATAAGATGAAATTTATATGTACGAAATGAAAAGTCAAAGTATTTGCATTTCAACTTATAGCTATCGCGATCACAAGAGTTTCCTGTTAGATCTTATATTACTTTCTAATTGGGTAATAATTGAATTCAGCACGTTTCAAACTTGTCATTGTATCAATTATGATCTAATTATAGGCACCTTAAGTACATGGACAAGCATGATACAAAACTTTCAAGTAGGAATGTCCCAAGTTGAAACTGTTTGCTGTAATTTATTAGAAGGTGCTCTTGCCAGTGCAGGCATACAACGACTTCAAATAATTCTAACTGATGGTTTAGAGCAACTTGATTTATTACAAGAAAAGGGTATACCCTAGCATCGACTTTTCATCCAAGCTTATTTGTACCTTGTAATATAATTAGAAAGAAGTCAATCACAGAAACTCATTTTAGTACCAAGTGTCGAATAAACGTTTCCGCTTCAAAATGAAAATCAAGGGTGTATTTTTAACTAAATTGATTTATGATTTTGAAATGGCACTCGATTAATCTAGACTATAATTCTCCGCAAGCAGGAAATGCATGTTACAATACAATTTTGTTAAATATTTTAGGTATGTACTTTCTAAAAGGTGGTGAAAAAATACGACAGTGAAGCTAGCAGCTAGAGTTGGCAGCCAAAACCACGCCTCTCAATTAGCCACGCCTCTTCTAACAAAGTCACGCCTATTTTAGCCCAACATCAAATAGTTCCGCCCCCTCTTTCTTACAATACAACCTATTGTAAATCAGAACAAAAATCTACAATAACCATGTTTAACAAGCAAACATAAATCAGAGCTTTGATTAAAATTGAAAATTGTTTTTCATATGAAATCTCCAGAAGCACATATATAATCTTACTAAAGATCTAAATTTATGCATATATTCAACCATTATGGCAAAAGTTATTACGTCTTCAGTAATGTATATCAAGAGGCCGCTACCTTTGATTTAATTTTTTTCTGGCTTTCTGTGAATGCAACGACTTTGACAAGAAATCACCATTTAGATACACCAGCCCCCAGTACGTGTGCGACAGAGTTTTAGATTTCAAGCCCAAATAAAAAAGTTATTAACGTTTATGTGATATGTATCAAGTAGCCGCTACCTCTACTTTAATTGTTTTCTTGCGTTCTATTAAAGCAACGACTTTGTCAAGAAATCTCCATTTAGGCACACCAGCGTCATATATGCCGTCATCACGCCATATCCTTTCATATTCCTTTATATCCCGTCATACCCCGTCATATTCCGTCATATCACGACATCCCGTCATATCCAGCCATATTCCGACATATCCCGTCATATCACGTTATATTTCGTCATATTCCGTCATATACAGTTATATCCCGGTATATCCCGTCATATTCTGCCATACTGTCATATCCTGTCATGCCATCATATCACGCTTTCATCTAAATAACATGTATGCGTGGTATTAAGTAGAAAAATAAATATTATACGCGCGCTTTTGTATAAATTGGGTTTTATACTTTTTTGAAACCGCTCGTTTTCAAAAGAAATCTTGTATTAATAATTTCGCTTTATGCAATTGAGTACTTTATAACCAAAAGTAAATGAAACTCTTTGAAAAACTGTATCTATGCGCGGAATATTGTGAGTACTACCAATTTTATCTTAGAACAAACTTCCTTTATGTAATAAGAACGAAAACCCTTTTCAATCACTGTCTTTATGCATTTATAATTCGCATTCCGAGTGTTTATGTTTCTGTATACAAACAATTTAATATTTATATAATTTTAGTATTTTTTTAAATTTCTTTAACTCTCTCGGGTTTGCGGCGTTGTATCATTACAAAATGATGCTACGAGACGTTTTGATATATATATATATATATATATATATATATATATATATATATATATTGATATGACCACGCCGTACTCGGTGTAATAAACGTTCTACTTAACGCCACCGCTCTGTGCTTCTCTCAAATTAATCTTTTATTTTTATTATTATGCCACGGCTAGCCCTTTTTAATTTACACAGAGTGCACAACGTTACGATGACCAATTTTCTTTCAACCCTTTGTGTTTACCTGTTTGAATTGATAAAACGAAGTCAATCAACGTTTATATAATGAAAGGAAATAATATTTACAATTGTTGAAATTCTTTAAATACACCCTTCAATCAATTAATATCATATGGATTTTTTATCCTAAAATATAAATTCTTTTAGTTTGAAATAGAGTCACCAAAAACTTCACCTTTACAAAAAAATCTGAAACGTTCGAGACCCTTTTATGATTTATTACGTAAGTTTAAACGTATGCACTGTTCCTGTTGACTCTTTACAAGTTTTAGATAAATTTAATAAAATCAGTATTAAAATTTAAATTGAAAAGATTCCTTAAAATTAAGTAGATCTCACCTGTGATATCCTGATATGTTGTTTCGTGTTGTGGATCATCACCCCCTTGTTATGCCTAATCGAAACCAATGCTTTGTCGAACCAATATTTAAGTACAGTTACCCTTCGTCTTCCAAGAATCACTTCGTGCTTTATTCTATATTTCTCTGCTTATGCTTTGAATCTCTTCCCTTAAATACCACTTGAAATTCCAGACTTCTGATCATAAATTAGCAGCGTATTAGAATTGTCCCAGAATTGTACCAGAAATATGCCAGAAGTATTGTTTTCGACGCAGATTAGATTTTTTTCGACGCAGATTAGAACTATCAGTATTTTCGATGTGGATTAGAAGCCCTATATTATTATAAATATTTAACTCACGTTTTCTAAAAACGGCAAAAGCTTTTCATATATTCTTAACACAATTTTTATGCAGCACTATTTTCACTATATTACAAACTTTATTTATCTGACGCGTAGATTTCTGGTTAAAAGTGACTTTGATTCAACCTGCTTTAAGTGGAAACTAAGCTGCCTTAACACCGGTGAGTGTTAAATAGCCTTTTCCCACTACCTTTGGATTGGGTTTCCAAGAAGCTTTACAGATTGTTTCAACCAACCAGGATTGTCTTTAATATTCCCTGTATTTTTAAGCTGTTTTCTGTTGAAACTCTTTCGGATTTCCATGTCATGGTGTTTATTTGCGATCTTTGATACCTTATTATTTGTTATCGTAGCCAGACTTTCAACTTACGTCTGTTGTTTTGTATAGATAATTCTTTCGGATAATTGTACAAAATAAATGATGTAACATGAATGCTGTTTTCGTTTATGTATTTATGCGTTTTCTTATCAAAGCGCTTATGGTTCCAACGTAATTGCATGCAGATTTATCAGGTTTCATCTTATCTTCTGCGTATTTATTTTATAAACTTGTAGAACACTTCTCAACGTATGTTTAATTACATGTACGATTATTTCCCTGCTGAATACGCGTTCTATTGTTGAAAGATATGCTTACTGGCATCGGTTAAAGTTAATTACGGTCTATATACATGGTGTTAAATGCTTGCTATTTACATAACGTACGAATTACTTATTTTTCTGTTAAATAAATGCAGTTTTTTGATTTCTATTACTATTTATAGTTACTACACGACTTTTATTACTCAATACACCCCCAAATAACCTCTTATCACAGCATTATATATATATATTTATATATATATATATATATATATATATTTCTGTAAATATCCGGTTACAGCCGCCCTGACTAATACAAGGATGCAATGGATACTTGCTTATTGGAAAATGTGTTCTCTTGCTAGCTCAGAGACAAATATGCTGTGGATTTTACAAAATTGAAATGAAACAAAAAAATCTCAAAAAACAATTATGAATAATCCTTAATACATTCAAAAACATCCTTTTTATACAAACTTTATCTACGTAATCTACTTAGACACACAGATATAAATAACGCTTATTAATGCAATTTACAGCTTAAGTTTGTAGTGATCCGTAGTATTTCCTAAGTCGATTCTTATTAATTGATAATTGTTGCAAATATTATGGTGTGCATTTTGATATTTGAAGGTATTTTTGAACAGCTCAGTAACCACTTGCGGGTTTTTTGAACCTACTCAGTCACATCTCAATTTACCGCTATAAAAGCGCGAGTAAAGAGGGGCGATGTATCACCTTGACAGGTTTTAACCGGCATTTGGATTTAACTTCAGCATCTCAACAATGGAAGGTAGAAAAAAAGCAAGAAAAAATTGAAGTGGAGGTATCGGCTATTTGATATATATCACTTAAACGTTAATAACTTTTTTATTTGGGTTTGAAATCTAAAACTCTCTCGCACACGTATTGGGCGCTGGTGTACCTAAATGGAGATTTCTTGACAAAGTCGTTGCTTTAATAGAAAGCAAGAAAAAAATTAAAGTAGAGGTAGCGGCTACTTGATATATATCACGTAAACGTTAGTAACTTTTTTATTTGGGCTTGAAATCTAAAACTCTGTCGCACACATATTGAGCGTTGGTGTACCTAAATGGAGATTTCTTGTCAAAGTCGTTGCTTTAATAGAAAGCAAGAAAAAATTTAAAGCAGAAGTAGTGGCTACTTGATATATATCATGTAAACGTTAATAACTTTTTATTTGGTCTTAATATCTAAAATTCTCTCGCACGCGTATTGTGCTCCGATGTACCTAAATGGAGGTTTCTGGACAAAGTCGTTGCATTCATAGAAAGACAGAAAAAATTAAATCAGGGGTATCGGCCACTTGACAAACATTACTCAAAACTTAATACTTTTGCTATAATGTTTGAATATATGCAGACATTTAGATTCTTAGTAAGATTATATATGTGCTTCTGGAGATTTCATAAGAAAACACAATTTTCAATAGGTATTTACGACAGTTCTGTTTTAAATTTGTTTGCTAAATACGGTTATTGTATATGTTCCTTCTTACTTACAATAGGTTGTATTGTAAGAAAGAAGGGGGTGGAACTATTTGTTGTTGGGCTAAAATGGGCGCGGCTTTAACGATGATTCGTAGAAGGGTCATGGTAATCGAAGAGGCGGGGTTTAGTCTGCCAACTTTAGCCGCTAGCTTCACTGGCGTTGAAAAAATACTCATCTAATCATTATAAATACACACATTGCATAGTGTGATAGAACGATAAGAAAGCTAATTAAAGTAGGGAAGAATACCGATCCTGGCAAAGCTTTCACTTGCTGTTATGCCTCCGAGTTCGTTACAATTGGTTATCGATCTTAGATCATAGTAAACTTTTCTTTTAGCTTTAGATTTGAAAATAATAGTATGACTAACTTAATACGTTCATATAAAAAGCGCTTGCTGTGGTAATAAAGGATACTGAAGTAGACATGTCTTATTAATACATCAAGTTCAGCCACGTTTTTGTTGCTATAAACAATCCTTTGCTATATTCTGCAATTCTTATAATATTATCGTTGATGATAGTTGCTTATAAATGTTGAAACGAAATTTTGTTTTACTTTAAGACTGGGGAAATTCTCCCCTCATTCTTCTGGCACAATCTTAGATAGGCCAACTTTTTTTTTAAATTCTGAAAGTGGTGTTGGTTTTAAAAAAAATCAAAGAAGATAATGACATAAAAATCAAAATTGTGAATTTAATTTTTAACATTTTGGAATTTGTTTATAGCTGAATTAAATAAAATATTGTTGTAATTTTTATACCATCATCTTCAGAATGCTTTCTTGTTATGAAATGCACCAAAAAATTAATTGTTTTGTTGAATTTTCCTATCTATGATTGTGCCAGAAGTATTTTCCTTAAGCGCAGTGTGGATTTAAACCAGTCGGTATGCGGGAACATTCCCAACAGTTCACCAAGTTTTACGAAGATGTCGCTAGGCTATTTTTATGAAAGTGGGTGTATCGCAATTAGACGTGACTGCAACAAGCATTTTCTGCATCCGTAAATGTAAAAAGGGAAACGATGATCGTCGGTAAGTGCAATAGTGTTTAAAGTAATGATGGGACTCGAGTCGATTTTTTGTACTCGAGTAACTCGATTGTAATTTCTATTTGACTCGAGTAGGAATTCGAGTCGAGTTAAAACTCGGTTCGATATTGAACTCGAGTTAATAACCCTAGTAATGGGACTCGAGTCAATATTTTTTACTCGAGTGAATTTATTTACTCGAGTGACTCAAAAATAAATTCGCTCGGATTTGAATTGATACTAAAACCGTTGATTGAAGTATTCAATCAACGCTAAAACCCAGTCACAACGTGATGAGTAACTACTATGCCGACTGGCAGCGCCGTGTCTTTTATTGCTTTATACGTATATAAAATTAAATATGGAATATCTTTTTTATTATAAAAAACGCTGTAATCTGTAATAAATATATACACATTTTCTTTGTATAGGTGCAGCCATAGCTAGTGAGTGAAGTAGTATCGATTCTATCACGTTTGAATTCGGGACACCCTTAAGTTCTATACACTTTCTCACAGACTAAAATAATAAAAATAACAATAACGTTCTGTATATAAAATATCGATAAAGGAAAAGGGAAAATTGTATCTTTCCGAGATATGATTCACTTTCATTCGAACTAAACCACAGAAGGAAGATTAATTGGAGCAACACGCTAAATTTACGAACTTTGAGTGTTCAAAATTCGAGTTGAGTGGAAAACCCACCTAACTTAAGAATTGAAAAGATTACAACTCGATAGTCGATTATAATCGAGTTGCAAATCGATTCGAGTTACAAAGAGATTCGAGTTGCGAGCTGACTCGAGTTGCACGAGATGATTCGAGTTTCAAGTCGACTTGAGTTTCGAGTCGACTCGAGTTTGCACAGTCACTTAACTCGATTCACACGAGTAGGGTTGTCACTCGAGTCACTCGATTAATTTGCGACTCGAGTCCCTTCACTAGTTTAAAGCTCATTGAATAGGCAATCTATAAGATTGTTGATATACTATTCAACTCCACGTGGACCGAGTATAATAAGACAACTGATATTTAGTGTACGCACCGCTATTGTTTGCTTATAGATATGCACAACAGCAATCTCAATATGAATTGAATTTTATAGTTTTAATAATTAGTAAATAACTTCACAAAGCGTTATTTAGGCTTTATTGTTATTATAAAATAAAAACCTTGAAGGTACTTAGGTATAAATTAAAATTATAGGCTTACTTGCTTGTCGATGGTTGTTTTATGGTTTATAAAAGACTTTCGTAGCAACTCACCGCATTCAGGAACGTTCCAGAAAAGCTTATTTGATCAATATCTTACACTAATATAAATTGATAGTTACGCTTTCAATTTTCGTTGAATAATATATATTCGTGGTAATGAATTTATTCGTTTCTGATATTTTGAACACATTTATACCGGGTGTAACAAAATAAGTGTAAAACATTTCAGGGGGTGATTCCTCATCGTAAAAGAGATAGGGTCTTTCATATAAAGAAACTTCATTGGAGCATCCCTTGTTAAGATACAGCCCCTTAAAAGGGGTACATAAAATTTGTTTTTCTTTTTTTTTAGAAACACTAAAAAAGTTACAAAATTGAAATTAAGGTGACATTTTTACTATCAAAAATACACTTACTCGGTAATTTATTTAGTTTACCGCGTGGTTGTAAGGGGTGGAAAACGCAACCCCTAAAATTTATTTTCAATGTAACTTTTTGTCTTATTTGTTTGCCATTTAAAAATTTATTTACAATATGTTATTTCATTCTAAACAAAAAATGTCTCTTGAATTTTTTGCCCAAAATTAACCAGTTCACAGAAAAAAATTATTTTACAAACAACTACAGAGATACATCGTCATAAGACGAAAATGCGGAACTCATTTATCTAGTAGGCCGCTATTAGCGATAGTGGCAATTAAATTGTTATCACGCTGCGTAACTAAATAAAGCGCCAGGGATAGATGATATACCCGCAGAATTAATAAAATATGCAAGTCAGAAAACTTTAGACAGATTATATGAACTGGTAAAAGTAATATATGACACAATGAGGTCCCAATAGATTTTGAAAAAAATATTATTATCCTAATCCCAAAAAAGTCAGGAGTTGATAGGTGTGAGAATTTTAGAACGGTTGGTTTAACTTCCCACGCTTCCAAAATATTATCAATAATAATTAAAAATAGAGTAGAAGTTTTGAGTGAGAATTATTTAGACGAAGACCAATATGGTTTTCGTAAAGACAGAGGCACTAGAGAACTGATACTAATGATTAAGGTAATTAAGGTAATTAAGGTAATTAAAGACTCATTTGTAGATTCAGAAAAAGCATTTTATAAGGTTAATTGTATTGTTATGTTCAGGGTTTTGCGAAAAATAGGAATCTCTCATAGGGACAGAAATATTATTTACAATATATATAAAAATCAAAGTGTAGTAATTAGATTTGATGAAATAGAAAAGAAAGCTAAGATTGGAAATGGTGTTAGACAGGGCTGTATACTATCCCCCTTGATTTTTAATGTTTATATTGAGGAAGCTTTAAACTTAGCTAAAGAGAGAAAACAGATAGGTGTTAGTGTACCGCTACAGAAAATAGACATGTTACGTTTTGCAGATGATATAGCCATTATAGCAGAGTCTAGAAAAGAGTTAGGAGAGTTTTTAAATATTTTAGATGAGATAGTACAGAGTAACTATAGTATGAGAATTAACTCAGGAAAGACAAAGATAATGACAAGTGAGTTACAGCCTAGTTCTAAACCAAAATTAAAAATAGATAATACCGAGTTAGAGGAGGTAGACGAAGTTTGCTATTTAGGTAGTATAATTTCAAAGGACGGACGTAGCAGAAGGGATAGAGTAGCTAGAATAGCTAAAGCTAGAAAAATGTTTTTAAAAAAGAAAGACTTATTAATAGCTAATAGTATTAGTTTAGATAATAGAAAAAGTTTCTTAAAGTCGTACGTATGGAGCGTTCTATTATACGGTAGTGAGACTTGGACAATTAAAGAGGTAGATAAGAAAAAAATAGAAGCTTTTTAAACTTAGTGTTATAAAAGAATGTTAAAGATTAGTTGGACAGATAGAGTAACAAATGAGGAGATTTATAGAAGGATAGGTGAGGAACCCTTTATGTGGAAACAATTAAGGGTCAGGAAAGATAGAATGATAGGGCGCCAATTAAGGCACGAGGGACTAAGATCTTAGATTATAGATTACCAAATAAAAATAGAGTACAAAGACCTAGACAAAGCTATTTCAGTCAAATTATTAGAGATTTAGGTTGTGAGGGGTATGTAGACCTTTATAGACTAGCTCAGAATAGAAAAGAATTTAGAGCTGCATCAAACCGGCCCTAAGTAAGTTCGAAAACAAAACAAAACGAAAATAAATAAAGAAATAAAAATCAGTTAACTAAATGTCACCATGACAGAATTTACAATTAGTTAGCGGTCTGGCATGTTGGTAGCGATTCCTTGCATAAGCCTTATCATAACATATAATTTAACACTTTTCCAGTTTTGGAAGAGATAACCAGGTAATATTTTATTTCCTTATAAATGGGAATCATGTAAACATGTTGGAGCTCTTTAACAACCATCAGGTTGCTAATATCTATGTAGAACCAGGTAGATAGGAGAAAAATAGAAGAGTATAGAAATACCTAGACCAAGTTATATTAGTCAAATTATTAAAAATTTAGGTTGTGAAGGGTATGTAGAACTTTTTAGATTAGCACAGAATAGAAAAGGAGTTTGAGCTGCGTCAAACCGACCTTAAGTAAGATCGAAAACAAAATGATGATGATGCTGAAGCAATGGACCATTCTATTTATAATTGGAAATTGAAAACTGATAGGATTTTAGCTAATCAGAGCTCGTCTATTTTCAACCAATCCAACAACCCAAAAACCTCATTATAAATAATCCCATTATTAGATATATATACATATAGTTGAACATATATTCTCAAAAATCTACAGAAACATTAGCAAATTTCAAATACATAAATTAAATACAAATTATCACATCCAAAGGCATATACAGAATAACAAAGTACACTGATATTATCAACAATTTCGATATAATACACTCGTGTATGATTTCTATTTTGTACATAATCATTCTATATAACCATACCCGTTTCCACACCACCTTTCGCTAAAATACAAATATATACATGGTTTGAATGTGTTTATACTAACATCCACTATAATAGTCTGAATTAATTGAATCGGCGATCTCCAATCTTCTAAATAATTGCGTGAATGATCGTCTCACACCCATATCTTCTAGATACCGTGTTTGGTGACAAATAAGTATTTCCAATTTCAGATATCTCAGGAAATGGTTGGTTAAAGCATATGTCTTGGGTAGCGAAAATAAAAAAGTTTTAAAGATGGAGTTAAATATAGATGGGCAAAAATTAGAAATTTGGGCCTTTAAAAGGTGTAACTTTGTAGGGAGTGGTCCTATTTAAAATCTATTTACAGATTTGGGCTCCCTAGAAAATCTAATATTAGTTGATACCAAACAAGATATATTTATCTTTAAAAAGTGACTACCCAGCGGATAATAAATACAATATACCGATTGTCAGCAAAAATGTTGTAAGAAAATTCAGAATGATGGTTTAAGTCATTGTCTACTACACGAAGATGACAATTTAACATGCGTTCGACACAATGTTGTTTTTTATTCAAAATGAATTTTATTGTTAGATTAAATGTCTGCATTAAAATATATGTATTGCTTTAATAAAGTTGTATATAAATTATGTTGCATCATCGGCGCTAACCTACCTTATCAATTTTTCCTGCTATCTCACCTAAGCCCATGTGGATGGTTGTGGAGGGGTGTGGAGGTGGGTGGAGGGATGTGGAGGTGGGTGGAAGGATGTGAAGGAGTGTGGAGGGATGTGCAGGAATGTGGAACTGGAGTAATGTGGAGGGATGTGGAGTTGTGTTGAGGGATATGGAGGAATGTGGAGGTGGAGAAATGTGGAAGCATGTGGAGATGTGTGAAGGGATGTGGAGGTGGGGGTTGTGAAAGAATGTGGAGGTGGAGGGATGTGGAGGTATGTGGAGATGGAGGGATGTGGAGGAATGTAGAGGTGGAGGGATGTCGAAGGATGTGGAGGAATGCGTAGGGATGTAGAGGATGGTAAAGGAGCATGGAGGGTGGTGGAGGAATGTGGAGGTGGAGGGATGTGGAGGCATGAGGAGAAATGTGGAGGCATGTGGAGGAATGTGGAGGGTGGTGGAGGAGGTGCCAGAACCAGAACTTCCCCTACTCTTTGTTAACTGTTTCAGTTTTTGAGCATTCCTTATATAATCGGGATCAACACATCTTAGTCCTTTTTTTAAGTTCCTGTGTACGATTTCCGGACAAATACAGTTTATATAAAAGACTCTAATTTTGGAAGCCATTGTTTTTTGTCCACAAATCGTCATCGAGTGTTATTTTCTCGATGTACAATGGCGATTCATTGCTAATTAACACGACAAAATAACATATGCTTCCATTGGTGTCGAACTTCTTTCCCAATTTTTAAAACAGACATGTTGATGTTCATTCGCATGTTTTTTACAAATTATACAAAATTTATTCCGAACACAAACATACAAACTTCTTTTGTTTTCTGCCCGACAATAACTGCCTAAAATTTAGATAAAAATTACATTATATACTAATGCCACTATCATAGTGAATACCAATCCAGAACCAGAATCATAATTGTGACCATAGCTTCTTTTGGCCCATCCGGCATCTAGATAAACAGTTATCCAAGAAATTCCGTCGTCGTCTATGTCACCATTTTCCAATGCAATGTGTTTTTCTTCCTCACCAGCTCGTTCCATTGAAAGTATACTACTATCGTTCCAAACCTTGGAGATATTTGTAATAGTTTTGCTTTGTAAATTATGAATGTATATTTTACCTGGCGCAAAGTTTCTTGAATTGAATAAAAATGATTGTTACTTATACAGGGTATATCCAAAATTGACAAAAATGCTTCCACGTGGGTAAAGGTACTTCCAGTCGACAAAGTTTCCCATACTGCTGCATGGTTTAAATGTGCATTTTTTACAGTTTCCGAGGAACATGAATATGTTTTGTCGCACGTACTGCATTTTAAAAACAGAATACTACTAAGGCCATTGTTTCGTAATAATTAAACTTCGAAATTATATTGTGGAACAAAACTGTGCAGTGGGCTTGCGCCTCTTATAGTGTAACGCGTGTGAAAGTAGTTTTGTCAAGTTTGTCGGGGACTCTTCTTCCAACCTAACACCGGAACGGTTGTGTCGAGTTACCTGGCAACCTATATAGACAATGAACAATAGTGCCTTGTAACCAGTGTGTTCAACTGACTCTCCCGGGGTCATTGCAACAATGAAGAGGACAACACACTATGAACAATATTGGTGAGTGACTTTTTGTAACATTATTGTTTGTCTTTTACATGCATACAAATTCTCTTATCTAAAGCTCGCGTTTGTTTATCTTTCGTAATACAGTCCACTCAAATGATAAGACGTGCCAGCTCATTTATTCACAGTTAATTAATTACAGCCATTTCTGTTTTCTTTCTCAAGAAACAAGTTACTTGCAGTACAAACACGCGCATGAATCTTTGCAAGAAACAGTGTCTTCTGCAAGAGATAAGTGATGTCCACAATCCTGCTGTTTTCAACTTTATACTGTAAAGGCTCCTTTTCAATTGTATGTTCCTCCGCCATAATTCTATATAGAGTATTATGAAATGGAATTAATACTAGGGATTTTCACATACTCATTAAGTTCGGCGTCTGTTCCACATGAGTTTGAAGGATCATAAGAGCTATTTGGAATACTTATGTTGCTCTCATTCCAAACCGATTCCAAGTCAATCAAATCAACACCAGCCGGTAACTGACGGGAAGCTAACGCATCCTTAGTCCTACAACTTCCCTGAAATTCATTGCATGACTAACCTAACAAGGTGTCCGGAAATAAAGCTTCAATATTAGGAAGAGCGATTCTACACAAAAAAAATTAATACCATAAAGTCCTTTACACTGTCAAATTTTTACATACTTATTCGTGTTCTTTTGTCTTCGCGTTCTAAATTTTGCGCAGACCTCCAATGCAAAAAGCGAAAACTAACCTTGCCTCCTAAACATGATTCAAAACTTTTTTTAATATTTTTATACATTAGGATAGAAAGAGCATCCCAAAGTGTTCAAAAATATCCCAGTATCAATTGAAATATTTAGAATTTACGTTTGATTGTATTACTACTCTTAAAAATAAATTGATAGTACCTACGACTAGCGTAAATCTGTAGTTTTGTTGCAGCAGTTAATTTTCTATTTCGTTCAAGTAAAAATCAAATTTGTTTGGAAAAATTAGTCAACAATGTAAGGTCTTTTTGCTTGCCCTGCTAAAGTTACACACCATACACGTAAACAAAGTATGTTCAATGTTTACTGCATTGAAATGTGTGAATTAGTCTTCAAGCAGCAAAACAATAAATTCTCCTTGTTCGGTCAACAAGAAATATGTTGCATTTACATCCACACAACTGTTATGTTAGCAGAATCAATTTTTTTGTCAAGAAAAACTGAGTCACGCCGATTTAGTTTAGATATGCAGTTAGTGATATTTCATGCAATTTGGTTGATGCTCATTTTTATAAATCAGAGAAACGACTCACATATAGTGCTGCGTTTTAGCGACAATATATATATATATATATATATATATATATATATATATATATATATATTATATGTATGGTTATATTTAATGAAATGATGCTTTGATATACGAGTTAAAAATAATAAGTGCAATCTGTAATGTGGTGTTGGCCTTTTAATGATTTAAATAAATACCTTTTCAAATTCAATTATGCCACGGCTTTTAGAAACTCTCTCAGGGAAACTAAATCTAGTATTTAAACTCTGTAAGAAGACGTAGGTTTTTTTGTCCCCTTACAGGTATTGAAACACTGGCGCCTAAAGCGTATGAGATCAAAATCACTTAACCTCTTTTTTGTGCTTACGTATTGTGATTAGACAAAGATTGATAAATCTATTCAGCAATTATTTAATCTAGTTAACGTTTGAAATTTAAATTATTCCAAATTACTTTAATATGAAGTGTAGATAAAATAACTTAGATACCTGCAACTCCGTTGAATGTGTCTGGGTGTACAGGGGTTGGAAACAGGATACCACAAAGTTGCCTCGAACGCTTTCAGTGAGTACCTAATAAAAGTATGTTTTAGTTTATGTACAATAAGGATTTTCTTATAGTTTTAGATTTTACAATTGAATACTACTTCAACCAATATGTGCTTTAATTGCTCTATAACTACAAACACTTCAATACTTCACCAAATAAACTGATTTGTAATCCAAGAAGACTGAACCCTGCTGCAAAATAATTCACTATTCCAGCTGCAACTTTTTAACCACAACAAAGGATGCCCCGATGTTGGTATATTTGAAATCTTCCTTTTTTAATTAATTTTCGTCGTATAAACCTTTCACTTTCTTGTTATTATATTGAAATAAAATGCATGCACTTTAACACATCTATTAATTTTGGAAAAATTTTAAGTACAAGCTCTTAAGCCAAAAACAATTATTCAGTGTACAAATTTTATGGTTAAACTTTTTCAAAATTTTTATTATTCATTCATTTTTAAAACAATTATCACCTAGGACAACTAAACAAAAAAAACAAAAACTTATCTCTAGCCTACTAACTAATATTACATAAGGGATGCATTCAACATATTAAACTTAATTCTACTTAGTTACTATTTTAGAACAGCTTTCGTAATTTTACATTTTATTTTGACATTTCATAATTTTATTTCGCTTTATAATTAAAATGTATTAAACATCTTTCATTTTAGGTAAATCAAACTTATAAATGGCCTAAAGTATCCTGCACAAATTACAAATGATAATTTTAAAGACAAAACCTATACACATTCAATCGAAGATACATTAGATACCCTTCGTATATGCAAACAATGGAAAAATGCTTTTTTAAACCTCAAACGCTGTATCCCTAGTACATAATATTCTATATCTGCATTCAAACAAGTAATTATTCATCAATCTTTGTTAACCGTAGTGTTTTTAACTTTTAGAATAGCTTGATAAAAGTGGTAAATTAATGTTTTTATCAGTAGTACTAACAACTACCTTTGTAGACCCTTTTGATAATGTCAAATGCTAATATATATATATATATATATATATATATATATATATATATATATATATATATCTTTGTCAATTATTAGTAATAAAACTAAACCTACTTTTTACTTTTTCATAATGGAATAATTCCAAACGATTGATATTTCAATTGACACTCTGTGTATTTTAAAATGATATAAATACCAATTTATAATGACACAACGATTACTAAAATAAAAAAGCATCTTCTTGTAAATAAAATGTACAATCAAACCAAATAATAAAGCGGAATGCTAGCGATGCTGTTTTATGTAGGTAAACGCAGAGAGAGCTCTCGAAGGAAGTTCTAAGTGGGCGTATCTGCGAATTCTATCATGTCTTAAAAGATAACGTAGCTCGTTGATGACAAGGTAATTAAATACTGGTTTATAATAGTGCAACTAAACTCCACTGACTGACTGTAAATTCGTGTTTAATAGTTTTTATGGAAGAGCTGCTCTCTAGCGTAAAATGTGTGGCTACACAATGATATTCCCCAGTCTTAAATAAATTAAATACAACTATATTACAAAAAACTGTTTGTAGGTAATGAGTATGTTCGAAATATTACTGTAGATGTCAGAACAAGCTTTGCACTGAATTTGTTTTTATTAAGATGTGATTATGAAACGTTATTTTTTAGACTATGAGCAATGCATACATGACACGCATCGCTAAAATACAAGGTTGAATAATTTATTTATTAGTGAGGTACGAGGTAAGGTCTTCCACTTAGTTAATTGATGCGAAACGTAAACTGAACAGTAAAATAACTCAACTATTGTTTTCTATAACGGCGTAGTTTTTGATGAGTTGTAACCACTTGGAATTGTTGAAATCACAATGACTTTAATCATATTCAGCTGTACACTTTTATCCATTTTACAGGTAAGAGCTTTCAATTTATGTGTAACAATTTTTTAATAAACTTTAGGTTAGGTTTCATATTCCGCTTCCATTCCTACAACAGCTCCCACGTCAGACTTGGAGCCAAAGGAAATTGCGTGTTTGAATGAGAAAAGCATAGAAGCAACGAAATTGAAGGAAATAAACACCCAAGACATTGTACCTGAAGACGATCCTAAATTCAATAATTTTCTTGGATGTTACTGGCAAAAAAAGGGTTGGTTAAGTCCGAATGGTAAAATTGAATATAACGTGCTCAAAGTGTCTCATAATGACTTGATAAAGAATCGGTTCGCCAATGAAAAACTTGTTATTAGTAATTATTTACCACAGATCACCTGGAGTGCTATAGTTGAATGCGAACACAGACCACCACCAAGATCGTTTACTGCTGGAAAAAAAGCAGCAAATGTTCAAAATTGTATTATGAAAGAAGTGAAAGAGGAAAGTAAAATTTATTTGAAGCTTCAGTTTCCAATTCCAAATAATTAGTATAGTTATTGGTTTGGACGTTATAACGCAATGTCAACGGAAAACAAAATGATTTTTAATGACATAAAAATTTTGCTTTTTACTACCCTACTTGTGTACACTAATCCTAATTATTTGGACAGCAAGATGCACTTAAGTATATACAGACATTCTTTTGTATTTTTTATTGTTGTGCTTTGTAATCCTAGCTTAGTTTTCTTAAGTGTTATTAATAAATTGTTGCTAAATTTTTTCAACTTGTTCATGATGTTAGGGTGCTACGCTTTCCTATTTATTTAAACATAATAGACTACTTAGCACGTATGTTATAATCTCATCCTACTAACCGTGTTTATTAGCATAGGTCAAAAATAAATTCGAAAGAATGTGCAACAAATATGGGTCTTCATTAATAGAGAGTTATCACAAGTACAACGCTAAAGATCCGTTAAAGCTAAATGTCAAGTGATGGTTTAGATTAATGTATTTTATGTAGAAACACAAACTAGAGTTATCGCATCCTACTATATTACCGTACGAAAAACCTAACCTTGAATGTGTGACAATTAATATTTAATTCCCGATTGATCTATTAATAGCAATTCACAATTAAAAACTCAATAATAAATTACAAGGATATATTCAAGTTTTCAAAACTAACGTCAAATAAAATAAATAGTGCCCGATATATTGTACACGCTTGCAACTTTTCGTGCCTTACGCCTTGGGCGATTGTGCAACTTTCTAAATAGATGTTTATCCTTTCTTACAAAAGTCGTGCAGAAGATGTAGTTTTATCCGTATTAACACAACTGACTTTTGAAGACTTCCGCATTAGATCTGAACTCCTTCTTCAGCGGTTTAGAGAGACTATCGGGGGGGTCGTTAAGTAAATACGGAAGGGTAGGGCACCACTGTACTTAGATAGGGTGTAAAAGCAAGAGATATCGCTTAGAAAAATACAGAAACCTCAACGAGTATATTCTGTTATTGCAATACAAGATTTTGTATTCTTAGATGGTACTACGTTTATCCTGAAATAAAATGAAATAAATAAATAATATTGGAGACAGCAGTTTGCGCCTCAAAATAAAAAAATCAATAAATCAGACAGGTTTTATACATCTATGATTTCTTTCTTTTATGTAATAGTGCATGGACACTCTACTTATTAAATTTATGCACTTCTGGTTTATATATAATTCATAAAATCCAGTGATAAGTATGGACAGAATAAACACTATTTCTTAAGTGCTTCTTTGAGTGCAATTAACTTTTTCTAAGTTTATAAAAAAATCAAGGCTGTTAAGTATCAACACATATATCAACTGAAAAATATTTCTGATTTATTCTGACAGGTAATTACTATAAGTTTTCTGAATGTTCCATTAATTTTATATATTTATATTGTTAATCTTGGACAATTTGAATAAAAAGCCTCTAAAGCAAATTGGCACTATAAATATCATTAACACAATTATGAGCTTTTTTGTCATCTTTTCAGTACTGACTAAATGACTCACATACATACAAAATTAGTTTTGTAATAAGATCTTTTAAATTAGTAAACTTAAGCTTCATTAAATAGTTATCATGTGTAAGTAAGTACACGACTATATTATTCGTAATGCAAATTCTTAACGATTTTGTAAGACAAACAATTTTATAAAGCATAATTTTCATATGAAACAACGTTTGAAAATTTAAATTCATAATTAAATATTATCACAAAGATGTTAGTTTCCATGGTTCAAACTACCAAGGATACGGTTTAACATGATGTGAACGTCAAACAGATGACTGTCTCAAAAAAGAAGATCACTTACCGACCTTGAATTTAGAGCATGGCTGCATACAATCCAGTTAACAAACAAGCTCGATCCACATGTGGACCACCAACATCGAACAAACATATGAATAAAGCAGTTGTCTACATTGTTATAACAACGCCTCGTAAACTAGAACCATATTGAAAGTTTCCAATGCGTAATCGTTTTATACGCAAATAAATTAACTTTTCTTACAACCATTAATCAGTTCTCAAGTGTTGTTTCCGAATTAAAACAAAATTTCCATGTTGATACATGAGGAACGTATATATCTCATACGCAGTAAAAATTAACAGTTTCGTACGACCATTACAGCTTCGATTCTTAAGTGTTGTTTCTTTAGTTCGCTAGTTCTTTAATTCTTTAGTGTTGCGCTAAGAAAATCCAAATAAAAAATTAGTTTGAATTATTTAGAAATAGAAATTACAAACCATTATGAGTCTCTAAACCTACAGATGGATGGATTGTTTGAAACTAAATTGCAACTTGCAAGTCAGCCTTGGATATCGATTTTTTCATGTTGACGTTAGAATGATAAGGGTCCGACTGGTTCGGCTTGACGACAACAACGACCTCAACAACCAGGTGCGCAGTAGCACGCTGTTTGATATTACTTTGAAGATACTTTATAGAAATTCTGGATACCTTGTTCGAGTTTTAACATGGCTTTAAAATACAAACTGGACATTTATAACTATGCGCTATATTTACTAGATAATTAGAATAAAGAAGGACAATAAGTGGGGTGTTTTGAAATTATGATACATTGTTTTATATTGAATTATAAAAGTAAATTTAAAAATTTTATAGCACAACACATAATTTTTTATGCGTTATTTTAGAAGAGAAAAACAAACTCTTACACGCTATTTTACGAAAATAGCGGATCGCGGCTATTTATTTACCGTACGTAATGTTTGCGCGCATGCGCTTTTTGCTAAATTAGCAAAAATAGCGTACGATAAATTTAGCAGTTGTCGTGCGATAACTCCCTAATAACTTAACTACAAAGTGAAACAATGCTCCATAAATACCGCTTTCTATAAATACGCACAAGCAACATACAGCTAAAGTCCATAATTTTATTATATCCAGCATTTTTCTTTAAAAAAATTATTACCCTTACAAATTTATACATACACACGCACGCACGCACGCACGCAAGCACGCACGTACGCACACAGACGCACACACACACACATACTCCAAAAATGCACTTCCGTTCAGATTGCCTTACATTTATTTCGAAATGCCCCGCTAAATATTTGATAATTTGTTTATCCTCGAAAGATGGATCAAGTTGTTTCACAAAACTAAATTTCTCTATGGCAAACAACTCCATTGTCATGCCAGAATCACTGCTGTACTTGCCCATAAGTAAATTATCCGTGCTTTTAATTGTTGGTTATCCCCTGAAAAATGTTTTAGAAATCAACTATAAAGTCTTTATAGAAGTGCAACTCACTCTCAATCAGTTCAAATCAAATTTTCGCACTACCTTTTAACATGGAAGTCACGGTATTTAACTTAGTGTGTTCATCCCAACTGCCATCTATTAGAGTTAACACAATATTTAAAAATATCTGAGAGTTAAGTTTGTTATATCTATAAGATTTTTAATATTAATTCCAACGGAACACTAGTTGGACTCCATTGCATGAGTTTCCCAGTATCGATATTTTTCATTCTGTCTTCTAGATTTTCAAACTTATTCCCCAAGTCCGTTTTAAGATTTCCCAAATAATTTCTAAATGCTTTAAATCGAGCTTGGCAGCTTTCCTCGATTTCGTTTATCTTTTCATATAAATTTCTAATTTTTCTATTAGTTTCTTCCTGATTCGCTTTTTTTTAAACAAGTTCCTCTTTTATATTATCCATATCCTCCACGATTCTGGACAAACCTTTTCTGAAGTTAATTTTTTACTCATTTCTTTAAATTTCCTTTCATTCTTGTCATTTTTTAATCTTAAACCTTCCCTCAATTCTACTGGACTCTCTCCAAATTCAATTAGTAACTCCTGAGTATTTTATAAGCTCTCTCGCTCATTTCCTTGACGTTTTCACTCATTTCTTGCATACTTCTTTTATTATTTTAAGGTTTTTTCATTCATTTCCTTGATTCATTTCTCACCTATTTATCTTATACATCTCTTATTTTTTACTCATTGCCTGCATATTTTTATATACATTTAGCGAAAAAGCCATCATTTTTGCTTTCGAAGTTTCTCCTACATTCTACTTTTTTTCACTACTGGATCTTCTTTTTTCGGTTCTTCCAAATAAACGCTTTCCCGAGAACCAATTTATATCCCTTCAGCTATCAAATCCTTTCAAAATTCTTTAATTCTGTCAATCATGCTGGAAACTTATTTGTGCCTCTGCGTTGAGACGTCAAGAAATATGGTATGGATTCTTTAATAAAATGCCCATACGTTAGGAGCCAAGAAATATAATATGAATGCTTGCTGCCATTGATGTGAATTCTTACCTGAATATGCACGTCTTCTCTAGCCAACTCAGGGATAACTATGCGACGGACTTTACGAAAATGAGGTGAAAGGTAGAAATCTCAACATTATAGTCATTATGACAGAAAAAAGTTTTTTGTACGAACAACCCTCGATACATTCAAAGACATCTTTCCTCTACTCACATTATCTTACAAATTTACTTACAGACACAGGTATAAAGAACGCTTACAAATGCAATTTACAGCTTAAGATTACAAAGAAACAACATATCATGACTAGTTACACGTTAATACAATCTTCACATAATCCTTGTTAATAATTAGAAAACTGCAAAACATTTTATATGTAAGTCACAAAATCTTCTTTAAAATGAAGATGGATAATGTAAACATTTTTTTATTATGCAGCCTCGGTGTGGCTCATCAGCATCTTAGCAGTTCTTTTTTTAAGTTCAAACCACCTCGAGGGTTGACCTCAAACTTACAAAGAAAATTATCCATTCACGAGTGTTAGAAATATAGATCGATGTGTTTCTGTATGTTGGTTGCATAGGAATTAACATGAGTTGTATAAATATCTGTCCAATAAATGTTTGATGTGGTTTTGTATAATAAGTTAAAACTTGATTAAAGACTAAATCCAGACTGTTACCATCACTTTGCTGACAAGTTATGGGTCCAGTCTGAAAGACCTGTTATTATCGATATCATAAGTCCCTTGGCGACGCTCAGTATCATGCACTGGAAATCATAATAATTAACAAAACTATATAATAATTGCTTTTAGCAAAGTAAAAGGTTTGGAATGTTTCATAAAGGGAATAAACATTCATCCACTAGTTTCAGTCTCTCTGGACATCATCAGGATGAAGTGGTTTATAACCCTTATGAAAAATTTGTAAGTAGGATATCAAACAAGCCCAAATGTGAAACGTGTTTGTTATGGCCATCTATGAAATATCGATTTAATTTCGAATTTACTTTTGTACTTTTACTAGTCTAGTACTATTGGTTATCATCTGATGGCGTTCCTATTTTACTCTTGCCATCTTACAGAAGTTATTTCGAAGTTATTTTTGTCAACAAAAAGAAAATAGCGCATAAATATTCACCCGAGCGTCCACGGTGTAGGTTTGGGTCACACCTTCCCTAATGACAGGGCGGAGCAGAGGAGCTCGAGATCCCGCAGTGTGGGCGTACTCCCATAACAAAATGAGCGGCAATTCAATAGGCCGTCAGGTCCACCAGAGGAAGAAGCTACAATAATTACGAGTAAAGATTGATCTATTTACGTCGAAAAGTACAATTCTTCTACAACCGCAAATACTTAACCACATAGCGTGTGCTTGAAAATTTTCCGAGAACGAAATCGAATATTGCTCTTGGTCGTATGCAGAAAAGAATAATTATTAACTTGTTTGATAGCAGCAATTTACATTCATGCCGGTGTTATCAAACATACAAATGTGGTTAGCAATTCGAAAGCTTTATCGGTGAAGTAGGATTCATTATTTCAACGAGTCCTAAGATTGAAGTAATGTAGAAAGTAATTATACGCCATCGTAATGTGTAGCAAGTTCACGGACACCTAAAACAGGGTATTGACTATTTAATTTATAGAATAAACTTTTCGTTTTAAAGTAAATAGGTTTGAAATTAAAAATTATTAGAAAGCATATTTATTGTAGGAAGGTCTAATATACCGGGTGTTGTTGGAGGATTTGAGCAGATCTAAGTAAATGAATAATGAAATATTCAACAAGGGTAGGTTTTTTTACCCACCTTTCCCCGCAAAATTAAAAGATCGGGGTAGGTAAACAAAAGGACGGGAGTGGGCAGTACCAAAACAATTAAACAAAAAAATCGCTTAAGAAAAAAAACCTAAAAGAAAATTCGTTTACGAAAACAAAAACTGAAAAAAAACACCTCAAAATAAAAAAAAAGAACTCTCATCCGGCTCGAAGAACCAAAATACCGCCCGAAGCAACAAAAATAAAAATTGACGGGAAGTACAGGAAAAAATGGGTAGGTAGTAGCACTGAACGATGACAAAGGTAAAACGGCGTCAAAGAACGGATGTTTCTTCAAAAAAGAAACAGGAAAGTCTTCGACCTCAAAAGAAGATTGGTTTCTTGCAGAAAAACCAAAAGTAAAAAAAGAAGCGAGGAAGAAAACTAACAATAACAGCCAACATGACAAAGGTGTCAAGCCTCAAAGTATGCTGAGAAACAACAAAAATGCTGGATAGAAAAAAATGAAATTACTTCAAACTGTGGTACCCAAGAATCGTAACAACCGAAGAACCAAAGAAAAAAAATGCTAACTAGCCCTAAAGTCGACTAAGTTGTGGTTTCCGAAGAAAAGAAAAACGTACTAGAAAGTACCAACCACAGGAAGTGCATCGGAAAATATATCAAGTTGGAACGAAGACCGACAGAAGTAACACCAGCTACAGAAAAAGGCGAGGAATGTGGAACAAAAGGAACGAGAAAAAACCCAAAAGAGTAACACCAAGCAACAAGTACAAGAACCACAAAACAACAAAAAACCCCAAGAATCGCACAAAAGAAAATAAAACAGAATCTCAGTTTAGTTATGTATGAGTACGCGTGTGCGTTTGTGTGAGTGTATGTGTTGATGTATGAGTAGGTGAGTGTGTGTGTGTATTGATGGATGAGTAGATGTGTGTGTGTGTGTGTGTGTGTGCGTGTGTATGAACTGTGTGTGTATGTAGTGTGCGTGTATAAAGTGTGCGTGTGTGTATGTGTTGGACCGCTGCAGTCGCCTCTTACGACAGGCAGGTTGCAAAATTGGGCTATTCTATTCCTGGACCCACACGGGTGTTGGGGTACAAGAAGAGAACGGAAGAAAAGAGAACCAACAGTAATCTGTGTGTTTATGAAGTGTTTGTGTATATGTGTGTATAAAGTGTGTGTGTGCGTGTGTGTGTGTATGTGTGTGTTGGATCGCTGTAGTCGCCTCCTACGACAGGCAGATCGTACCATGGGACTATTCTATTCCTGGACCCACACGTCTGGAAGAAATAGAAAGAAAACCCCAGCCGAACAGGGAAGTAAATAAAGAAATCTTCAAGTCCAGAAATTAAGTCTTAAGGAAAGCAAAGTCGGCATAAGAAACGGGCGGGAGGACTAGATATTGGGATAATGACGTTTGCGCCGCCAGAAGGAAAACGAAACAAGATCAAGGACATTAGGGCTTTGCCGACATACATCTTCCGGTTCGGAAGGGGCATTGACTAATGTCTGCCTCTTTTGGGCAGTTTTCTGCTAGACAGGAACACCAGATGTAGGTGTTGTAGCACGAGATTTAGAAAGTGGTAAGGGTAGTATAGAAAACTCAAAACGCGTCATAGAAGGACGTTTTATGTTGCTGGCATTGGTGGTAAGAAAGTCAACGGCAGAAAAGGAAACCTCATGGGTTGACCGAATATAAACGGTAGAAAAAAAAGGATCGACTGTACGAGAATCAACCTTACTAAAAGAAACACAAGCAGAGCACACTTCAGTTACGTTAAATAAAGGGACAGAAACATAAAATTTCATCGATGTTAGATAAAGGACTAGAAGTATCACAGTTAGGAATATCAACTTAGGAAACGGATCAGAATACGATAAAACTTCAACCATATTACATAAAAGAACAGAATCAGGTGGAAGTTCATCAACATGAAAGAAAGGAGCAGCACCAGACAGAATTCTATCAACTTTACAAGAACAAACAGCATCAGGAAGAACTTCATCCGCAATAGATAAGGAAGCAGAATCAGGTTGATCTTCGTCAACATTAGATAACAGGACATCCGCTAGGATTTCACCAATTTTAGTTAAAAGAACAGAAGCAAATACCATTTTGTCCGCATGAGAAAAATGAGTAAGAGTAGGTAACGTTTCATTAACGCCCGATAAAAGAGTAGAAACAAGTAAGACTTCATCATTGTTAAACAATGGAGTAGGAACAGACAAAACTTCAGCCACAATAGGAACTAATTCCTTGACAATAGTAGCTAAAGAAACAGGGTCAGTTAAAAATTTGACGACAGCAGCAACAGGCATTATAGCTACAGGTTCCCTAATTTCAACAGGACCTTCTCTATCCTCATTAGAAGTTTTCGTCACTTCAGCTACAACTGTTATTGCAGATACGACAGAAATTTCTTGCGTAGAACCATTTATGAAAGCAGGAACATGTAAAATTTTGAGAGCAACAGCAACAGACATTAATGATACAGGTTCATGAACTTCAACAGGACCTTCGCTGACTAAATTAGAAGTTACCGTCACTTCAGCGACATTTGTGCTTGCAGACACGGCAGGAGTTTCGTGGGTAGAATCGTTTAGGAAAGCAAGAACAAACTCTTGAGAAGCTAGCTGCAAGTCACTAATTCTAAGAATGGGTTGCACTGGTGTTGGAGGCACAGTTTGGGGTGGAAGTGAAAACGTCGGGTCTGGTTTGTCCTTTTTTAAATCGCGAAGGACAGAAGGAATTTGGTTCTTGTTAGCAGAGGTTCGGTAATTAGGGGCGTGATAGCTGTAAAAATCATATTGCAGTTCAAAGGCTCATATGGCTGAAAAGGGTATAAGGTGATGGTAGTAGGGCGAGCAGAAAGAGGTATAGAAAAGATGTAGAACTAGAAGCGGAAGAAAGTTTGTTCGAAGCTACATTTGCCTAAGAAGGGAATGTTTTGATAGTAGAAGCAGGATGACCTGGATGAGGGACAGAAGAGGACGTAGGATGAGAAGCAGAAGAAATTAGGCACCTAGAGGTGAGAACCGAATTTGAAGTATAGTTAGAAGATCTATTAGTAGCAAGATGATAGTCTGAACAGTTGCGGCAAGAAACTCCGTTGTATCTGCAACCATAACAGTGGAGTATTTAAGAACGAGTACAGCGTGTCGAAACGTGACCAGGTTTGTCGCAATTAAAGCATCTGACCTGACGAGTAGAAGTAGAACTAGGAGGAAGGACACTAGAAAGTACGGAATAAGTATTTGCTCTGCCCGTAGGCGTAGGAGAAACCCTAACAACTCGGTCATGTGAAGTAAAAGTATTTTTCTCAACTGTAGCAGACATATGCAAGATCCGGTTCGTCAGTAACAATATGTTGTTCTTGACTAGGTGATACGGAATTATCGGCCAGAATTTTTGCCGGTTCTAATTTCAGACATTCGTCCTGTATCTCTTGTAAGGAGCGAACGGTAGGCAAATGGGCTCGATAGAATGGAGCAAGGTTATGAGGCACAATGGACAATTGATCGTCTTCCTTGAAAGATCCATACTACTGGAACAGGGCCGCCATACATTTGTCATAATCAGCAATAGTTTCTAATGACTCCTGCTGTCTATTGCAGATACCATCAAACAGTCTTGTCCCCATATCAGTCATTTTGAATACGAATAAGAAAAGAAATTGGGAGAAAGTAACTAAATAATAAAGGATAACGATAAAAGCTCAACAAAAAAATTTATTGCAAATACAGGACAATTTAAAATATATCCGACGGATAAACTTCGGGAACACCAATAGGAGCGAAAAAACAAAATAGAAATTAGAAACAGTAATTGAGCGCCAGCGTTTTCAACTGACTAGAATGTTCGGCGAAAACACAATTCCGATTATCTAAAATGAGCCAACTAATTATACTTAGCGATCAAGAAAGAAAACAAAATTAAAATTTAAGAAAATTGAATCCCCACAAGAAATAAAGGAAACCGAACCTCATGTGAGGAACACCAAAGAGCCGAAAGAAAAAACTACAGTCCGAACGTAAAGGAAGAGAAAAAATAATTAGCATCAGGCCAAAAAATGTGAGTAATGTAGGAAATTAGGCAGTACCAACAAAAAAAAATGGGCCAGAAATTAAGCGAAATAAAATCGAAGCAAACATTAACCAATACCCAAATCAAAGCCAAAACTAAACAAAACAGAATTGGAGCAAAAGTTACCCACAATAAAATCGGAGCCAAAAATTACCCAACACAAACTCGGAACCCCACGCCAGGGCGTCAAAATTTATGCTACGTACATTGACGTAGCCTAAAAGACAAAGAAAAAAATGACTGGGTTCAATCGGTGAATAGACGGGGTTTTACCAAATAAAAAAAAACTAAGGGAAAGCCTGAAATAAAAATAAGAAATTAAACATGCTTATTAATACATATAATTAATCTAAGTGACATTTTGGGGAGACATAAAAGCGTATTATACCCAAAGACGAAAAATAATTAACTACAATTGTACATATAACAAAAAAAACCCAAACCAAAAAAATACTGTTTAACATGGCGAGCTGCAGTTTTAAGTCACTACAAATCTTAACTAACCAACACAAAAAATTACGACTCTGAAAACACCAGCACTAAATTATCATCGTAAACCTAAAGGTACATATGTAACATTGGCACTACGATGTATTAACTAACCAAAAATTTACAACTCAAGAAAAAAAGGAAAATCCACAGTTCTAAATCATCCTCTTAAACATACAATTAAACATATAGGATGGTTACGATAAATACAATATTAATAATAAATATAATCTCACTTGACGATAATTATTTTAAAAATACTAAGTTTAGTCATCACGTGGAGCCTGATAAATATACCGTTTCGACCAATTTCACAGTACCCATATAAGAAAATAGTGCATAAACACTCACCCGAGCGTCCACGGTGTAGGTTTGGATCACACCTTCCTTAATGACAAGGCGGAGTAGAGGAGCTCAAGATCCCGCAGTGTGGGCGTCCTTCCATAACAAAATGAACGGCAATTCAATGATTCGTCAGGTCCACCGGAGGAAGAAGTTACAATAATTACGAATAAAGATTAATTTATTTACGCCGAAAAGTACAATCTTTTTACAACCGCAAATACTTACCACACAGAGTGTGCTCGAAAATTTTTCATGAACGAAATCGACAATTGCTCTTGGTCGTATGCAGAAAAGAATTATTATTAACTCGTTTAATAGCACCAATTTACATTCATGCCGGTGTTATCAAACATACGAATGTGATTAGCAATTCGAAACAAGCTTTATCGGTGAAGTAGGATTCATTATTTCAACGAGTCTTTAGATTGAAGTAATCTAGAAGGTAATTATACGCTATCGTAATGTGTAGCAAGTTCACGTACACCTAAAACAGGGTATTGACTATTTAATTTATAGAATAAACTTTTCGTTTTAAAGTAAATAGATTTGAAATTGAAATTTATTAGAAAGCGTATTTATTGTAGGAAGGTCTAATATACCGGGTGTTGTTGGAGGATTTGAGCAGAATCTAAGTAAATCAATAATGAAATATCCTAAAAGGGTAGGTTTTAACCGACCATCATAAAGTAAACGTAACACATTTTAACGAATTTTTTCATTTTTTTTCCTTTTATAAAAAAGTTATTACAATATAGATCTACCTAATATTACAAAAACTGCAAAATATTATAATAAATTTTGGCATTATTTACTGCAGTTACATTTTAAGAAAAGGAAGAACTGATGGAAAAATAGAAATTTCGCCACAAGTGGCTAAGGTAGCCGTTGTATTTAGATAAGTTAAAGTGCCAGGTGTGTACTAGGCCCTACATACTAGTAACCTAGACCGGCTCTTGCATGTTTCCTGAAGCAAAAATAATCTGAAAAAGCAGTGGATTAATACATAGCTGGATACTCACAAAGCATTGGAGTTAAATATGAGAATGCATTCAAAGAATGGTTTCTGTATGTCTTTTAGCAACTATACCACCTTGGCAAAAGGTTACAGAACTGGAATGACATCATACAGAGCGCGATAAAATGATCGCCTTATCGTTCAAAAAACATGCACATTCCCAATGTCTTTCACGAAGAAAATATTGAATATTTTTGTACACGGTATTGTTACTAAGCAAATGGAACAAGAATACAGGAATAGTTGAACCGACCAAAACCGGCACAAATTTTGAAGAACTCTTAAAGCGATGCTTACGTTGATTTTTTTATGTCTTAGTTATTTAAATGGGGCTTATAATATAAAAATTATATGATCGTCTAAATTAGCTTCTTCCCAAAATATAACGTTTGGACGAAATATTAGTAGTGGTATCTCGGTGGAAGGTATTCCCCAAGCCCTTTGGATGCTGACCGAAACGATAACCGATGCCAGCAACACTCATGCTAAATATAATTAATGAACAAAATTTTGATAGTACTGATTTTAGCCTTTATTAGGAACTCATATATTCTCTGACGATTTTGTGGACAACCCCATCATTATTTAAAGTACACTTCATTTATGGTAAACTTCTAAAATCTCAGGAAACAGCAAAGTAGAATGAATTTTGAAGAGGAATTAAATCTGTATATTCGTGGTAGCAACATAATTACATTGATTGTTTAAACGTTGGGAAGATATTTTTATGTTTACTTAGATAGAGAGTGAACTTTGCACTTTGTCCTTGAGGATCAAAGTACATGGGCAGAAAACGTGTTTTCCAAAAGCCATCTCAACTGCGCACATATTCAAGGAAACACAAAATTAACCTCAGATGATTTAAAAAACCTCGATTACTTAGCAATTCCAGTAATTGATATTAATCAGTGTCGTAATCGCTTATTTGTCTAATATGCAACGCAAACTAATATTTATGTCCACGGTGCTTTCCCAATTCAGCTATCAATTAAATATTTAACGAAGTTATTTTGCTAGCCAGATTGTGCTAAATTCCAAATTTTGTTTATGATGCGACATTGATAGATAAATAGAAAATAGACGGTAGATGGAAGTGGAGAATAGTTTTCTTAAGAAGTTAGTTCGAAAGCACCAAGTTAAAATTTTGTAGGAGTTGGTAGCCAGGCTTCCTAAATTGTGATTAGGGCTGTTCCTAAGATTCGTGCTATCCCTGTGCAAATTCCATTATGCCACTCCAACACTCATACACTTAAATATTGTTTAATTTTAAGATATATCAAAGAAAGTTTGGGGTTTGGAAGTAAATATTTCTTTGTACTATTATATACAACGTTTTGAAAGCACCTTCTGGGCAAATTCAACAGGGAATGCCTTACGTGATTTTCAATCGAAAGTACTACTTGACAACCGTGTTGAGAGCTCAGTCATCTATTTCAAAACCGAAAATAAAAAAAAATTCACAAGTTGCCCTTCCTTGAACTGAAGGAATATTCAGCTAAACTCCAATGTCCATGATTTCTAACAAACTATAGTCGCCGATGGGACTTGATCTTACTGACCACTTGTTTATGTTGGTATTCCGGACGCGAGAAGTCGATTTTATTTCTACAACTGTAACACGGCAATATTGCAAAAGATGATAAAGCGATCATAGTGGACGTCAAATCTTTGTTGAGGGTCAGTTCAAATTGCCTGGCCAGTTTCAAAAAACGTGTTAAAATACGATGCATAAAAAATATTAGGTATGCGATATTGTTGGGCAACATATCGTTTACTTCTTCAGTCCTTAGAGGTGATACCCATAATTCAACAAAGAGGTAATATCCACGAATACGCTAAGCAACTTATTAACGCTATAAACCAATCTATGAATCAGTCGATACCACAAGCAACCCAGTGTCGATGGCCCAGGCCAACCCCGTGGTGCGAGAAGCTTTCGACATTGAGAAAACAAACAGGAAAAACCAGGAAAACATATCTGCAATCCGTTACGGAAATCGAAAGGAGATACCACCTGGCCAGGTATCGAGAAACAAAAGCTGTACACGAAACGAAGCTACAAACATTCAAGCGAGAATCCTGGGACAAATTTGTAGAGCTGAGGCGTGATGCATGGGGAGTTCCATATCGAATAGTTAGAGAAAAGATCAGACCATCAACCATCTATTCTACCCTACAGATAGATGACGGAAACACCTCTAACTGGAAGGATTCTCAAAGACACTAATAAAAACACTGATGCCTGATGACAATCCTGAAGAAGACTCGGAGAGTAAAGCGAATCTACGGAACAGCATGATTCGTCAAAACGGCAATGGCGTCAGGCCTTGGATTCAGCTGGAGGAGAATCTTCCCCCCTTCACGGAGGGCGAGGTGCTTCTGGCGATTGCAAGGTGTAGAAACAAAAAAGCACCTGGCCCTGACAACATCCAGGCTGAAGTCATGAAGACGTTGGTAGACCAAATAGTCGATGTGTTAAATGCATTCTACAATGAATGTTTCATACAAACAAAATTTTCTACCATTTGAAAAAGGGCAAACCTGGTAATAATCCCGAAGGGGCGTGACAGAGATATGTCTTCCCTAGGATTATATCCGCCGATATGCCTCCTGAACGTCCTAGGGAGAATATATGAAAAATTACTAGCCAACAGGATGGTGGATTATAAAAAGGTACACGGTATGAACAACTGCCAATACGATTTTAGAGAAGGGAAGTTGACTGAAAACGCTATGAAAGATGACTAGCCAACGGGATGGTAGACCATAGAAATGTACACGGTATGAACAACTGCCAATGCGGTTTTAGAGAAGGGAAGTTGACTGAAGACGCTATCAACCACGTTTTTGAATCTTTGAAAAGGTTCGACAGTAAATACGTCCTAGCGGTAATGATAGACATCGAATGGACATTTAACAATCATACGTTTTGAAATTACTGTCAGGACAGATACGTTTTACTACAAGGACCACAGTTGATATCTAAAATCGTTACCAAAGGTTGCCCGCAGGGATCCGTTTGCGGATCCCTATTCTGGGACATTTTGCTGGATGGGCTGGTGAACGACCGTCAAACCATAATAGAGATTTTAACTGTCGTTGCCTACACAGACGACGTACTCGTAATGGTGAAGGGGAATACAAGGATCGCAATCGAGCAAAAAGCTACAACCACAGTAAAGCGAATAAACAACTGGTGTAAAAGCAACAAAACTGCGTCCAAGACCACATACATGATGATGAAGGGGAATCTCTCGAGCAACCCCCAAATCGTCTTACGACACGAGAGGGTTAAAAGATCGCCCCAAACTACCTTGGGGTTATCTTGGACGAGGAACAAAACTTACAAAAGACGTGCGCAAAGGCAAAACGCTTAATGCAAGGCAACGCCAGCATAGCCCAACGCGACTACAAAATCCCGCTCAACTGTCTTAAACTCCACATGAACAGCGTGATGACATCAATAATAACTCATGGGACAAGCGCGTGGCATCTCAGGATGAATCCAGTGAAGCCCCTACAATGCGTGAACTCGGTGCAAAGGGGACTCATGCTGTGGTTGACGGTGATCTACCGCACCACCTCGCAAGAGGCACTGACCGTAGTACTGGGAATAATGCCACTAGATCCAATAGTAAAACAACGGGCTGTTACACACTTCCTACGGAAGGAGCAGTACGCCAAAGTGGAAACAATTACGGAAGCGCCATCACGCACACGACGTAACATACAGAAAGCCATTATAGTCCAATGGCAAAAGGGATAGGACACTAACACGAACGGGCGACGTACTCACATACTAATTTCAGACATAGCACAAAAACTGAAGACACGAAACTTCCAACCCAGCCGGGGACTGGGCATAGACCATATCCAACAAATCAAGCACAGATTTCAATTAACTGACACAGACACGTGCACATGCGGGGTCACGGGGACTCCAGAGCATTTACTGCAGAATTGTGTGGATCTCTGGGACCCACACGACAACTCACACTACACAAGGAAACTAATACAAGACGCACATAACAACGAACAAACTGTGACAGACATAGACTGTGACAGACGAAGACTTCCTCCCGCATCTAAATCAACTCACACAAAACATTACAAAAACACTACACGAAAGACATGAAAGAAAAACCCTAAATAACTTATCAACAAACAAACAATCAAACAAATAAACAACAAACACCAAAACAAAACAAACTTATACACAAAAAAACACACACACACAATTCGTTCGAGCGACCAAATGACAACACGTAATCTAACAAATATTACAACGAGAGAGACTACAATAACAACACAAAGACGCTCCTGGAACTATTAGAGACCCGCCCACTGACGACTTTCGAAGGGTTGGGCCGCTGAGGAACCAGAAGCTAAACCATATAATAAAAAACAATTCAACTTAATTTAAGTGCGGTGACACTACGTGCATGTGCATAAACAACAAATCTCACCCGAATTGATGAACTTCTACGTAGAATAAGTTTAGTATTTAATTTAGTTGTAAGCTAATAGATTGGGATTTTTTGAAACTAACACTTAAATTTAGTACCTAAGCTAAATAACAAATAACAAGAGGGCAAACACAAATGTATTAATAACTCGAGACCTAACTAACCCACATTGCAATTAACCTTAATGTAGACTTTTGGGAAAATACCCTGACAATATTACTGACGACACCACCACACTTGGGACTGTAAGTAAATCCCCTAGTTTCCAGCTGCCGATGGCCAGGACACGTGCAGGAATGCGGACTTCTCAGTTTCTGATTTCCGGTTGCCGACGGTCGGGAACTGGAGCGAGAAGCAGCCCCATGACATCACTACATATAGACAAACACATACACACAATTCCGTACTAGCGCCCGCGCGCGCGCGCACACACACACACACAACCCAGGGTGATTTCAAACACCTCAACAACAATGAATGTTTATTTTAACTTTCAACAACGGGCTAGTCAGGAAACGGGTCAAGTCTGTTTTAAGTTTTTAGGTAACAGACTAATAAGAACTAGAGTTTATTAAAAACAAGTTGAAAATGCAAGGCATTGTCGCAACGAACTTCCAAATGTAGACTTACTTTAAAACAATTTAAAGAAATTAAAATTATTATGTTGTAATAATTATAAGTATTCAGATAAAATAAAAATTAATTCCCCGGGGGGGGGGGTCGGGTATCCGTGGTCAGATTTTGTGGGGGGTACCATATTTCGACTCAGCTATGTTAGGGTAGTCCAAATATGTATCGCACATTAATTTTGGACCTATTTGAAATTTTAATTTTCCCGACGGAATATCGCGGGGGCACGGCGTCCCCGTGGCCCGATTTCAACTGACATCAAAACTTAAGCTCAGGACACCGAGCTGAATCGATTGATGTATCACACATTGATGTCCGACCAATAGAAAGGCCTCGGACGGACAGACGGACGATAAATCGATTTCATAAACGAACGAAGTTCGTTGAAAAGTCATTACAGGTAAAACGAACATTACGTTATAAACTCGGATTCGCCTTAAAATGGCAAGAACTCCGTAACCATTGAAGAGTGCTTAAACTAACAACAGTGGTGTGGGTGTGAATTCCTATGGAAGAGTAATAAAAAATAGAGAAATTCGAAATAAAACTTTAAAGAATGATAAATATAATGACCGAAATACAAACAAACTACGTTGTAATAATCAATTACCCTGAAATGCTTTTCTTACGGTCATAATTAAGGGGCACTAAACCGTCTTGTCTCACTATTCCCTCAATACTAAATCTATACGTAAGACGATTATTCCGCATGTCACCTTTGCCTAGGTTTTTCTAAATTTATCACATTACACTTTACCCTTCTCTGAAATATCGTAAAAACACTCGCTAAATTTTTGTCAAATTAAATAAAATGCCTCTTCCGTATACAATTCCATTAGTGGAGTAACTAAATATCCTGTTACAATGACCTAATTTATATTCTAGTTCATAAATAAATGCAAATAAAATTCAACCTATTTTAAACACCATTGGCACTAAATAATTTTAATATAAATACAAATATACTTAAAAACCTAGTTTTAACTCACTTCGGTCAGGTATTACTAAAAAATTCATAAAAAGCTTTAAATTAAATCTATAAATAATACTGTCAATTTTTCCGTCTCACATATTAAAGGATTATGCGGGTGTTATATATGTGTGTGTATATATACGGAAAAATTGACAGTATTATTTATAGATTTAATTTAAAGCTTTTTGTGAATTTTTTAGTAATACCTGACCGAAGTTGTGGAATTAGGGGTTAAATAAGTCCAGACAGTAAAATTTTAAACACTTTGTATATAGAAACAGGAGCAAATTATTTACGCGCCAAATTAATTAATTTATATAGTAAAAACGGAGGGTTATTAAAGTATTTTGCTATTTGAATATTGGAATATTAAAATTGCATAAGGGAAGAAAGCTTTAGAGTACATAAAAACTCAAGGATACGCATAAGTAATTATATTAATTATAAATCAAACGCATGGAAGCAAAAAGGGAGATTGCACGCAGAGAAAATCAATAATTTTAAACGCAAATGTTTTCAGTTTAAAAGCCAACGTTCGTTTATACAAATACTAAGAAGGGAAGAAACCAAGAATTGTTATTTTAAACGGTCGATTGCTTCGAGAAACACCTGTTGGATATATGTCAGGTTCATGGAAACTTAAACGAACGATAGCACAAAATTCTATAGAATTGTGTTTGCAACGGTCAGTTTATAAGCTGCTACAATAAAAAGTGCCTTCAAGAATGAGTGGAATAAACGATCGATAATGTAAGACAGACAGAGAAGCAGATAAAGAAAGCGTTGGGTACATGTCACGTACAAAATACACGGGTACATGTGAAGGACGACTACGATATCGATTTTCTGTAACTTAAGAGGATTCTATAGGAGACAACAGATATGCGTGAACTAAGATAGATAGCAGATAGGTGGAGCGCTGTGACGAGGGAAAATTCTATCATTGGTCGATGGCGAGTAGTTTTCAAGAAGTGCGCGTACGGTAATGTAGTAAACAAAATTCTATGTAAACAGCACGATGGACGGGGGAATTTTTAAGAAGTTAGTGTACGTTACGTTCGAAATTTTAAGAACCCGTTTCGAAAATAAGCTTTTCAAGTGAAATAGCTTCCACAGGGGGTTTGAAAATCATATAAATATACGGAGAAAGATAGTAAAGCTCTCTTTCAATGTAGATTTGAGACCGTGCTTAGATCTGCAACGTAATAACAGTAAATGCTCTTACGGTTATTAATTATTGCGTGTTCAGTAAAGTTGCATATAACATCCTGTTTTGAAATTATGACAGCTGTAGTAACGTACCGCAAAAGGTTGTAAACGTGATATTGCACGAGTTGGTGCTGTTATTTAGATAAAAGGTTGCGTTACTACAACGACTTGATTAAATAAATAGATGATATTTTGGGTAAGCGAAGCCTAAACTTGTATGCTTGAAGTATATTTGGGATGGAATGTTATGTTTGAGGAAAGCTAATAGTGATGGTAGCGGAGATTTGAATGGTGGGGATCTGTAAAGCCAGGCATTATCGCAGTATATAGATTCGACGACGAGGGTTGCTGGTAACCATCTTCTGTGGTGACGAAGAACGAAGGCGACTCCAGGTAACGAAACTTAGAATTCCTGTTTTTGTATAAACATTTCTGTTGATATTTTTTTAAGTTTATGTGTTTTGACTTATTGGTGGCGTATTTATTACCATAAAACTTGTTTAAAGAAGTATATGTGCAGGACAATTAATTCTGATTATTAAAAAAGGGTTTATTGATGATATAAAAGTTTATTCTTGATATAAATTGTTGTTGTAAGGAGTAAACGGGTCTTTAAATTTGTTTTCAATAAAATGCTAGGTTTAAAAATCATTTACAGAAACTGGGTTATAATGAGCTCAAAATAGACCAGAATAAAGTCAAACTAGGGTTGCATGTGGAGCCCATCTACTCGTATTATATAGAATTTGTGAAAATATACTAAAACCAAGGACTTCAAAGGATTTAATGAGTGAGCTGGTAACTGTTGTAACAAACTGTCTGTACCAAGGTGTAAATATTTTATTTATAAGGGAAACTTGTTAAGATGTGTAAATAAAAAGTTGTATGGTTGTTGTATTATTTTGGTAATTTCATTGGACTGTGTGTGTGAGAGAGAAATATGTACTTAAAATGGTAGGTATTCAAGAAGAGGCCGATTGCTGAGCTAGCCAGGGTGAGCGGAGAAATAAGGAGGCGTTCCAAAAGAAGTGTAAGAAAGTTTTTTATTTTTTTATTTTTTTGAAAATTTTAGTTTGGCCCAATTCGTGGAGCTCGATGTTAAAAGCTTGTTCCTGATTCCACGGCAAATTTTATAACGCCCAAATGATGGGGCTCGAACTTTTGTAAGGTTCCACGGCAATATATATATTACTCATATTTAGACCAGGGTAGAAAATTAATGGATTACATCAAATAATTTTAATCACCGTGTATAAGGAAGTTTATTAGATAATACGCTTTATTAAAAACCCGTGGAGAATAAAAATTCATTCGTTTTATTAAAAATAAGCAGTTTTAAAATGCTCAACGTGTAATTTAATTATTCCAAAGTAAAGAATCAAATGGAAATTACGTGCAAGATTTATATTAATTGATTCAAGTTTGGGCAACGAGTATTAAACGAAACCTACAGACAATAATTGAATATTTAATTAGGATGCACTAAAATTTAAAGGGTATTAATTTTAATTGAAGTTAATTGAACCGTTAGTAACAGATAATATCTATAGAAACTTGTAAAAACCCAAGATGATAATACCAGAAAATAAAGCTCTGAAAATTAATATTATGTTGAACACCTGCGTAGTTTAAATGTCACATACGGCGAAAAGTTTGCAGATAACGAATAGTTTCAGAGAATCTTGGGGAAAACGTCGCATAATAGTTACGAGAAATGCTAAAGGTGGGTTATTTCACACTCCATGTGGACTAAAATAATCGATAATACAGAATATCACTTTGCATCAATAAGAACAGGTTAGATAGAGACAGATAATATGCGCAAGACCGAGACACATATAGTAAAAGGCGTGAGTAGCGCAACGTCATGGGGTTGCGATTGGTTAAAAGTAAAGGCAAACTTGAGAGGTAAAATAACAGTTCTGTATAAAATTTAATCGGTTATTTCCAGACGTTGCGTGCCGTGTTGAAATTTCTGAAATTTAACTGGGGTGAGTACTAATTTCGTAAAAACCGATGCGCGAGCGACAGACTGGGAACATAGAATGAGGAATTCTTTAGAATTACCCGTTTGAGGACAAAAGCGACGTGCCGGCTTTTTGCTATATATACCGAGATGAATATAAACAAGCCCTCTTAGACTTTTGACTATTCGATGCGTTAAAAGCTCTTACATCCGCGACTTGATTGAAGATGTTAAACAGTGCATTTTAGTTTGATAAAATAATTTAAAATTTTGCTCGTATATTTTAGTGATTCAAAATAGTTGGTTATTTACGTGCTAACATGAATGTACTTCAGTGCACTTAGATACAAGGTAATAAAATTTAGTTTCACTGTACCAATTAGCAAAATTTACAACGACAAATGTATACACAAAAGTAGGCAGTTTTGGCGTATATTGGTGAAAGAAGTATGAAGTTATTTGCTATTTTTCGGGGTGTTAATAATTAAATGGTTCAAATACGTGTCTGGATCCACGAAACAAGGGTCAGATATACATAGATGAGTTCCGGAAAAGCCCAGAAACAACTGGTGATGGAGAAAATTTTAAAAGCGTTGAGAATTAGAAGCCGTAAATATAATCCTGTTGGAATGGTGTGATTAACTAAAGGGACGATGTACTTTGAAGCTACGAGGACAGTAACCTTCAGGTAAATTATACTATTTTGTTTGACATTTTGTGTGTGTTGAATAACTTTATAATTGATTTACTTTAAATGGACATTAGTGAAATTGTACTAACCATAAAATTTTAATTTTAAGATGAAATTTGCTTGTTGAAGTAGAAAGGGTATTTAGTTTTGATGTTCGGTAATATGATGAAAATTTGGGTATGTCTTTGAGCTCAATTAGACGAACCTGGTTAATTAACGTAAAGGGTGCTAGATGCTCCTTTATACTCAGACTCGGTCTGCTTATATTGTTATATTAATTAGTAGGCATCCAACAAGGACTTTAATTTTGGATGCACATTAAAATGATAATAAAATTAATCTTGAAATTCTTTTAAAACTGAAATTTATGCTGAGTTTTAATTTTGAAATTTTAATGTATTCTGAATATTGATGTAAATAGAGTTAACGTTGATGTTTTTGGTAGGAATGTGTTGTTTTTTTATGAATAAGGAGGTTTATAACATTAGGTGAGCAGCCGAGGCGAAAAGAGGATCACAGCCGTTTATGACGCCCAATCTGTGGGACTAGAATTTTTTGTTGAAAGGACCCAGTTCCCGCATTCAAAGGAGTATATCACAGCAAATTTTGGCGACCACAACGTGAGGGCTCGAGTTCCAAATAAAATTTTGTTATTTTATTCCAGGAAACTGGCGATCTGAGAGAGAGTTTCTGTGTGTATAAATTTAAGAGTATTTTTAGAGTGTGGGTGAGTGATTAGAACGTATGCAGAGAAAAGAGTGGTTAAGGAGTCAAGGAGTGGAAATTGGAAGTAACGATAGTGCATTGGGTGAAAAAAATACGAAAATGGAAGAAGCTGGAGGCAGTAGAGATCAGTCGAGGACGGAATCGGGGATCAAGGAAACGAGATGATATTGAGAATGTTAGAGAGGATGAGTGAAGAATCGAATAAGAAATTTGACCGAATGAATGAGACATTAACAGGAGTTAGGGAAACCCTAAGTGAGAAAATAGATAAGACGAATAAAGAAGTTTCAGAATTTAAAAATAGTCTTACCGTAAAGATGGGGAAGTTGAAAATAGGGTTGAAAAAATGAGCGTGATATTACAGGTCTTCGACAGGAAATGGGACATTTAAGGCCCGAAGTACGCATTTTTTGTGAAGAAGAGATTAATATAAAAATGACTGAAGTGACGGACTCATGTAGGGATCAGTTAGGCAGGGAAGAACGCGAAGTTAGTAGTATCAAATACAACATGTCAAATTTAACGGGGATGGTCCCAGATTTTCTACAGGTGGAGTATCATTGGACCAACACATGAAGTTTTATGGCGATAACAGGGTAAATCCACAAATTTTTATTAATAGTGTAAGAAATCTAGTGGGAAATTTATTTGACGAACAGACTAAACTGAATATGATAAAGGCTTTATTAAAGGACAACGCGGAAGCATGGTACAATTTAGTAGGACAGGACATAGACACGTATCAGGACTTTGAAAACAAATTTTACAACATTACTGGAGTGATCACAAACAGGATCAGATTAGGGACGACTTGATTACAGGAAAATTTAAGGAGAGTTTGCAGGTTCTAGGGAGCAATATGCCATCCGCAAATACAGTGTGGCCAAACAACTGAATCCACCATTGACGGACAGACAGATAATCAAGTACCTATCACGACATTTTGAACTGGAAATTAGACAACACGTGGCCTTACAAAACATCACAGAACGGGAGACGTTTTGGAATACTTACAGAGATATGACGATGTATGTGTTGGACGGACAAGAGAGATACGAGAACGAAACGTTAACACAGTTAGGTTTGACAACAGGACACCGAATTATCCGAGACGGCCTGACTACAACAGAAATTTTCGACCGAATTGGGAACGACGAGGACAGGAATACAGGAGCAATAGTGCGACTAGGGGACCGACGCCAAGACCTAGTTACACGCGACAGAACAGTTTACCGGAGGTAAACAGGACTGTGACCAGCACGCCGAATAGAGACAGGGACACGGATATTAACACAAGGAGGACATACGCACAGGTTGTAGAAGGACAACCAGGACCAAGCACTGAAAACAGGACGAGACAGGATTTTTAGAACGCGACAGACCACTAGATTTCAGTGTAAATGTATATGAACATCCACGTGAATTTTTCAAAATTGAGGAGGAAGTAGAGCCAGAAACTGTAGAAAAATTATGTTTGCCAATTATTAATTTAGAAATTTTGAAAATAATGTAGAAGTATTACTTGATACAGGGGCAGAGGCGAGTTTAATATCGGAGGAATTCGTCAGCAAAATTAGGGATAAGGTTTGTGATAGAATTATGCCTATAAAGCGTAGTCATTTAGTAGCTCCAAATAAAAAGAAGTTTGCTGTAGTAAATAGTGTTGTGGTGCTTAGGATAGATATAGGAGGTTTAAGCTGTGAACAGGAGTTTGTAATTGTACCTGGACTGAAGTTTCAGAGCATTTTAGGTGTTGACTGTATGATGAAGTTAGGGTTTTGATAGATATGGAAAGGAAGGTAATAAGGATTAAGGATAGGGTAGTGCCATGGAAGGGCAGTTATGAAGTCACAGAGGATGACACTGGGTTTAGTATTAATGTAGTAGAGGTAGAAGATGATGAAGGTAAACAGATCAACACGATAAGATGTCCAGAGGAAAGGAAAGTAGATGTTCAAGCTTTAATACAAAAACATGCAGAAGTAGTGGGGGTAGAAGCAGCATATCAGGAGCAGGTGAAGGCGAAATTAAGTAAAGATGGCAAGTTTGTTTTTAGTCAAGTAGATTTAAGGGATTCATTCTGGCGGATTCCATTACACAAGCATTCTAGCAGGTACAGAGGATTTTCCGTAGAGGGAAAATTTGATAATTTTAAAGTAGTATCGTTTGGTTTGTCGGCAGAAAGGGAAACAATAATAAATGAGAAACAGACAAGTGTAGGACATGAAGAAGAAGCAATATGTAAGAGTCAGGATAATAGGGATGATAAGTTTATGGTATGTGAGATAACAGGGATGTTAAGTGTAGATATAGAAGGGGGAGAGATAGGGATGAAGAGTATTAGGATGGTAAGAAGAAAGACATGGAGGGTCAAGAAGAGAGTTAGATTTAAATAGGATAGGGATAGATTAGGTGTAGATAGAAGAGTAGAAGTAAGTGTTTATAGAAAATAAAGCTAGGTATGGGATAAATATGGGAGATAGTTAGAAATAGGTTTAGGAGGAGAATAAAGAGTAAAGGTAGGAAGAAAATAAGATAGGTTAAGTATAGATATTTCATATAAGATTAGTGGTGAGTTAGGAATAAAGTTAGAAATAGGATAGGTATATAAGATTAGGTAGGATGAAGTAAAGTATAGTGAAGATTAGTTAAAAGTTAGGAATAGGCTAGGTATATAGGATGTATATAGGATTAGATGGATGAGTAGGATGAAGTTAGGGATAATTTCAGTTTATAGAATTAGGTGAAAGTTAGGAATAGGATAGGGATATAGGATAGGTGTAAATATTTTTTTTTCGATTGGAGACAAAGTAGGTAAGTTAGATAGATAAGGGTAGAGAGATAGGCAGTTTTTTGTAATTTTTTTGTCTAAATGTTTTATATTTGAATTCAAATAAGTGGGATTATTTGTATTCAAATAGGGGGAAAATACTCATATTTAGACCAGGGTAGAAAATTAATGGATTACATCAAATAATTTTAATCACCGTGTATAAGGAAGTGTATTAGATAATACGCTTTATTAAAAACCCGTGGAGAATAAAAATTCATTCGTTTTATTAAAAATAAGCAGTTTTAAAATGCTCAACGTGTAATTTAATTATTCCAAAGTAAAGAATCAAATGGAAATTACGTGCAAGATTTATATTAATTGATTCAAGTTTGGGCAACGAGTATTAAACGAAACGTACAGATAATAATTGAATATTTAATTAGGATGCACTAAAATTTAAAGGGTATTAATTTTAATTGAAGTTAATTGAACCGTTAGTAACAGATAATATCTATAGAAACTTGTAAAAACCCAAGATGATAATACCAGAAAATAAAGCTCTGAGAATTAATATTATGTTGAACACCTGCGTAGTTTAAATGTCACATACGGCGAAAAGTTTGCAGATAACGAATAGTTTCAGAGAATCTTGGGAAAACGTCGCATAATAGTTACGAGAAATGCTAAAGGTGGGTTATTTCACACTCCATGTGGACTAAAATAATCGATAATACAGAATATCACTTTGCATCAATAAGAACAGGTTAGATAGAGACAGATAATATGCGCAAGACCGAGACACATATAGTAAAGGCGTGAGTAGCGCAACGTCATGGGGTTGCGATTGGTTAAAAGTAAAAGGCAAACTTGAGAGGTAAAAATAACAGTTCTGTATAAAATTTAATCGGTTATTTCCAGACGTTGCGTGCCGTGTTGAAATTTCTGAAATTTAACTGGGGTGAGTACTAATTTCGTAAAAACCGATGCGCGAGCGACAGACTGGGAACATAGAATGAGGAATTCTTTAGAATTACCCGTTTGAGGACAAAAGCGACGTGCCGGCTTTTTGCTATATATACCGAGATGAATATAAACAAGCCCTCTTAGACTTTTGACTATTCGATGCGTTAAAAGCTCTTACATCCGCGACTTGATTGAAGATGTTAAACAGTGCATTTTAGTTTGATAAAATAATTTAAAATTTTGCTCGTATATTTTAGTGATTCAAAATAGTTGGTTATTTACGTGCTAACATGAATGTACTTCAGTGCACTTAGATACAAGGTAATAAAATTTAGTTTCACTGTACCAATTAGCAAAATTTACAACGACAAATGTATACACAAAAGTAGGCAGTTTTGGCGTATATTGGTGAAAGAAGTATGAAGTTATTTGCTATTTTTCGGGGTGTTAATAATTAAATGGTTCGAATACGTGTCTGGATCCACGAAACAAGGGTCAGATATACATAGATGAGTTCCGGAAAAGCCCAGAAACAACTGGTGATGGAGAAAATTTTAAAAGCGTTGAGAATTAGAAGCCGTAAATATAATCCTGTTGGAATGGTGTGATTAACTAAAGGGACGATGTACTTTGAAGCTACGAGGACAGTAACCTTCAGGTAAATTATACTATTTTGTTTGACATTTTGTGTGTGTTGAATAACTTTATAATTGATTTACTTTAAATGGACATTAGTGAAATTGTACTAACCATAAAATTTTAATTTTAAGATGAAATTTGCTTGTTGAAGTAGAAAGGGTATTTAGTTTTGATGTTCGGTAATATGATGAAAATTTGGGTATGTCTTTGAGCTCAATTAGACGAACCTGGTTAATTAACGTAAAGGGTGGTAGATGCTCCTTTATACTCAGACTCCGGTCTGCTTATATTGTTATATTAATTAGTAGGCATCCAACAAGGACTTTAATTTTGGATGCACATTAAAATGATAATAAAATTAATCTTGAAATTCTTTTAAAACTGAAATTTATGCTGAGTTTTAATTTTGAAATTTTAATGTATTCTGAATATTGATGTAAATAGAGTTAACGTTGATGTTTTTGGTAGGAATGTGTTGTTTTTTTTTATGAATGAGGAGGTTTATAACATTAGGTGAGCAGCCGAGGCGAAAAGAGGATCACAGCCGTTTATGACGCCCAATCTGTGGGACTAGAATTTTTTGTTGAAAGGACCCAGTTCCCGCATTCAAAGGAGTATATCACAGCAATATATATAATATATAAATATATATATATATATATATATATATATATATATATAAATATTACGTACTTAGAAATAAAAATAAAAAGTTACTCATTAATGCAGAAATATGGCGCTCACCGTAAACTCAGCGAAATTAATTTCAAGTTTTATGTTTTATTTGGGGAAAAATGATGTAATAAGGAGATTACATTAAGTACATACAGTGTCGACACATGCCATTTAAAAAGATAGCCCAATCTTAAAACATTTAAAAATCCGTGTGTAAATATTTATTCTAGTGAAAAATAAAAGCTTTATTGCACTTATGCAGACTGAAAAGACCGTAGGACGTGTTTGACAATACTAAATAACTTCAATAGCATTTAAATAAGTTCTAGCAGAAGAAAAAACAAACATCCGTACTTTTCTAAAATGTGAGTACAATAGTGCATTCATCCTCGTTAAAATACCATTTTACAAGTTTTTAAAGCGAAATAGCTTTCGGGATGGTTCTAGAATAAATTATATTTACGTTACCAAGCCAGGTGAATTCGCGGAACGTGACAACCGACTAACTATAAAATCTGTTTTTATTATACAAATGACTCCAGTCAATTAACGCATTATTGAAAAGCTATAAAATTTGTCATATCTATGTACGAGTATATTAGTATTAGCATGCAACTTGTTTTAACATAACTGACAGGATATTTTTGAAGCAATGAGCTTTCAAGTCAGGGGTCAGAACTTTTTACTCCACTAGCAGTTATTATTCATATTATAATGACACAGCGTGAAAAATATAATACTTTTCTTCGTTTATGAAATAAAACAGTACGTTTGAATTTATTTTTAACAAACATTTTTCATATAATCAATGAAAACGAACTTCCATGTTTCATCCCCAAATTTGATAGTGTTAAAATTTCTTTTCCATAAAGTTGATTGAGCGGTTACTCACAATTGAAAACGTTTTCATTCGGCATAGTTCCTGAGATTACCCCGAAATAAATTTTTTCAGGTTTTTGGAATATAGTAAGCATATAGATAAGGAGTAAAAAGTAATGAAAATAACATAAACTTCTGTAATTTGTAGACACATATAACATAATCTCATTCTTTTCATTTACCTTATTCTAAACAAATATTTTGCTAAACAGTGCGTAAACTTTGTTTTTTCATCGTCCACTTTCCCCAAAACACGCGCAACAATGCGTACAAATCTTTGTAAAAAAATACGCTGTACAAACAGAAACAAAATTTGTTTGTTCTGTAACTGATTTGGCGTCAATTATTTCAGCGACTAAAATAAGTATCACACATGGCCTTCAATTACATATGCATTTGAAACCTATGCTATCATTTTATATGTTTTTCTTTTAACTTCAAACAAGTTGTTTAAAGCATTTTTTCTTTATATTTGACCTGTGTATACCAACCTCGGTATCTTATCATCGATTATTTTTAAAGAAGTTTTTCTTGTAAACCGTCGGAGTTGATAAAGTTGCTTAAGGTAGTGAATACAGTGTAAGAATTACTAAGTAATTCTGTAATTTGAAAAATAATGAAACTACTTCTAATTACGGTTGCAGCGCTGTCCTTTCTCCAGGTAAGGTTTGTAATACTTAAATTTTGTACACCACGTATTCAGTAAATTATAGAAGTCTCCTAAATTGGACGCGGTTAATTGGTACTTGTATTATTATTGAACATACAAAAACTAGATCAATTCTAATTGCAAAATTAGAAACGAATCATTTTTTAGTTACAAAATTACAGCCAAATATTAATATTTTTAACAATCCTATTAATTCGTATAACTCGTTTGGGTGTAAATATATGAAAAAATGGGGTTAGCGTTTTTTATTCAATCTCTACGTAGATTAAAGCGATGCACTTAACTCTCTAATAATTACAACAATTTTGGCGTTATACTAAAAACTAAATGAATTTTTTTTATTAATAAAAACCTTGGTTGACTGCCATTTTACTTAAAACTTCTTTTTGCAGGGTTTCCAATAATATATAGTTTATTATACAAGTGTGTGCGGTTTTGTGCTTTTATTTTTAAGTGATTGTGACGTCCTGGTTTGTCTGGGGTCACCTAGTGAATGACTCGTAGCAACAGAGATAACATTTATTAACTAGTTAAAAATGCGAACTAATTATGCATTTAAAAATATGACACAAAATGCAAATAAATACTAAACTTTATGTGTGCGTAATTATTGCAAATGTCATTAGTCACTGAAAGCACTTTAATTTGTAAAATTGCAGAATGTGTTTCTTTGTAGTAGATTTGAATGGGTTAACGACGAAGGCTTAGATCTGGTGTCGTGTAGAGGATGATGTCCATCGTTAAACTGAATGCAATACGGTACCTGGCGGCGGTAACTGTGATATGATTTTCATAGTTCGGCTCTCTACGGCTGATAGTTGGAGATGCTGGCATATGGACGATGTCGTTGGTTGATAGAATTTAGAACAAGCTGATGGCGTGCATGTTGACGTCACGTTCTCTAGCAGGTGATGCTGATGGCTGCAGAGATGAAGGAGATCCAAGTTGTGTTATGGCGGGCTCCTGCGTCTGCAGTGTGGCTATAATAGTTTATACCTTATTATATTCAGTTATAATTGGTGATCACATCAAAATAAACCCTTAATGCACGAGGAGCTTGATGACTTCCCTTTTGTACTATTCTTAAGTTCTTCGCAAGAAGATTGGTGACTACCTTAAAAAGATAACAATTAAAAAGCAATTTGTCCTAGCCTTTGGAGCTGCTTTTACATCCTGAGGTTGTTTGTATTTATGCCCAAGGTTCCGGGTTCAAATTCCGACACGGTCCGCTTAAAAATGTTAGGCCAGCATTTTTCACAAAAACACGTCCTCGTTCGGATGGGAGGTAAAATGAAGGTCTCATGTGCGAGTGTTGTCACGCACGTTAAAGATCCCTACCTTACTTGGAACAGCAAGGGTTTGGCAAAATTTAAAATTACCAGGTAAAAAACGCTTCTTGGCCAATGTAGTACCTTCGGGTGGAGTATTGGAAAATCAAATGTACGGTTGTTTGTTTTGTAACGTTCGGACGGTTCTATTATGTACTTTGCGGTATGTGGAACAAGTCCATTATTGCTTGCAGGGTGTTTTAAACGTGCATGCTATTTATTTGCATACTGCGTGCTTATTGGTCAAATAGTTAGGAGTATGGTTGATTGCATACTCCTACAGGTGATTAAACCTAAAACGCTTTAAGAAAAGTTGTATTATAAGAGAGATGTGACTTTTTAAATTATTAATCAACAATTTATTTTTATCTAATGATGTTTTGTTTAATTTACAACAGTTGTTTAAAGTGTTCGCCGATGCATCCATGAATCGGAATAACTTACAAGTCTTTGTCATTGTCGTCGACTCGTCGCAGCTGCTACACGGCTACGAAGATTTTCCAAGTCAAGTTCTTAAATTTATATACCACACTTTTCACAAGGCTCTATAAATAAGAATCTAGGAATATGAAACCGAATGACAGGGGGGGGACCACCTAGACCAATCCATTTTGTTGTCAAATGCAATGTTCAGATGGTGGTGAACTCAACGACTAAAATGCTGTCTGCGTCAACTTGAAAAAACACATTTTTTGACGTACATCCAAACAAATCTCGTCTAAGAGATCTGGGAAACGAATTTGCAAAAAATTAATAATTGTTTCCGGTATTTGATATGGAAGCAGAAAAAAGCCAATAAATTACCCGTTAAAAATCTAAATTTGCCCTGAAGAGACGGGGACCCCGTAACAATTTTATGGGTGCACCACCTATCTACAGTGTTGCGGAAGTGTGTTACTACAGAAGAAATAATAAAAATACTAAAAAATAAACTTTTGAAATGGCTGACATACAAAAACCACGTTACAATAACCACTTACCTTAAAAGTCTCTTTGATTGTCATACTTAAGAGGCCTCAAACGATCTTATCTCGGCAAACCCTTCAATATACTTCATTCAGAAAAACAGTTATACAAAGTAGACATCCTTTGCTTTTGAGTTTCCTAAATTTATCACCTAATATTTTACCTCGTTTTGCAACACCTTAAAAACACTTATTAAGTTTTGTCATATCAATGAACTTTTCAAAATAAAGTGCCTCTCTGAAATACGACATCATGACTGAGGTGACTGGATATCCTATCACAAATTTATCTTATTTTACCTAGTTCATAAATAGGTCTAAATGAAATTCAACCTAAACTTAACTTTTATTACAATTACATAATTAATTGCGTTATGAATAGAAATATTTTCAAAAAAATACCAGTATTTCTGTTTCCAATATTAATGTACATAAAATTCTAAATCCTAATTTTGAAAATGTCCATAATAACAATGTATAGAAAACGGTTAAATACCAACTTTTTGAATTGTCCATTAGAAATATTATATTTTCGCCCTGTAACTCACACTAAATCGCACCAATAGAGCATACATTGAAAATCAATACGAACATATTTCTTAATATATTAAAATGTTCCAAACTTTTTTCTACGGTAATATCATGCTTTAATTTAACCTAAACTAATTCATATTTTGCCAATACTTTTACATTCTACTGGTTTCCTACTACATAAATACAAGCCATTTAAATTTACAATTTACATGTGCATAATTATAAATTAAAAACAGGAAAAGCTCGTATATTACTCATAGTTCAATTTCCAATTTCATCTTCAAAATTTGATGACGCGCAGGAATACCACCGTTCAATTTGTATTTTTAGCTAAGAACAGCTTCCTTAATACAACCAAACTCAATTATTTGAACTATATCCACAGATAGTACTTAATCCCGGAAACACAAGCTTCAAAATCCCTTGCACTGCTAACATACCTTCCCAATTTTGCTAGCGCAGTTACACAAAAGCTTGTGCACCGTTTAATTTTCCCATTAGGAGAAGTCTGCGCTACATCTTGAATCCATGTTTCCCGTTCACTAACTTTTATTTTGTTTTCATTCCGACTCAGGCCCTTATCAAAATCTACGAATTGTGAGGAAATCCTATATACATTTTCTACGGTTGATCGAAGCAAAAGTTTCTACAAAGCGGCCGTCCATTCCACCTACCACATGCTTCTATTACTACATTTCAACCTTTCTAAGTAACTTTCAGAACTTAACTTTAACTTGTGGTGCATAGTTGTTATATATCGTTTTTCCTTATACAAATTTTGTTGTCACAGTGCAAAATATTTTATTTATGCTAAATAATAGGATAGTGTCACGTACTTTGTATATAATTTGTATTTTCGTTGGAACATGGTATTAGTTTAATGTTACTGATGGTCGGGACGGACGACAACTGTCATATTGTAAATTATTTTTTTATAGGAAACGCGTACGCAGTGTCGCGTCAACACGCTTGTTTAGTTATTATAGTTATATTTGTTAAGGGTAGGCGGAGAATAAAACAAATAGTAGTAGTTATTAATTTGATTGATGTCATGCAACAAATTTGTATGGTATCCAAATAAAACTTTAGAACTTTAATTGATTATTTCAAACCCGACACAAAACGGCGATCAACTTTGGAGCACTAAGAGAGCTAACACGGGTAGTGTTTAGTCTTGCTGGTGGAACACGCAGCGTCTTTCCACGTTTACATTAGTTTTAATTTGCGGTTTTAAAATATGTCATAGCCTGGATTATTACGTTACCTAATGTAGTTAAAAAAAAAATGTTGTTCCTAATTATCTGACTTACCTTTATTGAAACGAAATTTTAAATATCCTGTTATATAAAGAAGGACAAGTTTGTAATTTTAGCATGTTTTTGTTAATGCTATCTACAAAAATGCAAACGAAGAAAATTATTTTCGGGTTGTAAAGCCTGCTTTTCTTGTAAACGGAAGGAGTACAATTGATTCTCGCGCAATGTGCGCCAGACAATCTGATTTGAGACACCTTCTTAACGAGACATTCTTTGAGCACTATTACTAAGTTCCTTTTTAGCTAGATTTATCGCTCCTTCTTTGGAATGCAAAATTGGTCGATGCTGGCCAGGTCCACCATCATGCCCTTGACGTGGTTGCAGTGCATCAGTTTCTGTTGGATGGAGCACTAGGGTAGTGAATTTTTGTGGCATAAACGTTAGTCTGTAAGAAATATAGGTATACTGAAAGACGCCAACCAAATGTTACGACTTTTAGAAGGTTAGAAAATAATTTAAACTGTTTGGATGTTTTGTTAAACCAAGAAAGTAACAATATGTAGTGAATAATTAAGAAGGCGGCTCGGTGGCGTAGTGGTATGTGTGTGACTACTACGCCCAAGGTCCCGCGTTTGAATCCCGACACGGTCCGCTTGAAAAATGTTAGGCGAGCATTTTTTACAAAAATACACCCTCGTTCGGATGAGAGGTAAAATGGAGGTCCCGTTTGAGTGTTGTCACGCACGTTAAAGATCCCTACCTTACTTGGAACAGCAAGGGTTTGGCAAAATTCCAAATTTTTCAGGTAAAAAAAACTCGCTTTCTGGCCAATGAGTACCTTCGGGTGGAGCATTGGAAAATCACATCTAAAGTGAATAATTAAAAGTAAACTTCTGTTGCAACTCTAGCACGTGTGGAAACTAACCCAAAAATATCATGTAGGAAAATTGAAAAGGAAGAATTTTTTTCCGCTGATGGTTAAAAAATTGCGACATTCTGTTCAAATTTCTTGAAGATAAGGACTATATTTTTGTGAATAGTCGTTGCCAAGCAGCAAAAAATAACTGTAAGGAAATGTACATTTCTGTACTGTAAGGAAATTATTTGCGCACTCGCTTTTTTATTCCTACAATAGTCCATAAAAGGATTGTATACATATTCATATTTTTCTCTTGATCTTTTTGGTAGTAAATTTAATGAGGCAGTATTTACTGCCTCTGCTAGTTCAGAAGTAGTTCCACAAAAATGGATAATTCATTATCACTCATCGTTATTTCGTATTGCTACTTTCAATACGTTCGAAAATACCAGCAACGTTTGTGGAGTCCATGTTGCCGGTCTCAGCCTCGACAAACAATCTTCACATCGTCCGAGAACGTTAGGCTCTTCCTACTAGGTATACAATATGCTATTGTTTGAAATTTTCTTGTCTTTTTTTTAAATAGTTTCAGAGCTGTAGCATATTTTGCGAAGTGGAAAATTTGATGCCATTTTTCAAGAGTCCAGTTTAACGTCATCAAGAAAAAAGACTCCCATAAATCCCAAAATCCCGAAAGCTAAATTAAAATCACAAAAACGAGTCTAATCAGATTAGTGGCGGACTCACTAATACCTCTGACACACTATAAAACAAGAAGATCACAATCCGTCCTTGATTTTTTAATTAAAGACTTACAACATCAGCTAAAATGACTGTTAATGATATGTAGCTTCTGGTTAATCAAAAAATTTTATCTTAACTTGATTACAAGTTATTCAAAGTATTAAAATATCAAAATTTTAGGTTGATGGTGGCGTTGCTTCTATTTCTCCAGGAATGCCTGCTTTCATGGTAGAAACGGTAGCTCAAGCAATCATGTGCAAAAAACAGTTAAGTTTTGTTCCAAAAGGCAAGGAACATCTCGATATAGGCAACATCCTCGTTGAAGATAATCCATCGTTTAATGAATATTTTGGGTGCATTTGGCAAAAGAAAGGAATAATTAACGCTCAAGGGAATATATCAGAGGTTGCACTTCGTCAATATTTTGTTGATCTGTTTACTATGGGAGCACCAATTACAGAAGAGCAAAAACGTCTTGTAGAAGTGGTAGTTCAAAAGTGCAAAAATGAACAGGGTACAGACTATGGAGATAAATCTGTAAAAGTTCACAACTGCGCACTTAAACACTTGTATAAGTCTGCCGATGCTGCTGAAAATGCTTCGCGTGCTAACTAGTAAAACAGGAAATTATATTATTAAGTTATTGATTATAAGATTAAGTTTCTTTTGTAACTCTAAATACAAACGCATTTGCAAAACATATTTATATCAATAATTTAATAAAAGAAGTGCGTTATAGCACAATGGAAATGCACATGCAAGCATATATTAATTAATCTTTCTTTCCATTTACTTAGTACGTTAATGAAAACCTGAAGATTATTAAGTTTAAAATAACATTTTGTCTAACTTTACTACTCAATTTGTTACATTCAAAACTCTGCAAGCAATTTTTCCTACATGAATATTAATTCATACTAATTTTATTTAAAACACTCGGATAGTTCTAAACTAATCATAAAAGCTATCGATCAACAAGCTTGATTTCCTTCCACCTGAAATTAGTGCTATTTTATAAAATCTACTCTATAATATTTTGCCTTATAAAATCAAACATCTGCTTAGTATCTTCAGGTTATAAAGTCGCTGCAATATATTCTAGCACCTACAGTGAATTCATTTCAACCACAGCTGCCCACACGTTAATGACTTTCTTTTAAAAGACTAGAAGGCCTTAACCACCTGCCTACTAACTGAATAATTGGAATGGGGTTGTTGTCTATACAAGTTTATACTTCCATCAACAGCTATGTTTTAACTTGCATCTGTGCGGGTGTCCATAGCAATAAGATTGTCCCTCTTTGTTAACAATTCCGGGTAACCGTTATCTACTTGTTTGCAAGCTGTGGACGCTGGAATATACCCCTGTAGATGCTGCCTCAGAATTCTTTACATTGGATCATATTTATGAACGCCATACACCCATACCACTATGCAACGTTTTTGAGCTAACCCGAAATATATTTTTTTTGGATTTCGATTTTACCATTCGGTTCCTGTTTTGTTGCGGTATTCGGTGTAGGCAATTTTCTTTATTTACTTTTGTGCTTTCTTTTTTCTCTGCACGGAATACCGTAACATAAATTTGGCATACCCAATGTGTGGCTATGACCTTCGAAACCTATTTATCGTACATAAAATTTGTTCTAATTTTCAAATTGTTTTTTACTTAAAAATGCATCCCTGCTTTATAGAAACCTCTATTCTTACTCGACGTTTTGTCTCAAACTTTTTTGCACATACATCTGAATTGCTCGGGATTTGTGTAATTAAAACAGCTGTAGGAATAAGCTAATTAATTCAAAACTGTATAAAGTCAAACAGACGCTGTTTACCTTTTAACGATCACTACCTATTACTCTTAACGATTATAATAAATACCCTTGATACCTATACCTGATGTAATACTTAAATCTGGTCTGAAAGTAGTATACATATACAAAAAAAAAACAAGCAAGACAATTTATAACGTAATATTTAAACACACACAGATGATTATACTGCTAGCCGATTTGTAGAACAAGTTTAAAACATTCTGTAAGAATTAAATAATTATTTTCGCTTTTCTTTCACGGCTGAAATTACATACGTGCACTAAAAAATACCATCGTCGTTGATGACAATCAAGTCGCACTGCACTTTCAACTGACAATACACGAAATTCATATTCTGACGTGCATATTTTTAACCTAACAATTGTAATTCAATACTTTAAAGATGCTACTACAATGGTACTTTGTGTTCTTTTTCTTGTGCTCTTTGTGAAATTAATCACTGGTTGCTTAACAATAATTTCTACACTTCTAAAACGCATCTAAGTAAATAACTTTTGTTTGTTCGGCGTGTTTCTCTCCAACACATTTCTTGTCCTCAGACTAATTAGCTATCGTAAGCACTGATGAGATTAAAAATCCTAAACGCTTGCACTTTAATTTATAGAGTAAACTTATGATAAAAATTAACATGGTAACTTATCTTCCTTGAAGTGTTCGACCTTTTTTTTATGCCGAGTTATCATAATTGTTTTCGCTGGCAATTCGAGTTTCTGAAAACACTGGCGCCCAAATCCAAATCCTAATCCGACTTCTATTTACTGGTATTTTTGAATACTCTATTGTGATACGTTTTTTATACTACCCCGTTTGGTAGACAGCGTGTATATTATAGTTTACTGTTGTTCCTAGTAAACATTCCTCAACATGGCTAGTGCCTATTTGACATTAAACGTTGATCGCTTACACGAGTCCAAACTTAAGTATGAAGTTAGCTCTCGTGGGTTCCATACTAAGTTACCTGTAACCGAACTTAGAAGAACTCCAAGAAAAATTTTAAAATCAGAATCTTTTGAAGGTACAGACCCAATTATATCTGAATTCGATTTTCAAATAGATTAGGACTCAGTGACTGAAGGTTTAGCTAAGTTAATCGCTAAATTCGAAAATTTTGACGGAAGTTTTTCTACAGCCGACGATAAACGAATTATTTCACTCACTATACATCTGGAAGGTATAATTAAGCAGACGAATGTTTTTTCTGACGCGGAAAAGCACAAATAGTGACAGTTGCTGGTAACTATTATTGAGCTACGCAATAATTTCGACAGACAGATTGCACGGTCAGTTCAATCGTTCTATAAGTCTGTTCGCAACCATAGGTTGTGCTGCTCCTTCGCTCCTTTTGACCGCTGTGGAGGAACACCCTTCGGCTACAGAACCTTCGGACGTATTACCTATAGCAATGCCTTCTCCCATTTTTAATTTTATTCCAAGTTATGGTCAGTTAGTGTCTAAGTGGATTTGAAATTTTCCGGTAATGGCCAGATGTCTTTTAACATATTTTTGTTACGCATTGACGAATTATGTCCAGTTATGTGCTTCTGCGTCCGATTTATTATCCGACAAGATTAATCTTATATAGGGCTGATAAAAATTCGATAACCAAGTGGTCCGATGTTGCTCATCTGTTACGCAAAGAATTTTAACTTGCTAACTATGACGAAACACCTTTAAACGAAATCAAACAACGAATTATGGGTTTGTCAGAAACCATTGGGATATATTAAGCTACTAGGAAAATTTATGTTCTCGCTTGACTATTCCTCTAGAGAAATGTCAGAAGTTAAACATTATTTTGTGAAATCTTATTTCTTTTTATCAGAACAATCTAGCTTTATTGGACGTTGATTCTTTGTCAGAACTTTTACGGTTGGGTCGTAAACTTGAACAGAGCAAGATTCATTCGGAAAAGTTCAAATTTCCTCCTGATTGAAACAACCCTTTAATATTGGAACCTAATTTGGTCTACAAACACCCCAAGGCATCACACGAACCCATACCGGTCGCTACTTGTCCAACACCAAACCAAAATAAATTTTCTTCAGCCGTTCTTTCTACTCCTGTCTCTAATTCCAATAAGCAGGTGACATGCCACACTGTGACCAAATGGGCCATACCGCTTCTCATTGTACCCGTCGACAAGTACTACATTGCTATGGTTGCGGACATAAGGGAGTTACTCGTCGTAACTGCCCCAATAAATGTGACAATTTGTTAAACCCGTGATAGGGTTCTCGGTTCGAGGGGAGGACCCTGTCCTTTCGCTGTCCTCAGATTCTTCTTTTGTAGGCCTAAATGATCAATTCCGTGCCCTCCTAGATTACTTTTATGCGAATATGAGTGGCGAAGAACGTCTTTCTTTAGAAGTTCAGCTTTTTGGAATGTTTTATATTGGTGTTCTTGAATCCGGTGCACAATGGGCGAAGGACTTATACTTCTCTTTCTTCGTTGGTCATCACTACTTCCGATGCTGCCCATATTGTGTTTGATCTTATTCCTACACATCGTCATTAATTAGATTCTCGTATTTCCTCCGCTTTACCAAACAACCCTCGGGCCTTAGTTGCTCCACCTCCTTAGTCCAGCACCATATCCGTACATTCTCCGAACCGATCAAGCAACGCTACTATCCTCTTTTCCCTCTTTTTGAAATAACCTACTCCGAACTCGACGAGATGCTTCGTCTCGGAGTAGTCGAACCTTTTACTAGTTCCTAGTGTAGTCCAATTGTCCTAGTAATAAAAACAAAATTACTCCTATAGGTTCTGCATTTACTTCCGCAAAGTTAACCAAGTCGCCTGAAAAGACGCCTATCCTCTCCCACCATTCTAGACCGTCTCCGGTAGCCGTTATGTCCTTGTTTGCAAGCTGTGGCAGGTGGAACATACCTTTGCAGATGATGTCTGAGAATTCTTTACATTTGATCATATTTTTGAAAGCCTAACCCCCACCCTACTCTACGATGGTTTTGAGCTAGCCCGAAATATAATTCTTTTGGATTTCGATTCTACCATTCTGTCCCTGTTTTGTTGCGATATTCGGGGTGGGTGATTTCTTTTACTTACTCTACTGCTTTCTTTCTTGTCTGCACGGAATACCGTAACGTACTTATAAAAAAGAAGTGGTTTTCAACCTCTCACACGCATACACTGAAACAGATACACACACATACTCTGGTAGACATGCGTACGCACGTAATACGTGCTTACGTTTACGTATAAGTACGCTCCCTTGCACCCACCCCATCCACACAAACTTACATTTCCATGACGATGTACAAGCGGTCACTCACACCGATTACGCAAACTTGTGCGTACACCTATATCCATTAAGGCTCTCCTGCAGGCATACTCCGCATGCATTCCTTGAATTTAAGGAAAGATCGATGTACCTAGACACACACGCATGTGTGCATTTTCGCTTTCATAAACTCCGTAGACATTAATAAACACAGGCACTTACGCAACCATAAAGACGATAGTGCATATAGGTGCGAAGTAGTAAATGAAGGCGTGTTGTACTAACGCATGCAAAGGCAGAAGCACGCAGGCACCGCTGCCATTTCTTTTTCACTAATCGTGCAATTCACCTCATGCGGCTTCAGTGTTCGTGAAACAAATGATATAGGCACTTTTTCGCCATCTTGGATTTGATATAGCTCAGCAGCCAAGGCACAATTCGATGCATTCGTACGCAATAGAAATTGACAACCTTTCTTTGTCTATACACATACCCTCATTATTCACTACATAGCCCAAAAATTTAACCGTCTTTGAAAAAAACTTAATTTGTCAATATTTAACCTTAACCCCGCTAATTTAAGTTCTAATAAAACCCTCTGTAAATCAGAATAATTCTGTTGTTCAGTTTCGCTAAAAATCAAAATATTATCGACATAGTGTATACAAAACTGTTTATACGTCCCTAAAATTGCCTGCATGGATTTAATTAATGCTGCACTCGACGTACACAAACCATACTGTACTACTTTGAAATTGTACACTTTTCCCTCTACGGAAAATTCCGTGTACCATCTAGACTCTTTGTGTAGTGGAATTAACCAGAAATAATTCCTTAAGTCCAATTTACTAAAAATAAATTTGCCACTTAGCCTCGTTAAAAGTGTGACCATGGACGGTGGACAATGAAATTGTGTTTTCGTCCGCTGATTAATCTTCCTAGCATCCAAACTTAAACGAATTCAATTGTCTTTTTTCTTAGCCACAACCAATGGATTTAGAAAATGTGTGTTTGAGAACTCAATTATGCCATCGTTCAACATCTTCGTTAGCTCTTGATTCACTTGTTCTCTATATGCTGCAGCTATTGGATAAATTTTTGCATTAAACGGTTCAGAATTACCTACTTCTAAAACATGCTCCTAACCTAACTCTGTTCTCGCTTCTACTCCTACTAATTCAGAATGTTTATTCAATAGCGCTTGTACTACCTCTTCTAATTTCTCTTCTGGACATTTAATTGTGTCGATATCTTTCACCTCTCCTTCATCTAATCCCATAACATTAATATACAAACCCAAATCATTCTCTGTGACTTTATAACTTGCCTTCCAGGGCAATCTCCTATTCCTAATTCTAACCACCTTCTTCTCCATATCTATTATTAATCCCAACTTCACCATACAATCAACACCTAAAATCCTTTTAAATTTTAATCCAGGCACAATTAAAAACTCGTGCTCACAGCTTACTGATCCTAACTCTACTCGTAGTACCACAACGCTATTCACCACAGCAAATCGTTTTTTATTCGGAGCTACCAAATGACTCCTTTTTATTGACATAATCCTATCGCACACCTTTTCCCTAATTTCGCTGACAAATTCCTCCGATATCAAACTCGCCTTTGCTCCAGAATCGAGCAACGATCGTAAATTATGATCAAAAATTTTAACATCTATTATTGGCAAACAAAATTTTCCCTTATTTCTGGTTCAACTTCTTCATCTATTTTTAAAAATTCCCTTGGACGTTCATATTTATACACAAGTCAATCTAGTGGTTTATCATTGTCTAAAAATTCTGCCCTTGTCGATTTTCCCTACTAGGTACTTGTTGTCATCCTACTATCTCCGCGTACGTCCGTGGCGTCGTCTCTACCCTATTACTCACCTCATTGTCCCTAACTGCTGTCGTCGTCTGCGTCCTGTTAATGTCCGGTAAACTGTTCTGTCGTTGTATTCTAGGTCTCGGCGTCGGTCATCTATTTGAACTGTTACTCCTAACAAATGACCTCCTAGGTTCCCAGTTATGTCCTGAATTTCAATTAAAATTAGTTTCCGTCTCTAATAATTGTCCCCCCTGTTTTCGAATCTAATCACATTAACATGTCTTTCCCTACTTTCTCGCGGTAGTCCGGTGCTCACATCGTCATACCTCTGCAGGTATTCTAAAAATATTTCCCTCTCGACAATATTTTGCAACGCTACATGTTGTCTAAACTCAACTTCGAAATGTCGCGAAAGATACTTAATAATTTGTCGGTCCGTCAAAGGTGGACTCAACTGCTTAGCAATGCTGTACTTACGAATTGCATATTGTTTCCTACATCCAGCATATTTACCTTTATACTTTCCAGTGATTAAATCGTCACGTACCTGATCTTGCTTGCGGTCACTCCAGTAATATTTTAAAAATTTGTCTTCGAACTCACTATAGGTTTCTATTTCCTGACCAATTAAATTATACCAGGTCTCTGTATGGTCTTTTAACAACGCTTTAATCGTATTCAATTTCGCCTGGTTCTCATATAAATTTCCTAGTCAATTCCTAACGCTGTTTATGAAAATTTTAAGGTTCACCCTATTATCCCCATAAAATTTCATTTGCTGGTCTAATGATATGTTACCCGTGTGAAATCTGGGACCATCCCCCATCAAAGTCGACACATTTTGTTTAATGCCGCTTACCTCTCCCTCAACCCTTCCTAATTGATCTCTACACGAATCTGTTACCTCAGTCATTTTTACATTTATTTCTTCTTCACAGAAGCTTCTTACCTCAGTCTTTAATTGTCCCATTTCCTGACTCAAACCTCTTATTTCTTTTTCATTATTATCCATCCTTGTTTCTACTTTCTCCATTTTTATTGTCAAACTGTTCTTAAAACCCATAAATTCTTTGATTGACTTATCAATCATTTCGCCTGTTTGTGCAAATTTTTTATTTGATTCTTGGCTCAGTTGTTTGAATCTTTGATTCGAGTCTTGGCTCAGTGTTTCGAATTTTTTATTAGATTCCTCACTCATTCTCTCTAACATCCTCAAAATTAATTCATTACCTTGTTCTCCCGACTCTGTCCTCAACTGATTCCTACTATCTCCTGCTTCTTCCATTTCTAGTCCTGTTTTCTCAAATAAGGCACCGTCACTACTTCCTATTTCAACCCCTTGGCTCCTTAGCCACTCTTTTCTCTGCATACGTTTCAATCACACTTGCACACACACTCAAAATATTTACAAAATTTACACTACATTCAACTCTTTCACAGCTCGCCAGTTACCTGAAATAAAAATTTAATTTTATTTGGAAATCCAACGAAGGTGCTTGAGGCAAATTGCGTGAAAGAAGAGTTGATATTTGGATCTGGAGCGGCAGGAATTGGTCATGATTTGGATGAACAACGAGTTGGCGATGGAATTGCTGTTAAAGGATTTGAACCTGCATTTCAGTCTTGCCGAGACTGTAGACCTTATATTTTCCTTCTTTCAATTACTAGCTCGATTTGAAAGAGTCATTTGGGCTTTGCATAAAAGTATAACTTATTATTTCATTATTTCAGTCAGTGGTTGTTTATTTATAGTAAACAAAATTAACCTAGAAAGGACCATACATCTGACTTTCAAATACTCCACCCGAAGGTACTGCATTGGCCGGAAAACAAATTTTTTAACCTGGAAATTGGATTTTGGCAAACCTTTGCTGTTTCAAGAAAGTATGGATCTTTAACGTACGTGACAATACACACAGGACCTATATTTTACTTCTCATCCCAACGAAGCCGTATTTTTGTCAAAAATGCTCGCCTAACTTTTTTCAGCCGGATCGTGTTGAGAATCGAAGCCGAAACCTAACAGCACTAGAACAGTAATTAGAAATTGAAAACGATGACTTGGGATATCCTATACTTAGAAATGAGTTTGAATTAGCTATAAAAGGTCTGAAAAATTGTAAAGCACCGGGTATAGATAAGGTGCAAGCAGAAACTCTAAAAGCCTATGGATAAGCACTAACAAAACGTTTCTTTCAACATGTAAGCTATATGTATGAGACAGGCGAGATACCCAAAGATTTCAAACGTAACATCAAAGTCAGTCAGTATACCAACGAGACGCGGATAGATGTGAAAATTTGCGAACAATAAATTTGACAGCACACGTATTAAAAACATTAACTAGAATTCTACAAAGACGGATTGAAAAACGGGCTGAAGAGTACTAGGAGAAGATCAAATTGGGTTTAGGCAAAACAGTGGAACACGGGAGGTTATTTTAGCTCTGAGGATGATAATGGAGAAGACAATAGAAAAAGGAGAAAGCGTGTATATAGGGATTGTAGATCTGGAAAAAACATTCGACAATGTAAAATGGAAAAAATGGGATTAGCAGTCACACGCGAACCTATCTAACCCACGAAGCCGCCCCGAAAATTCACTCGGTTACCCTCGCGTTCTACTGTTTTACGTATTGCAAGAGTGAACAGACTTTGAAATGATTTCTTGCACGCATACTGTTTGGCTTGGGACCGATCTAATGTTACCTTTCCGCGCACGCATTTCGGTTTGAAATCGGACTAGAGAATTTTTGCATAAAACACATTTGCTATTTTAACCTCTCGCCTAAATAGATTTTCTGTAGATTTAAAACTGCTCAACATTTTTGCGATCGACTTACTTTTACAATTTTTCACAAGAGTGCACCTGTTTGGCTTAAAACCGACCCTGCATATTCTTGCTTGTACGCACTTTGGCCTGAAACCGTTTTCGTGTATTTTTGCACGTACGCAGTTTAGCCTGAAGCCGGCCTCTCCCTATTGCTTTTCTTATAACTTGCTTTTCTTCTTATAGCATTACTAAGTATTCTGTAAAATTTAATATAAGGTAAAAAACATGCTTTTAGTCAAGGAAATGCTCCTTGCAATATTATTTTTTATCAATTAAAAATCAACATAGTAATCAACAAAATAAACTATTTAATGTTTGATTCTGGCATTCAGAGAAATATCCTTCATTTTATCTCTTTAATTTATTGCCTAAGACTGAACGAGTTCATTGGTTATCGTTCTATAAATCCGTTTTTTATATGTTTTTATAGATTGCGCGTTGCTTAAACTTAATATTTTGACTAAGAAATAAAAATATAGCTTTATCGTATTGTGAAATATCATACGTCACCTAAGAGAGTATATTGATGTAAACATTGTTACATTTAATACGTAGCTACAACGTTGTATCTATCAAAACTACTATGTTTCTCCTTTATATTTTTATTGCTCTTCTTTTACAAGTAGGTATAATATTTTTCTGTTTTTAGTAACTGTGACTACTTTTAGAACGAAATAAGCTCGACCTCGTTTACAAAGTTTTGGCAAAAACGGGAACACAGCGAATGTTTAACTGAACTAGGTATTGAAAACTACAAGTTTGCGGAGCTAGAGCATTTTCAGCAACTTCCAGAAGATAATCCCGTGCTAAATAAAGTAATGGGGTGTAATTGGCAAAAAATGGGAATAGTGAGTACAAATTCAATTGTGAATATAGATAAACTTGAATTGTACATTTCAAACTTAATTCCAAATTTTGAAGAAGTGTTGGAAAATGAGCTTGTGAATGCGCGAGATATTGCAGAACATTGTGCAAACCTTGGTGGTGGTACTATTGGGCAACGTGCAGTTCGATCTATTAACTGTATCAATTGGTATCTCGAGGATATTCACCGTCAATAATCTTTGCCGAGATGAATTTCTTAATTTTTTTTTAGCTGGTGATTTTTATATTTAAATGAACATTTGATATATTATTAATCATCTTATACAATGTTAAGCATTTTTTTGTTTATATACATAGGTTGTAATGATAAGTTATTTGTACCTGGGGAATTAAAGATGGAACTTATACTCTTTTATCTAACTTTTGTTATGGTAGGTCAAACGCGCACTACCTCGCACAAAAGAGAGCCTAGGTAACATGGTAAATGGCTTTAGAAAAAGGTAAAGCGCAACCACGGCATATCGAGGGTATGACCCCTGCGGTAAGCACGAAAGTGGTAGTAGGTTTACTGTTTATATCGTTAGGTAGCAAGTGTACGAAGAAAGGAAGGGCACCACTGCCTCCAGCACTCGTTCATATTAGATGGAACGATGTAGAAACCTTTATGCTTAGGACAACAAAACAAACACCCTGAGGACAATTATTAGCGGTTTCCACTAAAAGGGACCATATCTGAAAAGGAAAGCTACAATTAGTAAATACAATAGGATCACTATTTATGATCCAAGATAAGCAACAATGGTATTAGAAAAACTAATATTTGCCATCTATTAATACCTGGTGTAAGGCCACCTTAAATAGTAAGAGTATTACTCAACAAAGTATTTTAATATATATATATATATATATATATATATATATATATATATTACTGCGAGATTCAATTCCAGCCCCACAATTGGGTCGACATTCATACTGCGAGATTCAGTTTCTGTTGATGGAAAAAGTTCCACCTTTGGGCGTCATTACAGCAAAATCACCGACATTCGTTGACCAATGACTTGTGCCCCACGATTGGGCCGGCAATAATACTGCGAGATCTTCGGTCTCTGAAATAGAAAATTTCTACAAACCTTCGATCCTGCTTATATACCTAAAAACTTAATATAACTCTGTTTCGCAACGAAGTATGCAACGCCTGCTCAGCTGCTTTCCTGGAACACCAATGTAACTACAAAAAATTCTGCTGCGGTAAATACGCCTAAGTTTATTAACAGATTCATTAGAAAAGACAGGCCAATATTCACATGAAACTCTTCGTTCACTCATTACTTACACATTATGTTCATGCTCTTCGTTAGAACAGCAAAAGTTCAATTTATAGTTCTTCCCAAGTTTATCCTTTTTAGTTCATAATAGTATACACACAAAGCACAAAACACCTGTTTATACACATATGCAAACCAAACAACAGTTGCCTGGATTCAATTTTTGCCCCACTAGGACTGACATCATACCATCAACGACTGCTGCCTATAAGAACATCCAATCTGGATAGCGATCACAACAATCGCTAGCTGCAACCATATCAGTAAAAGGTTAACTCATCTTCCACCTTCATACTGCATTCTAACTCCAACATCTCTTCTATAATGTGAAGGTATTCAACCAGTTCGGCAAAACACTATCTCTTATTTCATTCGCAATTTCTTACTGAGCACACTTCGTACAAAGTGAAAATATAAGTTGTACTTACAGAAATTTAATACTCGGCGCTGTTATCTGATTGTAACAACCAGAGCAAGTCTCATGTGCCGTACACTTGCTGGAAACTTAGAGAAAGCGAGCCCCAATACCATATGTTAGGGCTTATATACTCTTCATTTGCCCCTCTAAAGCTTGTCAACACTGTGAATACAAACATTGAATTCTTGAAACTACAACTCCAACGGCCAACGAATCTTAGTAATATGCTCTAACGTTCTTTTGAATTCCTCGTATTTCTCTAACCGACATCGATTTTTCTCCGAAAACTTAAGTTTATTCTCATAACCACGCACGTACTATCGACATTTCCTCGAAAATTACAGTCTAGTGGCAAAAGTTAACGTTCAAAACACGCCTCTAATAACATTTTATCTCTATCTCGCTTCAGTACACTCACGCTAAATCAGCTGGTCTACCTTGTTCTGTTATCCTAGTTGTTCCTGACCGTTAAAGTTCCCTCTCTGCATATCTCACTCATGCCTACTTTATAACACAACCTCTCTTTGTTTACTGCTTGGCCAGTTCTATTGTAACAAACAAATTACCTTTTCTACCTAAGTTTAAACTATGGACATGTTAACACGTGATATTTCTATCTTACTCCTTACGTATTCAAACCCATTTACCTCTCTTTGTTTCTCTATTTGCAAATCAATATTTGTAACCGTCTAAACCCCCAAAACTATAATTCATTCCTAATTGACAACCACTTTACCACCCCTTACTAAGAAGTCGCTTGTTATTTGTATCGTTTCATCTTTTAGTTATACCGTGAAAACTTCAACAAATAGCTTCAAACTAAACGACTTCAAATCCTAAAACTTTTCTATAATTTAACTTTTGCAGGTAAGCTTGGTTTACAATATGACATTTACAATGATGCTGCTTGACTTTTAATTAATGAGTGGACTAATGTGGTTTAATTGAAAATTTCGGTCTACCTTGATTAATGTTCAACTTTCGCTTCATGTTACAACCATTCTATTATTACTAAGCGAAATTTAATATTTCTGCGTATAGTATTATTCGCTAAAAGACCTTGTTATAATTTATATAAGAATTTGCTGTATGTAGTATGCACTAAATGTGATATTTTCGAAATTTTGGAAAGGAAACCTAATTTTATTGCAATTTTATTGTTATTTGTGACGTTGTTTAGTGGTTATTTTTTTCTTTTTTACCCTCATCCACCACCATTACTCTACGACTCTTTAGTTAGCACGGTATTCTTCTGGTCTTTTTTTGTTGTGGTAATCGGTGTGCGCTAATTATGTTGCCTATGTTGCTCTCCTCCACGTCTGTACGGTATACCACAATACATTTAAAATACTCATTTTACACTTTGCAACTAACAATAATTCTACACTTGAGCTTGCGTGTACATATTTCTTACTCTTCAAATATTCAAAATTTCTTTGCTAATAATTTTATGCTTAAATTTAAATGAAATTATTTTCATCGCTATTTTATAGTGTAACAGAAAACGTATGTAGCAGAATATTAATTTCCCACTACAGAAATACAAGTCATTTAAATTAAAATCCACAAGTACATAATTATACATCATAAACAAACAGAGTTCATTGAGTATTTTTCATAGCTCTAATGTTCTAAATTATTTTTACAACTCATAATGTAAAATGTTCAGGGATGCCAATGATATATCTGGTGTGTACTCCTATGGCATAGTAGGTCACCTTAAAGTTGCAACTTCCGTTGACTAGTGAAACCAGTTCATCACTTTTTCCTGCTTAGTCACCCTGACTGACGCGAAAATAAATCCACGATTCACGTGTTTAAACATTCTGGCCTGTATGTATCCAGTAAAGCTCAAAGTAATTCGGTATCGGACCCGGAAGACACTTGCCTACATACATCCTCTGTTGCTCTCATCAGCCACCTAGTCGATGGGGCCAAGGGCTACGAGGTGGCTACATGACTTAGTTTGCAGACCAGGATCCCGGCTTCGATTCCCGACAGAGACCACTTAAAAAATGTTAGGCAAGCATTTTTTTACAAAAATACGCCCTTGATCGGATGAAAGGTAAAATGTAGGTCCCGTGGTGTTGTCGTGCACGTTAAAGATCCCTACCTTGCTTGGAATAGCAAGGGTTCGACAAAATTCAAATTTCCAGGTAAAAAAGCTCACCTCCTGGCCAATGTAGTACTTTCGGGCAGGGCATTGGAAAATCAAATGTAGGGTTTACGTCTACTCCGTTGTCACTGACTCATAATTGCGTTCTCCCCGAGTCATCTCTCTGTACTAATTTTGCTTGAACTTAGTTCTGTTAATCTCACACCCTTTGAAACATTTCAAATTTCGTTCTCACACATTATACGTCCAAAACTTTTTGAGAATATAGTTCAATGTCTTCAGTTCATGTGAATTATCATGAATTTTATGACATGTGGAGATTTTATGGTTGTTGTCGTTTCATGAATCTCCGTGTGAATTGATACAAATATTGTTGTGAACAAGAATGTCCCTGATTTTTATTGGTGATTTTTCTAATTGAATAAGATGAATATAAAATTTCTATCGTCATCGCTGTTTATATAAAAATGTACTAGGGGCCTTTTAGATTATTTACTTGTCATATTTTAACATTATATGTAAATAACTTCTTTATTAATTGCAAATTACCCAAGTTTCTACAAAATTTTAAAGGTATTTTTTACTAAAGCTCGTGAACTAGCTGAAAGTAAGAAATGATTTTCTATTGATAAATGTATGCTTAATTAATGTGGGAGTGCTACATCATTCAAGATTTTGGTATCCACGTGCACATAACATGCATACACAGACATTGTTTGAAAAATACTCAAATTGTGTTTAGGTGGCTCAAAAGCAGTGACATTCAAAAAAACCTTAAAACTTTTATTATTATTGCTAAAAAGGAAAATATACTTACCTTTTGAAAATAGCTTTCTGTGATTAAATATACATTGCACGCATACCACATATAAGTATATAATGTAACTAGTATTTGTATAATAGATGTGTGTATGTGTGCGTGCGTGCGTGCGCGCACGTGCGTGGGTATGTATTTATTAGTGCGTGTGCGTGCGCGCGCGATCACGTGCGTGCTTGTGTGTTATTATTATTGTTATTTATTAAAACTGATAGATCTTCCACATTTTACCAGTAATGCTATGGTGTTTTATACTTGAAATAAAATGTAAAGTAAAGTAACAAAAAAAATAAAGATTATAAAAATTATAAAAATTTATAATAAACATACATACATATATATATATATATATATATATATATATATAATATTGCTCTGTACTTCTGTTTGGTAATCATACCCCACGAATAGGGCGTCATAAAAATTTTTGGATTACCTTCGAGCCCTACCGTTGGGAGCCATAAAAATTGTTGTGTAACCTGAAAAATATCGTACCCCAATGTTCGGCTGTCATAAATTTGCTGTGAAGTGCTATTGAAAAATAAAGTTAACACCTACAACATTTTATTTTTAAATAAAATTTTTAATTCTAAAATGTCTTGAAAAGCTCCCCCAAATCAGCATACCACAGCTAGCTCTGCTTCCAGCTACTTCAGAGATACTTACCCATTCTATACATACTCTCTATCCCTTAGACTACCAATAAAAATTTTCCAACCAAATAATTCAACAAAACATACAACCTTTTTATTTATACAAGTCAAAAATTACGTCACACCAGCTCAATACTTACAAAATGGATATAAAACACCATAAATTTTCATAATATCAACAATTAAATCCTTCTAAATTTCCTAAATTGAATTTATTTCAACACTTCTTTATATTCAGTTCAAGTAGATGGGCCTATCTTGAAACCCTAAATTGAAATTTACCCTGGTCTATGGTGAGCTCAGTATAAACCTTCGTACTCTGAATGCATACATAATTGCATTTTTTTTGGTGTTTTTTTACTACTCTAAAGACCCGTTTACCTTTCACATCAAAATTATACGTTATGTATTTATACCTTCAAATAATAAAATCAAATTGTCTTTTTTTATATAACCCTCAAAATAAATTTAATGTTCATAAAATATTCACCAAATACGTCAAATCACTCTAACACAAAATACCAGCACAAATGTTCAAACAATAACAAAAAACAAAATTTCTTTACCTGGTGTATGCTCTTGAACCATCACCTCTGTAGATGTCGTCCACCAAATTCTCGTCGTTGAATTACATCAAACTTCCCTCTGCTACATGGACAGCAAACTTATTTCTACTCGTTCATCCAATTCTAAGTAGACGTCTTCAGTACAGCTACCCATATAATCGTCCCAATATGTTTGTCGGCTTCTGGATATACCATACAACTAGCACCTTCGTTCCGAAAAATAACTTGGCTCGCTTACCTTTGTAACATCTCTTGTTCTTTATGAGTATATAAACTTACAGCTCCATTCATGAAATAGCACCAACTCGTGCTTTTAAACACTTGTAAATTAAATAACGGACTGCACTATCACCCGATCTACAAATTTTCAGCTTTGATGTTACACCATGTAGGTCTGAAGCGAACAGAAGAAATAAGAGAGCCTCACTACGTCTACTAGTGTATTTATAAGCCTCCAAGCCTACCCCCTGTCACCTGTTTTCACAGAACTTCACCTCCACCTTAACCGATTCTTGAAATTGCCTCCCTTCAAAACACAACGATCTTTCGAAACCAAGAATTTTCTCACGCCATCGTAGCTATAGTCCGAAATACTGATTAGAGTGCTCAACGGTTGCAATTCTCTCAGAAAAGTTTCTCACCCCAATCGCATTTAACCAATCATAACACTTATCAATGGGTGTATATAACCAAACTCAAATCTTTAGATATCATAAGTTCGTATACGAGCTTGTTGCATAGATCGATCCTATATTATGATGCAATTTTAAATGCGCTCAACTTGCAGCTTTATTCGTATGTCCGATCTGTTATAACGTAGCAGCACTACCTATTACGCAATGCCGAATGGGGCCATGTATTGTGTAATAGGTGTGTGGAACGAATTAATACATGCGCTGTGTGCAGGCGCAACCACTTGGTAAGTTTAGATTTTTTTAAATTTCTATTCAAATGTACGAACAGTGTTTTCGTATTTTTAGATAATATTAGGAAATTGGCGCTAGAGGAACTGGGAAGATATTTAATTTTTAATTGTATAAATACTAGATATGGATGCGAATATAGCGGGTCAATTCAGAATAAGGATGACCATGAAAGCGTGTGTATATTTAAACGATATAGTTGTCCATTATCTTTAGAAACATGTCGGTTAGAGGTAGTGTATATGATTATTGCTATATAGTAGTGTAATATATTTTTTTTGCTAGTTACACTTCGTTCTTTAACATAAAAAATAAAACAGCTATAATTTAAAATATTTAATTTGTGAATTTCCGTCCAATAGAAATTAATGCATAGTATTGATAATAACATATAGATTCTTTTACCTTTATGCTCTAAGGTTCGTAACTAAGCTCTGTCGAGTTGTTATTTTGTTCACTTCATTATCAGCGTTCGAACGGGCAAGCTGCTCTACAAGATAGTGGAGTCAAGATGGTCGTGTGTAGGCACGTGGCTTCTAACAGAGTAAGAAAAAGAACTTATAATTGATTGATTCTTGGTGTCTGGAGGTCGAACCTAACAGCTGTAGCGTGAGCATGTCTTTCTATAAGTCCCACCTAGAGCGGTTCAGTTGATCCCTGCAGGCCTAAGAAGATGGAAGCCCCTTTACATCATTAATACAGTTGGTATAAATTAATTAATAAGATTATACTAAGATTTTTTCTCATAGTGCAATATCTTATATCATATCCTAATCCAATATCTTATATAACATCTTGAAGCAATATCATAAATGGCTACATCTTATATAATATCTTCATGCAGTACCATGGAAGGCCATTTCATATAGGTTCTAAATTTTGTTGGATTATTAAATTCAATCAAGCAGAAGTTAGTTTCATCAAATAATAGTTGTATTCAGAAGAACTTTGATAATCGATGGTTAAGGAAATTTCCATACAGCTGAGGTCAATGTCCTAATTCTTTCGTTCAGCGCAATATCATAACACGTGAGTGTACTTTAGAATTTAATCACTTTGAATATTAATTAAGTTGCAATAAGAAAGTAGAACATTAAAAATTTCGTAACGTAAAAAGCTTTTAAGGAAACAGCAAATTAAATAACAAATCTATTGTTGTCAGAATGTTTGCACGTGCACACAAAGTGTACATTTAAAAAGTTGTGAATGACATTTTATGTCAGATATATAAAAACATAGATTCAGTTGTCCTATTTAGATCTCACATGTCGTCTTACGTTAATTTAAAGTATGTTTAAATATTTTGAGGTCATGAACTTTCATTTTTCATCGACATGTGGAATTCGAGTATTAACTGTTAAATAAATGTAACTTAGAGTAACTATATAATATTTTATCAACGCTTTGATAATTAAATTTTACTGTGAAGGTCGAAGAAGTACTTCATTGGCTTAAAGAAAATTATGTATTATGAATAACTTAGAAAATTTCAAGTCAGCATATTTAAATTCTGTAGAAAGATCCATTCAGAGATCTTTAGATTATTAAATACAATTCTTTACTAGTATATTTCTGTTCCATAAAAATTATTAAGAGAAAATTTTATAAAGATACGAATTTAAATATTATAGTTACATGAATCCAGAAATTTATTCAAATAGAATCTATTTTGTTGTTGAATGACTTTTTATTATTTAGAATTCAAGTAAAAAATTACAAGTCATCCCTGATTAGAAATTGTGTGTAATGAAAACAAATTCCCTGGGTGTATATTTTTGAACCCTAAATTCTATTATTTTATTTTTGGCAAATATTTTTGAGGACCTTTGTTTGTTCACAGGTCAAGCCGAGACAACTGTATGACATCTGGTGTTTGAGATTTTGGTAAGTGTGTATAAAAGAGTGAAATTCAGGTTTTATGGCTACGTTAGTGGTGTTGACATAAGGTTTCCGCATTCCCCTAATACAAGCACAGTTAAGTTTTGTTGGTTATTGTATTGAAAAATACGGTGGCGCTCATTAATTACCAAGCTCATGATCTACCCAGAGCTAATACTCGACTAGCCGTTTATGTCTTAAGAGTTTTTCTTTATCTCAAGCCATTCTCCATCCAACTTTACCTTGGGCTTACATTAATAAGAAGAAATTCTCGACCTTGTGATATCAGGTTAGGATTCAGGAAATTTAAAGGTATAATTTTTTAGCTGATAGTCACGAGGATAAATATAATAATAAAAAAAAAAGGTTAGAAATAATTTTTTATTACAGTAGATGAAAAATGGTGTTAAATGTTTTCAGGGGAGTTTGGAAAAAATATATAACCATTTCGGGTCTTTCCATGAAGATGTATTTATTGCTCAAGGCAATGAAATATCCGCACTCGCAAAGTTTGATATGATTGAGTATCGTTTTTGGAATATCCTTGTTAGATGTTTCAACAGTTATTTTATCCTAACAATATTAAAAACGGTTACACACGAGTATGATGAATTTATGGTATATATAGTATTAAGGAAGCTTGTAACCAATACTCGATTTAGTTATGAGTAAGTATTTTAAAAAGTTTATTTGAAGTGCTATATCCATATTTTCTTTTTAGTATTGGGATGTGTGCGAATAGAAATTTTTTTTCTCATGGAGGACAAGTGCTGTCCACAGAGGCTGATATTGTCGATATAATTGATAGTTTACAGTGCGCCATCACGAATTCGAGGGAATTGGAAATGGTTTCGTCGGCTGACGGGAGCATAGATATAGTAATAACCATAAATCTTGTATAAATATTTTTAAAAAATTTCCTGAATTTGTGTAGCTTTACAATTTTCCTACCTTTTAGTCTATGTCAAAATTAAATCCATTATTACAAATTTTAGTAACATGTGAAATACTTACGCTTACTTACATATTGATTATGTGCTTGCTGGTCTTAGAAATGGCGGTGGATTGGCGATGTTTGTTCCGTATTTAAACCTTTGGTTAATACAATAAGTGGAATGTGGCCGGGTGGTCATGCAGTCAGGTGATTGTGTGGATCATGTGAGTAAAAAAAATATCGCTAAGGGTAATCTTTTTTATAAAAAATTTAAAAATGGTGTTGGTGGTTAAATACAAATAGGTAAAACCCGCTATAAAACAATTATTAGCGTCACTTTTCCTGTCAAAACTTAAATATAACAACAATTAACATAATAAGGAACTGCGCGCGCTTGACCGTCAGCATAAAAGACGAGGGAGCCATGTTTCAGAGCATTAGTTGTTAAAGTACCGTCGAATCGATCAAAATTACAAGTTAAAGATGGATTTTACTGCTGTTGACGACCATCGATAAGAACGTTGCACCATGGCTTACATCTTAGATGTACAAGTTTCCAGTATAAAATAAGCGAATTTTTTATTAAAGAAGTGGCGGTTTTTGACGTGGAAAACGACGAAGTATGGCACGAAATATTAAAGATGCTTTTAGAGTCCACCCACTTGAACGAAAATTTCAAGAAACCTAACGCATTGTTCCTAAAAAATCTGCATGGACTTAGTTGGGAAAACTAGTCAACCAGTGGGCTGTCGTCATTGCACTTAGCTTCATATTTAAAAGAGATAATCCCACCAAGTGCCACAGTGTACGTGAAGGGTTTACAAAAACGAAATATCGTATCCAGATATTTATAGCACAACCATATTGAAAATATTGAAGAATTTAACGTTCCAATTTTGAAAATGTTAAGGATGGACCGTGGAGGATTTGGTCATTGTCTACTACGCGTAAATAATAATTTAGTATGCGCCAAACAAAATGTTGTATTTATTTATAGAGCAATAAAATATATATTTCAAGATTAATAAATGTTATACTGTGCTTTGCTTTAATTCTGTTTAGTCCTATTGTATAGAATTTTACTTTTACTAAAACAAAAACTTTAGTACATAGACCGTTCGTGTATGAGTAAGTGCATTATTATTATTACAGTTTCATATACAAATTAAATTTTTTATTCGACGTTGGGAATTAAAACCCATTAGATCTTTGAGAAAATTCTAGATTAATTTGATAGGTCATACTACTGAAACGTAAGAAATGTTGGTTATTCTAAGAAAACTTTTGTTGAACGACTACGCGGTTAATATTATCTATGGGAAGTTGTACGGGAATTTTTTCAAATGAGTAGTAAAACCAACGGCAATTTTTAATTTTGGTAAATACAATTAAACATTACTACCATTATAGAAAACAAAAATCCACTTCCAAAGTATTTACAAAACTGACCTCGTATGAATAAATATTCCTAGGTTAGTAAACAACGCTAATAGGTTTATAAGGTCGTTTAACACATGATATACAAATCGTTCAAACTAATAAGTCGGCAATGAGTGAATCATTGAATCTAGTCAAGTATTTGATGTCGTTATTTAAAACAAACTAAATTTTAATTTATATTTAAACGCGCTCGTAAAATGAATAACTAATGGTTAATTTTAATACCGCTAAGCATACCGTTTCGCTTGGTGATTCATTTAGAAAATATTCAAGTCTGCCATTTCCAAAAATATAACGTAGAAGTTATTTAAAATTAAATTGCTTTATTAGTAAGTATCCTGCAGACAACAAGTTCGGTATTCCCTTAATAAAGGTTTAAAGTGTTTTATTAGGTTTTCCTTCAAAAGGTTTAAATTGATTTTTGAGGTATTGAGAAAAATATGCAAGTAATTTGTTGTCTTTAGCGCTTTTTAGAGTTGATTTTATTTTGAAAATTCATTGGGTTTCTTAAAATTATCCTGCAGAAAAAATTAGATATGTTTTAAAATGTTTTCAAAGTTTTGATGTTATTCTTAAAATAATTGAATGATTTGCATATCGCTGTAAATTTTAGATCACTTTATAACATTTATATAAATACATTAGCTAGAAATTTGTATGGAGGGTTTGTGTTAAGGTGGGGTAGTCGGGAAATTCCGTGTTAAAGCGTATATCTAGGGTGACCAAAAAGGATTTAAAGATAAAGTTAAAATTAAATAAACAAAAACGAGTTGAAATTAAATAAACAAAAAATTTAGAGGTACGAGGCTTTAACAGGGTGTAACTTTGTAAGGGGTGGTCGGATTTTAAATCTATTTACAGATTTAGATTTTGCGTAAAATTTTAGACTAATTTGATGTATCGCATGGGTAAAGAAGTTATAAGGACGGGCAGAAATTTCTGCTGGTAAAAAATCTTAAAATGAGGGTAGCTTCCTGGGGGATGATGCTATCTAAAAAATTCCTAGAAATTCAGGTAGCTGAGAAAAATCTAATATTAATTGACATCAAACAAGGTAGATTTATCTCGAAAGATGAAATGATTAGTCGAAGAAAACTATTTGGTACAGAATGTTACCGGTAACAATTCTTAAAATTGGGGTACTGCCTTAGGAAGTGATGTTATCTAAAAAATTCCTAGAAATTCGGATAGCTGAGAAAAATCTAATATTAACTGATGCCAAACAAGATAGATTTATCTCGAAAGATTACCTAGGAAGGCAGGACGAAATGAGTGAGGAAATTTCTAAAGTTAGTTTATGCGTTTTATTAGGCTTCTTAAAATTATCCCGCGAAAAACTTTCGATGGGTCGTTCGATTTAAACAATTCAAACAGGGTTAGATTGTCCGGAATAAAAGTCCTCACAAGCAGGGAGCAAGGAGGGAGCAAGGTGGAAATCCCTTAAAATAAGACTTTATAGTGGGATTTTACATGTAAACACTTAGGTTAGATCGGCGACGCTGTGAGGTGCTGTGAGGAGGCGCTGTCCCGGGACCATCCATATCCTCTACTTTACCGTAAGTGGACATCTTAATCATCACGGAAAGATACTACACGAATTAACGCTTGCAAACATATTGCGATGATTATAAGCGTAATCTTAATAGTTTAGTCAGAACAAAACTACACCATTTCTTTAAGGCATTGTATCTGCGATGAAAGATAGAAGTTCTACGGCAGCCGCAAACGTTCTGGACAATCGTAGAATTGTGATGAAACTCTATGGCACAAGACGGGAGAAGGATTTTATCCAAGAAAGATATATGATGACAGTACGATGGATGGACTTGCGAATATTATTATTTCTTGCAACCAGGTGAAGCCGTAAAAGCAGAATCATATTGGCGCGAATGAAAGATTATTATGCATGAAAAACTAAAGGTTTAGTGACCGTTTCTAGTTAAACATCGTGTTCCGATACTCTTATATCATAACCTAGACCACACGTATTGAGGTAACGAGGTTCTTAACCATGAAATCTCGCTAACTTGTCACCTACCGGTCACCATTTTGCCCGCAGCGTTGTAAACCATCTGCAGAATCGTCGGCTTATTATTCGAGATTCTGTAATGCAGGCATTTAAAGAATTTTTGGTCAATAAAATGCAAATTCCTTTGCATAAGAATAAACACATTACCTGATCATTGGCAACGTACAATCGATGCTAATTGTGGTTATTTAATGAATCAATATCTAGGAGTTTTATTTTTATCTAAGAAATCAAACAAAGACCTGATGGCATAAAAAGATAAATTTAGCTAGTAGTGCATTGCTCCAGGTTAGTCACCCTTAACGGTTTCTCATTCGAATACTACTCAGTTAAATCAGTATATACAATTCGAAATGCATATAACTGTTTAAAGCAAACTGGTTTTATGCTAATGTTGGATATCCAGTGTGCTAAAATTATTCGAGAAGTGTTATAGCACCTTTTATTTGTTAAACAACAAACCTAGTAAAGCCACGGAATCAAAACAAGCATATTCATCAGATAAACTGCTAGTATAAACATTAAACCTAAAATCTACCACAACTTCCTGAAAGTTTTGTTTAAAAATTCATTTAACCAGTTAGATTTCTATAATGAGTTTATACGTATCACAATTGTTGTGCGTCCTGGTGATCTTAATTTATTTAAAGGTAAGGCAAATTTATTTATTAAAACGGTGTAGGAGTAAGAATATTTGTTCAGGTGAAAGTGCATCTCTAAGATATGATACGCAAAAGTGTAATTAAGTGTTATTAGGTAACTAATTATATTAAAAAGTTAAACTTTGCTCGCGGATTATAAATATGCTGAGTTTCAGATTTTTTCAAAGCACGGTGAGCTTTTTATGGTACACATTAAAAAGTTTTCACTTTGCTGATAAGCTAGAAATCTAAATTTAGGCCATAATCAACAATTCCTAGTTAAAAGAATATTGACAAAGGTAAGTGTCAGAGGTGTGAAAAACTGGCCACAAATTTAATTTGATAATTCTAAATGCACTCCCATCCCGCCGTTTTGACTTTGTTGTATTTAAAATCAAGTTTGCATACCAATTATCTGCTATGGTTTTCGACAAACGTTAATTTTTGTATGAAAATTGTTAAAATGCAAATATTCCACTAAAAATTGGCATATTCTATATGTCTCAAAGTATGCTAGTTGTTCTTTTTTTTAAACGATATCCTAAACTCTGGCCGCTCATTACTGTGTTCTCTCATAGCTCAACGATCTTTGTGCATGCGCGATGATACTTGCCAAAAGATCCTTATGACAAAACGCTAAGAACTAAAATTTTCCAATGATAGGGTAGACCGGGATTGGATGGCGCATATTTTGCATTTCATTTATTTTAAATATTTTGCGTAACTGTATAAACTTTAAATACGTTTCGTCTTATAGATTTGTGTCTTAGGTAACAATTTTCTTTATCAGATTTGTTGCATACTAGATACCAGTTGCCAAAAAAAATTACATAGCATCTGCCGTGCGTCTACGTTACACGGGGTTGGTTGGAGCAATTATTGGGGTAGGTCGGCACACTTAATTTTTAGTTTATTTATACTATGTATATCCGAAATAAATACAAAGTTCGGCTGAATACAAATATATTAATATGGAACAGTAATGTACAAATCATGTGAGGACTCGCAATTTGGGCACAAAAAAAACACAAACTTTTAAGCAGCACATAATTCGTGTGCACACATTTGGCAGCTGCTGCACTGCAACCAAGGTTCCCCAGGCTTGCTTTTAGAAAATGCACTCATATAAAGAAGGTAAAAAGTTTTCTCTTCGTCTACAGAGCTACTGTCGCCACGCATTTTAGATTGCTTAAGCTCTTGCCTGGATTTTTAGATCGACTAATAGATTTGGTTGCTTTTTTTTCGAATATTTTTGTCAGTAGTTTGTTTTTCTTCTTCTAGAACATTTTTGATAAGAGTGTCCGTTAGAATTGCAGTGCGGCGTCTCTCCTAGATCCACACTTTAATTTTCGAGGTTCAGCTTTCGATTATTTGTTCTGGTGTTGGAGGTTGTCTCACTTCACGAAAATCTTATGCATGCGAGGGTTCAGCTATAACACCATCATTAATATTATTTGGTACTGCGATGTTCTTATTGTTTGTCACTGAAGAAATTTGTGAAACATTAGCTGGTTGTTTAGGTTATTTTCCTAGCCTGTCTGTGACGTATCCATGCATTACATGTGATTTTCCAATACTCCACCCCAAGGTACTACATTGGCCAGGAAGCGAGTTTTTTTTTACCTGGAAAATTTTGAATTTTGCCGAATCCTTGCTGTTCCAAGCAAGGTAGGGATCTTTAACGTGCGTGACAACACTCACACACGGGACCTCCATTTTACCTCTCATCCCAACGAGGTTGTATTTTTGCGAAAAATGCTCGCCTAACATTTTTCAAGCGGACCGTGTCGGGATTCGAACCTGGGACCTAGGGCGTAGTAGTCACACACATACCACTACGCCACGGAGCCGCCTTGTGACGTATCCACCAAGAAACTCGCGTTCACCGAAAACATGGCGTAATTCCTGTTGCTTTGAAGCCAGTCATGATGTTAGAGGAGCTGCAGCAAGTGACAATGCCATACTGGTAAGTGTCATGGTGCGCCCGGATTGTTAGTCATCCAACTACCACATGTTGAATTTACGTATTTTTTTAGAGAACCATAAACGGATAGGTCAAATGGTTAAAGTTTATGAGAGCAGGGGCGGAGGCAGTATCGTAACTCCATTCGTTTTGCAGTAGTCCAATGCTTCTATAGATAAATGAGAGTCATGCTTATCCAACAAATGTAATACGGGTTGCTGCTTAGGCCATTTGATATGACGCAAAAAATGTTGAGCAAATTCTATAAAGTGGTTGGCTTTCATCCAACCGGAAGGATTTGCTGCATCTACACTTTGAGGTGGACCAACAGCAACAAAATGGTCGCAAAAGTGCACCCTTGGAAAATTAAGAGATAGGTATCTTGGTTCTTATTGCAGAAACAGCAATTGCTAAAGTTGCAAGAGTGCCTCTTTCTTGTGATGTTAACCTTTCAACTTGCTTCGAAACCCTCCTAGCTATAATTCTATCGGGTTTCTGTACTGTCGTAATCCCTGCTGTATTGATGTTGCTTGGTTCTCTTTCTAAATAGTCAAGAACTGATTTTAAATTGGTAAAAATTTGGGTGACATTTGTTTTGTTACAGCTAGATGCCCTGGCAAGACTTGTAGCTTCAGATGTTATAATAGATAATCTTCTATTTCTTTTTAAAAGCATTGTAAACCAATCAGTTCCAATCATTTCTTGACATCTCCATGATTCACAAATTTGCAGTTTTAATAGAACAGCATATTCTCAAGCAAATTTTCTATTTTTTGAACGATAACCCATAAGGTATATCAGAAGTTGTTTTGATATCTTCCTCTAAAAATCTGTAAAAACAAAATAAATACATTATGTAGTGCAATACTAACCTACTTTAGCTGATAGGCGTTACCTATCTGTTCTTGACAAAACCTGCGTTGGTACTTGAAATTCGCATTTCCATGAATTTCTTCAAGTATTACCTTCGAACAAAATCGGTTAGCGTTCTAATGGGGGTTCCAAAATCTGTTGCAATTCTAGGTATGGATTTTTTATTAATATTTGTTTCTCTCTCATACTAAATCATTACGTATAGTGGTGTATTTCCTTTCTTTGTTTTTCTTTTATAAGTTCGCATTTTCTACACGATAACAAATGATATATGTGATATATAGAATTTCTTTCAATTTATTGTAAACAGTTACATTATAATGTTACTGTCAGTAAGGGCCGCTATGCTTGCGACCACATCCCTAATGCTCCATTCGAAGGTACTACATTGGGTTTAAACGCGAAATAAACGTTCTTCAAATTAAATCTAACTTCAAATTAATCGATACAAAATAAAAATCTACAAACTGAAACTAACACTAAAAATAGGGTTTAAATAATGATATCCCTAGCGTTGATTTTGGAGTGTGCCCGGTCAACAAGAGACAAGCAAAAATAAAAAGGGGAGGGTTCCGTAATACCGGATAGTAGCTGCGAGCTCTGCTTACCCGAACCACCTGAAGGGTCGTCTTAAAACTATCCAAATCTAGCTATCTAGTCTAAAAATGGATTCAAATTTCTAAGCAATCGCCAAATATTTGCTACGTACCTAGACGTAGCCGGAAGAAAAGTAAATACCAGGATAACTACCAAACGCGGAGAGTGGGGGGGATTCGCCTACATACCAAAAATAAACAAAAAAACACATCGCTCACAATTATTTATTAACACATGAAAATAAATAAGGATTCTGTACAAACAAGCAAAAAGAAAATAAATTAAGTGTCATCATTTCACAGCAAACAATTATATTGTACGGACTATTTAGGAATTTAGATACGAAGTGCGCATCTCGTATTTCACACAAAATAAAATTAATCAGTAGTAAATAAGCATGTGAAAGCTTTTGACAAGCGTTTTTAAAATTTCACTTAATACTTTTTGTAAAATAATTAATTAGTAGGATAGAATTAACGTGTGGGAGCTTTTGTCAGACATCTTTTAAATCGTACATAGTACCGTTTGTAAAATAAACCAGTCAGTATAATGGAATAAGCTTGTGTCTGTCCACCATTTTTAAAATGGTACATCACACCTGTAAAGCGATAATATCGATTAGCAGCAACGAATAATAGTTCTACAATGCCACGTTTCTTGTCACGCAACTACACCAAACGTTGATATGAAATATGTCATTGACACACACAAAAAAAAACAAGTTGCATACCTGTAGGTGTCCGGATACTTAGCTTGCAAACTGTTGAGGGTGAGTCAACACAGAAACGCCGCGGTATTCAAAATCCATTCACCCTGCCATGCAGCAATCTGTAGACAAAAGCACCTGGTCCACGGCAACGAACAGGTGGGCCTACACAAAGAAAGAACCCATTTGGCCTCCAGCTAAAAAAATCTAAAAAAAGTATCTGATTAAAATGAGTACGCGCGCAGAAACTCACCAATCCACGCAAGACACCTCCTAGTTGTCAAACAGAAAAAAACAAACGTGCATTGCTTTTGAAATACGACGACAAATAATGTAGAAAACACTTTGACGCACAAGCTGCAGAATCAAATTCAACAATGTTTCAAATAACACGAATTCGAACTGCAAATCCTCGCTTATCAAAGCGCGATTGAAACGGGAAAACACGGTTTTATCGGATAGTGCGCAACCATATTTCAACAAGTCTTTACATCGGAACAATAGAGAAAACCATTCTCCGCGGTCGTAATGTATAACCTAAAACAGGATATAAACTATTTAATTGTAGCATAAATTTGTCGTTTCAAAGCAACCAGGTTTAAGTTGAGGAATTTATCCGAAAGCGTGTTTGTTATTAATTATGTTGAAGGAGTTAACAATAGAAACGGAATTTATTCGAGCAGGTATTGAATTAACAAGGGAGAAAAATAGGGTAATTAATTTATGCTGAAAATAAACGTAACATATTTTAATAGTGAATCCAGATATTTTGCCTGCTCTATAAATTTACCCCTGGTCTAAGTATTTTATTGTAAGCCAATCTTATATTCGTCTCTAACGTTCCCTATCGTTACCTAACTGATTTATATTATAATTACAATCTTCCTTTCTATAGATGTTGCAACTAAAAATAGGCGGCAAAACGTCAAGTAAAGCAAATCAAGCCGAAAACAATAAAATACATGCAAAAATAAATATAAAATGTAAATATATAATACAAATATAAAATAAATATAATTATATAAATAGATCAGCATTAAGCATATATCAGTGCATCAAATAGCTAAAAGCATCACCCAATTTATCAGGTGCACTCGCATAAGCATTATGTCGGCCAGCGCCATTGCACTAGAAACGTACTTGTTCAAGATTGTTGCAAAATCTGCTTGTTAATATAAATCAATGCTTATGCGAGTATAGCCGCCACAATTTTATTCTTACCTTGACAAAAAGATTTTCCAGCATCCAAAGGTCTGGTCGTCTGCCTACTTCTGTTTGTAACTCATTGCTAGGGAGAGATGCATATACACTGCTAAAGTCTTGACGGGTATGCACTAAACGTTGTGGTGGGGGGGTGTCAGAATCACTATCACTTTTAAGTCCTGGAGGAATGCGCGGTTTCACCCTATTGTATTTTTTTGTTTATTTTATTAATTTAATTTAATTAGGGTTTTCTAATTTATTTTGTTATTATTTATTTGTTATGATTTATTTCCGATTTTCCGCGCGTATAAGGTGAATGCATATTAGATCGTCGTGCATATTAGACTTTTGGTTTTTATTTTTTATTGATTTTTTTTTATTTTTTATTGATTTTTTGTTTTTTGTTTGTTTTTTTAAATTAGAACAGGTTTTGGTTGTATAATGCTCAATTAAAATGCCAAGTAAAATAGATTCACAATTTTTCAATCCTCCTTTCATTCCCCGCACCCTCCAATTCACGCGCCGTTATCACCATCTACTCTCGCGACCCTTCCCGCAAATTCTTTAAAGACTGTCCAGAACGCCTTCTGGTTAGCCACTTCCTCGACTTCCTCTAGGCTCTTTGGGCAAGTTAGCCCTAAGACCGCTAATTTCTTATCAGCCAACCCTCGATTTGCCACCTCGAGTGGGCAGTCAAAGAGCACGTGCTCTGCGCTTTCTGCGCTCTCACCGCATTCGCAGCGGTCGTTGTCGGTTAAACAGAATCTTTGCAAATACGCTTTCAAGGCGCCGTGCCCTGTTATTAGCTGCACCACTTTATGGTCGAATTTCATCTCGATCTTATCTCTAGCTACCATACTCAGTATGAATTTATGTGTTAACCTGCTCGTGGCAGCGTTGTTCCAGCTCTCTTCTTATTGTCGTATTGATATCTCCCGCAGATTTCGTTTAATCAGAGACCTCGGTATCGACGAGTATGCTATGCAGAAGTCACCCGTCGCGGTCTCTGTAGATAATTCATCATCCCTATCATTTCCTACGCTACCATTGTGCGATCTAACCCAACAGAAGTTTAAATGTCGAAACCGGAGCACCGTGTGTGCTATCCTTCAGACGCCCGCTTGTTAGGACCTTCAGCGTTGATTTACTAACGCTGATGATGTAATACACGTTTCTACTCGTGTGATTTATCACATAATCGATAGCTTCCAGTATAGCGACCAATTCGCACTGGAAGATAGTGCTTCAGTTCGCAAGTTTGGTCTGAAACCGAAACACTTCCCTTTTTGCTATTTGCTCATTACATACGACAAACGCCGCGCCTGCTTGCCAGTCGTCCATACGCTAACCGTCCGTGTAAATTCTGAGCCCTACCGCGTTCCCATCACCTTCGACAAATTCGATACCTCTAACATCGGCCGAGTGCCCTAATTCTGACACGACGATTTTCCTCTCAGCTTCCCTAATTGCAAGGTTCGCACTCTCTATATATTTCTTGTCCTTTCCCTGTATTAACCAATCTCCTATGTCTGATCTCCATAACAATATATTCAATAGGGAGAGTCCTACTGATCACCTGGACCGCCTCCGTGGAGGTGGTCTTGTACGCCCTCGCCGCCTTGACCGCGGTTATGCGTTGCACGCTCGTCAACTGTCGAGTTTCCCTTACTTTACAACCCTCCGCCCAAACGGATGTTGCGTACAGCATTGCCGGCTCTATTGCTCCGGCGTAAACTGTCCTAAGCGATTCGCCTCTGAAACCTCAATTTATATTCGCCACCACCATCATTTTATTTATATTTCCTGCCCTTACTTTTTACGTACTGTGCGTGCGCTTTCCAATTTAATATATTATAGATCTTGACACGAAGGTATGTGATAGCATCCTTAAACGGGATTTTCTACTCTAGGGGTTTGCTGTCCAGGTTTTGGCCCGAAATAAAGTGCCTCTGATTTCAACGTGTTAAATTTTAACTTTACTGCTGCGACCATTCGTGTAACTTATTAAGCGCCTCATTCGGTTTAGTGCGCACATCTATTAGTAATCGCGATCTGACAACTACAAGTGTATCATCCTCAAACCCAACGATTGAGCATCCCGTAGGCAACCTGACCCTAAAAATGCCCTTATACAACAACTTCCAAAATGTGGGACACGAGCATGATCCCTGCGGGCATCCCCTTTCCACCTCGCGCAACAAAATTTTACCCGGAATTTCAACCTGTGCCAATCATCCCGAGAAATGACTCTTGACCAAAGACATATGTATTTGATATATCAATCGATATAGCTGCCCGCGTCCACGTGGATGAGTACGTGCTTTGCGGCAGTCGGTTGAACAATATTCCTTGAAACTTGTCTTGTTATGCTGTAAAATACATAGAAGTCGACCTTTGAAAACATGCAGTTGTTTAATTAACGAACGTTTAAAATAACAATTCACGGAGTTTACGTTTCGTGGTATTCAACCCAACCGATATATTTGTTTGTTACAACGAAAGCTATTCGTCTTGGATATATTGATTTTACATGCTCTGCTGCGTTTTCTGACGTTATAACCCCTTAAATTAAATTACTTTAAATTAATTACTAATCTCTATTGGCTTATAAAGCTAATTTTCTTTATGAACCTATTAACTTTTAATCCGTAATTATACAATTATGTCAATACTCATTTATTTAAGTTAAATAAATAAAATTAATTTTGCACGTAAATATGATGTTCCTTCCTCTATACAGGGTGTTTGAAATTGCATTGTTGACCACCGAATTTAACTCTTTAAAACCACTACAATATATATATATATATATATATATATATAAACGAAATCACGAGTATGTTATACGTGACATAAAGTATTACATTTGTTCAAAAATCCAATTTAACTAGGAAATAAACAAACACCAAATGTATTTCGGTTTAGATTAGAATAAGCAATCAACAATGAATACGTGACTTAATGAACGGAAATTCGTGGAATTTCTCAATTAAATATCATGGTATTAAATAAATACGTGACAATTTAAGCATTTATCCAAGTATTTAAACTATACAAAGTGTCGCCCCAACACGTAAAACAACGAATAGAAAACAAGAGGTACGACCTTTAAATACGATAACAATTGAACGACGAGGTTAGTATACATTTTAAACTGGGTTACAACGATACTCAGAAGTGCTAAATTATTTACGTAACCAGTCATACGAAAGTAAATGGAAATCATTTTGAAAAGTGTACGAATTGTGCAAGTGTGAGCCGATCTATCATAGACGTAAGTAAAAACAACTTGGTAAAAATAATATTTCTAACATAAATAAAACAGGGCTCTGATAAATTCTCTGGTAAATACTCTGGTTAATTCTCTGATTAATCACCTCCTGTTAAATTACTTTGGTAATTACTGACATAGTAAATGATAAATGTTCAATTACTGTTTTGTCAATTACGGAGATGGAAAATCTTTTATTTGATATACAAATTGAATCTTAAATTGGATTAACTTATGAGATTTTGAATAACGATTTGGATAGTAATTTTGTTTTGATGTCGACTTCCAAATTCGACTCTAAATATTCAGACTGGGCACGAAAACTCTTGGGGGGTGCAGAGGAACTATAGGACCATTCCAGATGGGCCATATTGCTATAATTTATTACTGAAAACTGTTTTAATTTAATACTTTTGGTAAGAGTCAACAAAACATTATTTCATTGATCAATTTATGAAAGGTAATAGGCATCTTGAAACGTTTCAAAAGGTCTCTAAATACAACAAAAGGCTTGTTTTGCTGGCTTCAATTTCTTAAATCTGGTATATGTAAATATTCTAAAAAGGGGAAGATTTTAAAAAGGTTGTAAATATTTAATCATTATATTGTGTATTGTAGAATTGCTTTATTTAATTGAATCAGCTAGTTGAGGCAAAGAAAATCCATAACTTAACATTTCACATCATAGGTGCTTAAAATAATAATATCAAGGGGCTAATAGAAATATCACAGTATTTTATGTACGCCCAAGTCGTGGAGCTAAATATAATAAAAAAATCACAGCATTATATATATATATATATATATATATATATATATATATATATAAACGAAATCACAAGTAGGATATTCAAAAGTAAAATCGAACTTTTCCTGTAGAATAACGATTCTTAAATTTTTTCTTTGAATAGTAAAATTCTGACATTTAAAACTATTTTCAAAAACAAAAATTTTTAATAATCTCAACTGACAGATCTGTTAGATTGGTTAACATAAGTTTCAAATAAACCTTGCACGTAGTATTTGTTATAAAAAAGTATTCAAATAGCATAACGATTATATAAATCAAAATTTATCAGATTAACGTGGTACTGGAATAACAGTTAATTTACTAACTATCAAGCACACTATAAATGGACATATTGAAGTGAAAGTGAACTTTATTAACTTTTTATAGGCCCACCTGCATATATCACATGTTTCACAAAATTGTTTGATTTAATTTGAAAGAGCAAGGTTTCCTTTTCTTTTTAAATTATATATCACATGTTTCACAAAATAGTTTGATTTAATTCGAAAGAGCAAGGTTTCTTTTTTTTAAAATTTCAACATTTAGCAAAAAAATCTGACAAACGATTACTAGAGCGTTGTTATTTCTACGACCCTTTATATTAAATCTTAAATGCAATATTAATACTCTTATAAAATTTAATATCTATAATAACTGTACTGGCATTTTCAAAAGTTTATAATCGTGATAATAAAGCTCCAACCATCACTGACACAAAAAAATTTATACACTCACCCGAAATCGACTTTTACGCCCATGAGGGTTTTAAATACCTGGTTTTCGTACATATAAAACTCCAGCTTCAAAAAAATTTCAAACCTAAAGCTTAGAGTTTTATCTTGCCAGCAAAATTTCGCCTATGGGATTTCCGAAAATAACGGATGACATCAAAATTACATACCTTTCTACCAAACCAACACCATCTGAGCGATCTCAAATATTTCCTGCTACAAAATTTTTTCATAATTATACGATGCGCTGCAAAGTCAAAAGTTCTTTTAGCTTAAGATTTACTAAAAAATTATTATCTCACCGTTAATGGATACCGGGGTTAGGTATCCACGTTGTTACTTTATTGAATATTCAGGCCGTACAATAGAGCCCGGGAAACTTGAACATTCCGGCCCCCTTCTAAGACGACCTTGAACCTTCCATCGACTTAGATGGCAATTCTTAAGCACCAACTGGCACATAGAAGTGCCAAGATCTTCTCTTCACACGCCTTGTTACCGTTGTACAAGAACAAAGTTCTTCTCGATACTATCAATATAGCGAATAGGTGATTTGTCTGAAGTGTCACCTCGTGATACTTTCCACAAGCGCTATATTAGCTTATTAATTCTTAAAAATGGATATACCGCCTACGAATTAGGCAACACAAGTGACTCGTTTATAAGTTATTACGAGACGTTCAGTTCTTGGAACAAATCTAAAGTATTTGTTACAATTGAATATATTCTAAATATAAATTCAAAGCGAATTAAATGATAATAATCTTTATTTTTATCACGAGATTGTTTTTTCTAATATAATAAGGCTAAATAATGAAATCAGACGCCACAGATCTGTAACGAGTAGAAGCGATTTTAAAAGTTAGTACCATAGAATTTATATATGTTACAAACTACGTAAATTTCGGTATTTTTAAGTTTCTACAAAATAACATTCATTTTGGATATAGGGATGTTATTACAAAACTCCCTTACTTTTCTGCGTATAATCTAAGAGTGAAGAGAAAAGTAAAAGGTGTTAATTAAAAAAGGTGAGTTTCCGAACTTAACAATAGTGAAATTTGGCACCAATCTCCGGACACTAAGTAATATTTACGAGATTAAGTAAGCTACATATCTTATTTGTGAAAAATCTTTAAAAAATTTGATCTGACACGCTTAGACGTTGAAAAAGTAAATTTTTATGGGAAAGAAACAATTTGCTAAGCACAATGAAAAAACTGAAATAACTCAAAAATAACGCACGTTAGGCATATGATGTCTTATATAAAGCTACATTGCAATTTAGCGTAGATTCCAAAGGTTTAACAAAAATCGAAGCAGCCTATTTAAAATAACGAAGTTGGGGTCTATTTCCAGTATAACCGAAAGTAGTAGAAAATTGAAAATATTTTGGTCAGAACCAGCCCTTCGAAAAACTCCATTATACAAATTTTTAGAAAACTGTTTCTAGTGGTTTCCAATATACATATCGATTCAGCTCGTCGTGGTAGACCCTGTACATATAATAAACATCTGTACTCTAATTAAACTATAATACTTGAAGATGAAGGCTGAATTTGACGAATTAATTAAAGTCATTCATTAAACTGTAATATTTATAGATACCACAAGCAAACATGCTCATCAATTTCAGCATTAAACTAAATGATCCACTCGTTCGTTGCGTTGTTTTAATATCACTTCACAGATGATAATATCTCAGTATTTCAATAACCTTTGAGCTTATACATTTCTGTCAAAATGAAGCGTTTATTTGTGTTTATATGTGCACTGCTCTTAATAATACACGTACAGGTATGAAAAAATACTTATTTTACATTAACGTTTTCTAAAGCATATCATCTTTAGGCAAAATTGCACTATGGTAGATTTAAGGACGAATGCATTGATGAACTAAATGCAGATGGCAACAAAATCGACAAGGCTTTAAGTCAAGAATTTTTGCCAGAGCACGATAGAATATTTAAGGGTGTTTTAGAATGTCTTTGGTTTAAGGAAGGACTGTTAGATGATGAAGGTTACCTCAATCCGGAAAATTTTAGGAGATTTTTGGTTAATCACTTTAGGAAAACTGAAAGCTGTAATTTTATAATAGCAGCATTAGTCACAGCAGATACACTTAACCATTGCCAGCATGTCAAAGGTCTTGGGGGTCAATTAGCAGTTAGAATGAATAACTGCATCGTGGGAAGACTTAAGTATTTAGATACTTATGGAGAACAAAATGTAGTTTAGCTCTTAGGTATTATGTAAGTAGCAGTTTAGAATATTTGAAACAAAAACGTATTTTTTTCTAGTTGTGGCTTTCAAACTTTGACGAAGAGAATTGGTGAAATCTTTATAGTAATTAAGTGAAGTGACATTTGACTAGTAAAGTATGTTTCAAAAAGTCCATTCTTCATACGCATTATAATGTTAACTAAATAAATTTAAGAAGTATGACACCTTGTATATAAAAATCTGGAAATATAATTGTTGATTAGTAAATAGAGCACACCATATGCAAACCCAGACTTTTCTTTCATTATGTACAGGTTTAAACTCCAATTTTCTTAAGCATGTAGACGACAAACGAGAGATGCTTTAATACCAGGTGAGTTGGAACTCTGGGATTAAATTTCTATTGGTTATTAACTGCAACAATGAGACATTTAAGAGTACAAGAACTAATGTCCGAGAATGTCTCCATAAGACGCTACGGTCCCATGGTGCTTTAAAACAGTTATGTGCAAAATGTGTTTTATCGAGTTTAATTGCATTTTATTTAATTTTTTTGCACATAATAACACTACAGTAATTGTTCAAAATGTTGTCTTTGAACTTGAATGCACATGTGTAAATGATGTATCTGGTTTCTGTAGACTTGCCTAAGAATTTGATAAGCGCTGCCTTCAATTTCTCAAATTAACCTTGGGCCACATCATGTTTAAGGTCAAAGCGACATGGTTTGTCATTTTAAACATGGTTTTTAATGCAAAAGTGATAGGCGACATCGGGTCTCTTCGACGGTGAACATAATGCGACCCTTGGTATCAATACGTTACTAATATTTTTCGATTTCATGTTGCATTTCATTCTTTACGTTAGTTAGTGCATTTCCTGTTAACTCTGTAAATTTCTTAATGTGTGCAAAGTAATCGGATACTATCGAGAACTACACTAATCCAGAATTGGCAGATATGTATCTGGTATATGGAGCAACAAATTGCAACGCAAAAGCTACTGGACGGCTATATCAAGAACGCTATCCCGTAAAGCAACACCTTGAATACAAAGGGTTTATAGTAGTACATTATGGGCGTAATCAGCACCTCATTTCCACCAGAATCCCTCATTTCCACACACATCTGGACCAAAAAGTTTTCTTCGACTAACCATTTTCATCTTTCGAGATAAATATATCTTAAATTTTTCATCTTTCGAGATAAATGAGCATCCTCATTTCCACACACGAGATAAACCTATTTTTAAGATTTTTTTTACCGTTAACATTCTGGACCAAATAGTTTTCTTCGACTAACCATTTTTCATCTTTCGAGATAAATATATCTTGTTTGGTATCAATTAATATTAGATTTTCTCAGCTACCCGAATTTCTAGGAATTTTTAGATAGCATCATCCCCAGGAGCTACCCCATTTTAAGATTTCTTACCTGTAGCGACTTTTGAGCGTTCTTATAAATTTTTTAGTCATGCGATACATCTTGTTAGTCTAAAATTTTACGCACATTCCGAATCTGCAAACAGATTTAAAATAGGACCACGCCCTGCAAAGTTATACCCTTTAAAGTCCGGAACCTCTAAATTTTGCTCTTTGCTCTATAAGCAAACCTAACAAATAGTTTTCTTCGTCTAGCCATTGCATCTTTCGAGATAATCCTACCTTGTTTGGTATCAATTAATATTAGAATTTTCTCAGCTACCCAAATTTCTAGGAATTTTTTAGATTGCATCACCCCAGGAGCTACCCCCATTTTAAGATTTCTTACCTGTAGCGACTTTTGAGCGTTCTTATAAAAATTTTTATACATGCGATACATCTTGTTAGTCTAAAATTTTATGTAGAATCCAAATCTGCAAACAGATCTGCAAAATTACACATATACCCTCTGCGAGATAAATCTTTCTCCACATTTCCACCCACGAGATAAACCTACCTAGTTTGGTATCAATTAATATTAGATTTTTCTCAGCTACCCAAATCTCTTTAAATTTTTCAGATTGCATCATCCCTAAGGGAGCTACCCCAATTTTAAGATTTTGTACCAAGATCAATTTCTAATCACCTCTCCTTTTTAATATCTACAATCCTTTAACCAAACACGTAGCAGTATTAACATAAATTAAGCATGCGAAAATTTAGTAATATATTTTATTCGATTTACAGTTTAATAAACTAATTACAATTTTTACAAAGTATAACATTATTTCCTGTGTGTAGCCGAATCCAAGTAGTTTAACCTGTAACAAAAAAAGATTAATGTGTTGTTTAAATAGACCTGTAATAAAAAGAGATTAATGTAAAAAAGAGGAAACGTGTTTTCGGTTAATAAGACATATTATCGTTAATCTAACAATATGTTTTACCGTGTAGCGACGACACCACGTGGAGGTAAACACATTCCAATGTAATAGGTTTTAAATATGTTGAATGGGAAGGTCAACTTTTACGTAATCATCGCGTGGTTAATAATTAAGAAAGCTGTATATAATTTCTTTTCCAAACAAATGCGGTTATTACAATAGGAAAGTACGCTAAATGCAAGTCAATTAACAGCAATTAAATATTGCTTACTGACCTACCTTAATTAGGTTGCTGTGCTATTAGGACCAGGGTATGCAGACTTTAACACCTCCATCTCGCACGCTTTACACGGATGTTGGTTGTTTCGTACAAGACCCTTTAACAGCTGGCGGAGCTGAACGTTTACTGCTTAATGACATGCCGTGCTGTTTTTCCTTGTGTCGCTGTAAGTTGTCCATTCTCGTAAAAGCGATACCGCAAGGCCCACATTAAAGAACTTTGCTGCGGACGGATGTATAAGCAACCATAGACGATGTTACACCACGACATTTGTTCTGGTGCCGTTTGAGAGCATTTTTCCAGGTATAGGAAGCACCGCAAGAGTTGCACTTAAAAACGTTTGTAGATACCATTTTAGTACAAAACAAAATCCGCACTATAGCACTTTGGTTAAACTTGTAATCGAACTAACTAAAAAGCTTACTCGAGCGTACCTGATTTATGTTCCTTATAGAATGCATACCGAAGGTTTCCGAAGACGACCGAACGATGTTGAGGATTCAGCGGGGAACTAAATGACGTCGTAATCCTCGCTGCTCGTCCAATACATTTAGCGCCAATGCATGCACCCGGTTCGCATCGTCGATGGTGCGAATGCCGTTAGTAGAAACATTGGAAACGTCTTCCATGTTATACGGATTGCGTGCATATTAAAAATCCAAAAGGGTGATAGCACACGCACGCAAATTGTATGCAAGTCGTGCTGTAGAAGATGCAGTGCTACTATAACCAAAAACTTAATAAAAACACTTTAAACCATTACTAAGGAAATACCAACTTGTCGTCTACAGGATACTTACTAATAAAGCAATTTAATTTTAAATAACTTCTACGTCATATTTTAGGAAATGGAGGCTTAAATATTTTCAAATGAATCACCAAGCGAAAGTATATGTAGCAGTATTAAAATTAACCATTAATTTCCCATTTTTACGACCATGGTTAATTATAGATTAAAATTTAATTTGTGCACGTTCGAGCTTCTCGTAAACTAACATATTTTATAGTAACAATGCGCTGTATAATACATGCATACCCCTTCGCCGCGCTACTGCTATTCTTGTAATTGCTAGAAAAAATCACTCTCCTTTTTACTGTTAGGACCGATGCAAAGCACCAATTTTTTTGTATACTTTCTATAGCACATCGCGCGCTTTTTTCGTATGCTAATTAAATTTGCTTCTGTAGGCTTTTACACTTTCGCATGGCGGTCGATCGCACGTAATGATTTCTAGAACCGGTAAGTACTGATATCGTCCAAATAGAAATTAGATGCTCGATGTCTGTCAATTTCCGATTCCCTCGTAAAGGTAGAAAAAACTCAGTCAATCATCCATCTAACTTAAACTTCAACCTGCTCCTGTTCTGATAATTTACAAACATTTTTCAAACGACAATGGGCCGAGAATTTTTAAACCTCCGAGGGATCTTTAAGTCGTGATCAATTACACATCCGAGCTACGCGTAAACTAACATATTTTGCAGCAACTGTATAATACATGCATACCCCTTCTCTGCGCTACTGCTATTCTTGTAGTTGCTTGGAAAAGTCAGTCGCCCTTTTTATTTTGGACCGATGCAAAGCACCATTCCATACTTTCTTTATAAGTGTAACATCGCGCACTTTTTGTCGTTAATTAATTTTTGTTTATGTAGGCCTTTACACTTTCGCTTATTTAAACATCTAATACGACTGATTAACCACTTTCGATTATTCTAACGGGAACCACCATACATTCCGCCACACCGTTCTTTTTGAATCCTATGGGCTTCCACACTAACACCCGCGTATCTTTCCTACTATTTGTTAAACAAAAACTACCGGTATCGCCATTGTGGACGTACAGATGTTTGTGGATGTGTACGAGAATATGTAACCATATACATTAACAGTCTAAGCTATTTTATTTAGTCCACGAAAACTACTATTTTCTAAACCATAATTAATAATCGCCTTTATAGGTTCCACATTTCGACCATTTCCCAATGACTGGTGTACGTACATGGAAACTTTAATTTCTTATTAGAAATTCTATTTCAGCACTGTGCGTAGTGCATGCCCACCTTTTGAGGATATGCTCGTTATAGGTTGTAAGACCCTCGGTTTTATTAACTACAATTCGTGAGACCCTTTAATCTTTTAATCGTATCTTTCTCGCCTACATACAGTAGGATTAACATTACTACCAACAAATTCTAATACTGGACCCCATTAAATCGTCTTTAATTTCCTACAATTTTTGTTAACAAGTGTTATATTGTATTTATTATACGGGTGGTCACTCTTTAAGATAAAATATTTTTTGGATCAACTAATTTAAATTTTCTAGGGACCCCAAATTGTAAAAATTTTAAATAGGACCACCCATACAAAGTTATGCCTTTAAAGACTAATTTTGCCCATTTTATTTATCCATCTTTAAACCCTTTTGCACAGCATGATGCCTTGCCAACCATTCCCGAAATCTAAAACCGATTGTCCCAATACCACGTGGAGATACACGTTACTCTGTCAACCAGGATAGAAGCCGGAAGGATTTGGAAGTGGAGAAGAACTTAAAATTATGGATCTTAAAACTAAATCATAGATTAAATCCATACAAATTAAACAACTATTTTATTTCCCATCGTAGTTGTTGTCATTGATAACCTTTTCACTTCCTCGATAAACAATTTTATTAAAAGCTGCTAGCAAATCGTATTCTTTTACTCCGGAACATACGCAGCAAGTACTCCCATCCAAATAAAGAATTGGATGCTTGGTGACTTAACACCGTTCCCTGTGTACGCCCAGACATCCCAGCATGAGCACCCTGCGCATGCACCTGCCCATGCGCACCCTGAGCACCTGCCCATCTCCTGCCAGCACCTCTTGCGACTGCATTTCGGGGTAACCACCTTTTATAAATAAAGAACAATGTTTACTTTAAAATGTTTATTCTGACATTATACATAACAAATTTAAAAATATTTAATACCAAGCATGGATCATTTAAACTTAATTTTAATACAAAGTTATACACAGAAGACAGTCCTTTCTTTATGTTTGTTTGCAGTGGTTTTAATTTTATCTAATTCTTATTCGCACTTAAAATTTAAATCGACACCCAAGTCTTCTATCTCCTTTTCTAACCAATAGTTTGATACATAAAGACCGTCTAGGTTTTCGAATTGTAAAATGTACCGAAGTTTGCCTACTATATTTAAAGTCTTTGATTCCGACAACCAGATCCATTCCTTCGTGTAATTCTTGCAGCTTGTGACAATCTTTTAATCGCAGCTTTCCCACTATATCCTGCATACGTATCTTGTTAGCTTGATCGACTTCTTCTTGTCGGTATTGAATCCTTTTCTCCCACACACCGTTGGTAGTTGCATATCCACCACTTTTGGGAATATATGGTTGTTATAGGTTGTAAGACCCTCGGTTTTAAATGATCCGAAAGGTTCTTTACTAGGTAAATATACAATGTTTAGCGGAACCCCTTTGCGTGTGGTGTACGCCAAGGTTACGAAACCCGCATTCCTTAGTTCGTCTTTGTTATCTGCCATTTTGATAAATACGTTTTAGAATAACCTTTTAAAAAGTATACGGATTTAGTACCATCCTTTTCTGCAAGAACACCTACATAACTAAAGAGTCTTTCTTACTAACCGCAAATGCATACAGCTTGTAAAACCCGGATGTATCTAAGTCAGTCCATCGACACATAAAATAATCTTTTAATTCTTCCTCATTTTCTCTAATAAGATGTTCTTTGTCTAACACATCTTTGTATTGTTCGCGTATTGTCGCAGTGTTTTCCATGTAGTCAATTTTCGCCTTTTGCATCCATTTCCTCTAATTCCAGTTGTCTTTTCCTTCCACTTACAGCGTATGGCATACATAATGGGGAATTTCCTTTAGCGTAAACGGATAGAGTTTACTACCAATATTTCGCGTTGTCGTACAACCTCTGGGCGAATGTTAGGTGTATTTATCAATCCCAATTCCGAAATGACTATTTCTTTTGGAATTGTAGAATATAGTGTTGCAGATTGTGTAAAATATGTACTACCTGCTTTAATGTAGCACTTGTGTAAGATTTTTATTTTATCTTGGCTGTCTTCCTCCTCTACTATCTCCAAATAATTTACGGGTAAATAGTTAAAACTAAAAGCCGAAAGCACATACTTTATCAATGTTTCCCTTTCTTTTGGTTTTCGGACAACAATTTGCAAGCCCGTCAATTTCTTTGTATTACCATTCCCCCAATACACGTACTGTAGCAGGTTATTATACACTAAACAGCAGCTATTTTGTAGCTTGTCCGATAGCTTACTCCACATTTTGGCAAGTGGTACCGAGTACATTGGCGCCTTTAGGAAGTATAACTTACTATCTTCCAATAACGTTAAACAGTCTTTTAAGGGATTATACACCCGTTCCGCACTGACATAGCTTCCAATTGCACAGTTGTATATTGTCGCTTCCAATCGCGTAATACCATGTTCTTTGGCCAAAGTAGACGCAAATGTTTCCCTTAAACGTACATCTGGACAACGTAAAAAATCTAGTATATGATTGCCAAGTTGTTTATTAACACCAGGACTTGTTATCTGACACACAAATTTGTTGTATATCTTAATTCTTGCATTGGTTGTTAGCCATGTTAAACAATCAATTCCTACAGTTATCGTTGTCAACTATAATATTACACTTTTCTTCGTATTCGCCCTTATAGCAAAAGTTATGGTTTGTAGTTAAATAATTACACATCTCCATCTTGCTAAATATACCCGCAAAATCTTGGGTTACATCCATGTCAAAAAGATAGAAATAATCTTTTTCGAGTTCGTCTAATATATCTGGTAGTTCCTCCAATAAAGTTTCCAACTTAACATCTGCTAGTTCCAATTTGTATGGAACAATATAGGATTTTGGAATTTTTATTAATGCATTCGAGGTCTTCTTTTCCGATAATTTCTTTTACTCTCTGGCCCATCTTGTTAGTGCTTTCCAGAGAAAACGGAAGCTTAGCTTTAACACCATGCCTAGCGAAACAAATCGGTCAAACTTTCTTCGTAGATAGCTGTTAAATGCACCACAAATTTCTTTTTAGGATAAACATCCTTTTGCTTGCAGAGTTTGTTCGGCGTCAGAAAGTCGCAAATTTTAACCAACATTATATTGTCACAAAATGGTTCTGTAATTGGTGTGTGTAGTCCACCAGTCAGCATCTGTTCGCCTTCGACATAACAAATATTACCAATATCTGTTACCAGATTATTGTTACACATATTTTCTGTCAACAGCCATAATCCAAATCGCTCATTTGTCGGTTTCACTTTATTCCCAAAAGTTGAGAAACGTTAATCACCTTTGAGACGCTCATGTTTACCGTTCTAGCTACTATCGAATACTAAATTGAATACGAAAAAATTGTTCTCTTATGTATTCTACAGAGTGGGGACGTATATTGCCGAAGATAGTCGAATATGTTGTTATCCGACCTAAGTCCGACAGGGATGCGCATCGACATATATCCGGATATATGTAGGATGTTAAGTTATGGGTGAAATTACCCCATAGGGTGAGACATTGCCACATGACCACATGACCATATGACCACATGACACAAATATGACCAATGACCTATGACCACATGACCATATGACCACATGACCATGAGTATCACATGACCATATGACCTAAATTGCTTTTCAATGAGTTTTCTCATTGAAAACCCATTAACACTAATTGCTTTTTATGAGTTTTCATTAAAAACAAGTGTGGACCTAGGTTAGATAAAGGGAAAATTAATAGGTTGGGTGGAACAGCTCGCGGCGTAACTTAAAGAGTGTCATATTTTACCATCTGCAACATATTAAATTCCAAAAGAAATAGTCATTTCGGAATTGTTGATAAATACAACATTCGCCCAAGGTTGTACGACAACGCGCAAATATTGGTAGTAAACTCATCCGTTACGCTAAAAGAAATTCCCCATTATGTATGCCATACGCTGTAAGTGGAAGGAAAAGACAACTGGAATTAGAGGAAATGGATGAAAAGGCGAAAATTGGACTACTGGAAAACACTGCGACAATACGCGAACAATACAAAGATGTGTTGACAAGAACATCTTTTAGAGAAAATGAGGAAGAATTAAAAGATTATTTTATGTGTCGATGGACTGACTTAGATACATCCGGGTTTTACAAGTGTATGCATTTGCGGTTAGTAAGAAAGACTCTTTAGTTATGTAGGTGTTCTTGCAGAAAAGGATGGTACTAAATCCGTATACTTTTTAAAAGGTTATTCTAAAACGTATTTATCAAAATGGCAGATAACAAAGACGAACTAAGGAATGCGGGTTTCGTAACCTTGGCGTACACCACACGCAAAGGGGTTCCGCTAAACATTGTATATTTACCTAGTAAAGAACCTTTCGGATCATTTAAAACCGAGGGTCTTACAACCTATAACAACCATATATTCCCAAAAGTGGTGGATATGCAACTACAACGGTGTGTGGGAGAAAAGGATTTCTCCAATACCGACAAGAAGAAGTCGATCAAGCTAACAAGATACGTATGCAGGATATAGTGGGAAAGCTGCGATTAAAAGATTGTCACAAGCTGCAAGAATTACACGAAGGAATGGATCTGGTTGTCGGCGGAATCAAAGACTTTAAATATAGAGGCAAACTTCGGTACATTTTACAATTCGAAAACCTAGACGGTCTTTATGTATCAAACTATTGGTTAGAAAAGGAGATAGAAGACTTGGGTGTCGATTTAAATTTTAAGCTGCGAATAAAATTAGATAAAATTAAAACCACTGCAAACAAACATAAAGAAAGGACTGTCTTCTGTGTATAACTTTGTATTAAAATTAAGTTTAAATGACTCCATGCTTGGTATTAAATATTTTTAAATTTGTTATGTATAATGTCAGAATAAACATTTTATAATAGTATATAACATTGTTCTTTATTTATAAAAGGCTGTAACGTTACCCCGAAATAGCAGTCGCACAGAGAGGGGTGCTCATGGACAGCGAGCATGGGCAGGGTGAGTACGCGCATGGGTGCGCATGGGCAGGTGTGCATGCGCAGGGGTGCTCATGGCTGGGATGTGTCTGGGCGTACACGAGGGAAGCGGATGTTAACAGTCACCAAGCATCCAATTTTTATTTGGTGTGGAGTACTTGCCTGCGTATGTATCCGGAGTAAAGAATACGATTTGCATACGCAGCTTATTAATAAAATTAGTTTATCGAGGGAAGATGACAAAAGGTACATCATTCCTAATAGTACAACAATCTACGCATGGGGGCGTAAAGATATAAGATAGTTGTTTATATTTGTATGGATTTGTAAATCTATTGTATGTATTAGTTTTAAGACTCCATAATTTTTAATTTCTTCTCCCACCTTCCAAATCCTTCCGGCTTCTATCCTGCTTGACAGAGTAGACGTGTTATCTCCACGTGGTATTCGCGGGACACATCGGTTTTAGATTTCTCGGGAGATGGTTGGCTAAGGCATATGTCTTGCGTAGCAAAAAAGGGTTTTAAAGATGGAATTAAATAAAAGATGGGCAAAAATTAGTCTTTAAAAGGCATAACTTTGTATGGGGTGGTCCTATTTAAAATTTATTTACAAATTTGGGGTCCCTAGAAAAATTTAATATTAGTTGATGCCAAACAAAATATATTTATCTTAAAAGAGTGACCACCCCGCGTATAATAAATACAATATAACACTTGTTAACAAAAAATTGTAGAGAAATTCAAAGACGATTTAATGTGGGTCCAGTATTAGAATTTGTTGGTAGTAATATTAAGTCCTACTGTACTGTAGGCGAGAAAGATACGATTAAAAAGATTAAAGGGATCTCACGAATTGTAGTTATAAAACCGAGGGTCTTACAACCTATAACGAGCATATACTCAAAGGGTGGGCATGCAAGCTACGCAGCAGTGCGTGGGAGAATAAGAATTTCTCTAATAAGAAATTAAAGTTTCCATGTACGTAACACCAGTCATTGGGAAATGGTCGAAATGTGGAACCTATAAAGGCGATTATTAATTATGGTTTAGAAAATAATAGTAGTTTTCGTGGACTAAATAAAATAGCTTAGACTGATTAATGTATATGGTTACATATTCTCGTACACATCCACAAACATCTGCTTACGTCCACAATGGCGATACCGGTAGTTTTTGTTTAACAAATAGTAGGAAAGATACGTCGGGTGTTAGTGTGCGGAAGCCCATAGGATTCAAAAAGAACGGTGTGGCGGAATGTATGGTGGTTCCCGTTAGAATAATCGAAAGTGGTTAATCAGTCGTATTAGATGTTTAAATAAGCGAAAGTGTAAAGGCCTACATAAACAAAAATTAATTAACGACAAAAAGTGCGCGATGTGCTACACTTATAAAGAAAGTATGGAATGGTGCTTTGCATCGGTCCCAAAATAAAAGGGCGACTGACTTTTCCAAGCAACTACAAGAATAGCAGTAGCGCAGAGAAGGGTATGCATTATTATACAGTTGCTGCAAAATATGTTAGTTTACGCGTAGCTCGGATGTGTAATTGATCACGACTTAAAGATCCTCGGAGGTTTAAAAATTCTCGGCCCATTGTCGTTTGAAAATGTTTGTAAATTATCAGAACAGGAGCAGGTTGAAGTTTAAGTTAGATGGATGATTGACTGAGTTTTTCTACCTTTACGAGGGAATCGGAAATTGACAGACATCGAGCATCTAATTCTCTATTTGGACGATATCAAGTACTTACCGGTTCTAGAAATCAATACGTGCGATCGACCGCTATGCGAAAGTGTAAAAGCCTACAGAAGCAAATTTAATTATCATACGAAAAAAACGCGCGATGTGCTATAAAAAGTATTAAAAAAAATTGGTGCTTTGCATCGGTCCTAACAGTAAAAAGGAGAGTGACTTTTTCTAGCAATTACAAGAATAGCAGTAGCGCGGCGAAGGGGTATGCATGTATTATACAGCGCATTGTTACTATAAAATATGTTAGTTTACGAGAAGCTCGAACGTGCACAAATTAAATTTTAATCTATAATTAACCATGGTCGTAAAATGGGAAATTAATGGTTAATTTTAATACTGCTAGCATATACTTTCGCTTGGTGATTCATTTGAAAATATTTAAGCCTCCATTTCCTAAAATATGACGTAGAAGTTATTTAAAATTAAATTGCTTTATTAGTAAGTATCCTGTAGACGACAAGTTGGTATTTCCTTAGTAATGGTTTAAAGTGTTTTATTAAGTTTTGGTTATAGTAGCACTGCATCTTCTACAGCACGACTTGCATACAATTTGCGTGCTGTGCTATCACCCTTTGGATTTTTAATATGCACGCAATCCGTATAACATGGAAGACGTTTCCAATGTTTCTACTAACGGCATTCGCACCATCGACGATGCGAACCGGGTGCATGCATTGGCGCTAAATGTATTGGACGAGCAGCGAGGATTACGACGTCATTTAGTTCCCCGCTGAATCCTCAACATCGTTCGGTCGTCTTCGGAAACCTTCGGTATGCATTCTATAAGGAACATAGATCAGGTACGCTCGAGTAAGCTTTTTAGTTAGTTCGATTACAAGTTTAACCAAAGTGCTATAGTGCGGATTTTGTTTTGTACTAAAATGGTATCTGCAAACGTTTTTAAGTGCAACTCTTGCGGTGCTTCCTATACCTGGAAAATGTCTCAAACGGCACCAGAACAAATGTCGTGGTGTAACATCGTCTACGGTTAAGCTTATACATCCGTCCGCAGCAAAGTTCTTTAAGTGTGGGCCTTGCGGTATCGCTTTTACGAGAATGGACAACTTACAGCGACACAAGGAAAAACAGCACGGCATGTCATTAAGCAGTAAACGTTCAGCTCCGCCAGCTGTTAAAGGGTCTTGTACGAAACAACCAACATCCGTGTAAAGCGTGCGAGATGGAGGTGTTAAAGTCTGCATACCCTGGTCCTAATAGCACAGCAACCTAATTAAGGTAGGTCAGTAAGCAATATTTAATTGCTGTTAATTGACTTGCATTTAGCGTACTTTCCTATTGTAATAACCGCATTTGTTTGGAAAAGAAATTATATACAGCTTTCTTAATTATTAACCACGCGATGATTACGTAAAAGTTGACCTTCCCATTCAACATATTTAAAACCCATTACATTGGAATGTGTTTACCTCCACGTGGTGTCGCTGGACGGTAAAACATATTGTTAGATTAACGATAATATGTCTTATTAACCGAAAACACGTTTCTTCTTTTTTACATTAATCTCTTTTTATTACAGGTCTATTTAAACAACACATTAATCTTTTTTGTTACAGGTTAAACTACTTGGATTTGGCTACACAGGAAATAATGTTATACTTTGTAAAATTGTAATTAGTTTATTAAACTGTAAATCGAATAAAATATATTATTAAATTTTCGCATGCTTAATTTATGTTAATACTGCTACGTGTTTGGTTAAAGGATTGTAGATATTAAAAGGAGAGGTGATTAGAAATTGATCTTGGTACAAAATCTTAAAATTGGGGTAGCTCCCTTAGGGATGATGCAATCTGAAAAATTTAAAGAGATTTGGGTAGCTGAGAAAAATCTAATATTAATTGATACCAAACAAGGTAGGTTTATCTCGTGGGTGGAAATGTGGAGAAAGATTTATCTCGCAGAGGGTATATGTGTAATTTTGCAGGGCGTGGTCCTATATTAAATCTGTTTGCAGATTTGGATTCTACATAAAATTTTAGACTAACAAGATGTATCGCATGTATAAAATTTTTTATAAGAACGCTCAAAAGTCGCTACAGGTAAGAAATCTTAAAATGGGGGTAGCTCCCTGGGAGTGATGCAATCTAAAAAATTCCTAGAAATTTGGGTAGCTGAGAAAATTCTAATATTAATTGATACCAAACAAGGTAGGATTATCTCGAAAGATGCAATGGCTAGACGAAGAAAACTATTTGTTAGGTTTGCTTATAGAGCAAAGAGCAAAATTTAGAGGTTCCGGACTTTAAAGGGGTATAACTTTGCAGGGCGTGGTCCTATTTTAAATCTGTTTGCAGATTCGGAATGTGCGTAAAATTTTAGACTAACAAGATGTATCGCATGACTAAAAAAAATTTATAAGAACGCTCAAAAGTCGCTACAGGTAAGAAATCTTAAAATGGGGGTAGCTCCCTGGGGGATGATGCTATCTAAAAAATTCCTAGAAATTCGGGTAGCTGAGAAAAATCTAATATTAATTGATACCAAACAAGATATATTTATCTCGAAAGATGAAAAATGGTTAGTCGAAGAAAACTATTTGGTCCAGAATGTTAGCGGTAAAAAAAATCTTAAAAATAGGTTTATCTCGTGTGTGGAAATGAGGATGCTCATTTATCTCGAAAGATGAAAAATTTAAGATATATTTATCTCGAAAGATGAAAATGGTTAGTCGAAGAAAACTTTTTGGTCCAGATGTGTGTGGAAATGAGGGATTCTGGTGGAAATGAGGTGCTGATTACGCCCATAATGTACTACTGTTTATTGTTATTCATCGCCGACTTACCGAGACTGTCACGTTTAAAACTGATATTCACGAAACGAGTGTAGAAAAAACAGTAAGAATGGTCTATTTTGAAGAGGACGTCTTACAGCGAGTTGCAGATAAGCCTTCGATTAGCACGCGTCAATTTGCACAAGTTATGGGTGCGACTTAAGTTTCCGTTTGGCACATATTATTTAACCATTACCAAAAAGCCCAAGAGTAGAGGAATAGGCCGGTTCTGGCGCAGATCCACCGATCCTTCCGATCCACCGATCCTCCTCGTCCCGATCCTCCCGATCTACCGATCCTCTGATCCTCCCAATCCACCGATCCTCACGATTCATATCTAACCTAGGTTAGAGTTTTCTTCGACTAGCCATATTCAGATCCATCTCCGCTCGATTCATATCTAACCTAGGTTAGAGTTTTTTCGACTAACCACTTTAGCCCGATCTAGAATTTTCTGGACAATCTAACCCTGTTTGAATTTTTAAAATTGGACTATTCTCTACAAAGTTACACCTTGTTAAAGTCTCACACGTATAAATTTTTTGTTTATCTAATTTTAAGTCGATCTGTAAATCCTTTTTGGTCAACCGAGATATACGCTTTAGCCTGGAATTTCCCGACTACCTCATACCTTAACACAAACGCTCCACCCAAATTTTTAGTTAATGTATTTATAGAAATTTACTGGAATATACAAACCATTCAATTATTTTAAGAATAACACCAAAACTTTGAAAACCACTTAAAACATTCTTTTCTGCAGAATAATTTTAAGAAACCTAATGAATTTTCAAAATAAAATCAACTCTAAAAAACTCTAACCACAACCAATTATACATTGATTTCTCTCATACCTTAAAAATCAATTTAGGTTTTTTGTAAATCAATGTAAACCTTTTAAATGGAAACTTAATAAAACACTTTAAACGTTTACTAAGAGAATACCAAACTTGTTGTCTACAGGATAGTTACGAATAAAATAATTAAATAACTTCTACATAATATTTTTGGAATTTATTATTTACTTAGTTTCCAAATGAATCACCTAAGCGAAAATACAGGCGCTGTTATTAAATTTAACCATTAGTTTCTTATTTTATGAGCGCGGCTAATGAATGTATAAAGCGGTGATTATAATTATTGTTTAAATACCGACAAGCTCGAAATTTAAATCAAATTATAGAATGCGTATTGCCATATATTAACTAGAATTGTAGGAAAGTACCTTTCACAATTAATAGTCAGACGTCATTGACAAAACAATGCAAGCCTGAAGATCATACATTTCACTGTTGTTAATTAACGATTTATTAATGAAAACCACATATAAGCTTTTTTAACGTTATCCAATGACCTAGCTATTATTACTAATACGAGGTCAGTTTTGTAAATACTTTGGAAGTGAATCTTTGTTTCTTCTAATAGTAGTAATGTTTAATAGTATTTACCGGAATTAAAAATTGCCACCGGCCTTACTACTCATTTTGAAGAAATTCCCGTACAACATTCCATAGATACTATTAACCGCATATTTGGTAACGCTAAAAGGAATGCAATTATCGGTTACACCACTTTAAACCTAAGAATAAAAGAAAACAAGATAGTTTAATACGTCTATTAATAATTTTTGCTGATGTTGGCAATACAAATAAGTAAAACAAACTTTATCAAGAAATATTATGTTTTTAATAAAATATATAACATCTATAAACCGCTGTGACAACCAGAGTCTGGTGAGTCTGGGATAGCCAAATGTCTAAACATTTGCGTAAGCAATCGTCTTGCAGTCGCATCTTCTAAGTACTGGATGGGGTGGCGTTTAATAATTTCCATCACTGTCAAGTAATTTAAGTTGTTGCAATCATTAAACAGAGAAATACTCGCGCGGTTTTCTTTCCCTAATTACGTTTGAAACCTTTCTTCGTAATTCCACATACATTTTTTATATCACTTATAAATTTTTCGTAAAATTCTGGAAAGTTTCTACACCTCAACTCCTCCATTTTATAACAGATTAATTCTCGCAAATTTAATAGTTTGATGCACTCATACTCAGGTAGCACAATAACATTCCGATCTTTCGTACTTTCCATATTATATAAATTTTTTTCTTGGAATTTATTCGCCACCCATACACTTCTATTAGATGTTTCGACAATCAGTTTCAATCTGAATTCACTATCCAGTTGTAATTCTAAAACATCTTCGCCAGAAAAACAATTCAATCTTACGTTTGATGCTTCTTGGATAAATTGTATGATTCTAAACTCCAATTGAAAATTGCAAAACTCTCTACATTTAAAGTAGTCCAATTTTGGCACATTCTACTATTGCAGATAATTTGTACAACTGGTTGCAGACTACCGTATAAATCAAAACCAATTTCTACGTTATGGTGGTGAAAATTTGAAGTAAATTCATTTAGCGCTTAGGTGGTCTTACCTACCAGTTTATCGATAACTAATGGCACTCTTACATCACTTGTAACGTCAACACCAGAAAAATCCATCTTTAACTTGTAATTTTGATCAACTCGAACACACTTTGAAAACTAATGCTCTGGAACATGGCTCCCTCGTCTTTTATGCTGACGGCCAAGCTTGCGCAGCTCTTTATTATGTTGATTGGCGCTATATCCAAGTCTTAGCTGGAAAAGTGACGCTTATAATTGTTTTATGGTGGGTTTTACCTGTTTGTATTTAACCATCAACACCATTTTAGTTTTTTTATAAAAATTACTCTTAGCGGTATTTTTTATATAACTCCTTCGTGTAAGATATCAATTATTATTGTGTTTTCCTCAGGTTTTCAAATCGTTCGGAATTTTTTTCAAATAGTACGACCCTTACTTATTTACAGATTAATCTTTTACAAACCATACGGCGTTCATCTTTAATCTATTTCTAAACAGTATTGCTCTGTCTTTTGATATAAACCCATCTTATAACCTATCAAATTATATAATTTCCTGGGGATCGAAATCAATTATCACGTCTTTTAAAATTAGCTCAAACAACGACCCGCATAGTGTTTTAATATTCAAAAACCTAACAGGAAAACACCTGTGCATTTTCATTTAGATTTAACTCGATAATAGCCAGTTCCACTGGTGTTGAAGTACCGGTTTCGCTTTTTTGACGCAGAAAATTTAAAAGTAGGGTTGGACTTCCAGGGATTTGCAATCATTTTTCTTCTTTCCTCATCTCCAATCTATAAAAACGACTTGTAAAAATTCTTAAATGAAATTTGTTTCTAATCATGTAATTGTTTACTATAGCGATGCATTGCTATGACTGAAATGTCTATGTCTTTAAAGGACGTTCATAAATACCAATGGTTCACGTGCTTACTAGGTCACTAACTCATATAAAACAATAACAAAGATCCGTTTCAGACGGTTAAAAACTCGCAAGTATCAACTCTTATGTTTATTTACAATTCCATAACCACCTTATAGATTTTTATTCCACCGGCGCGGCAGTAAAGTCCACGAAAACGTGAAAGTGATTTTATTCCCTTATTTAAAATCAAACATGTTAAAGCCGCACATGGCACATCTTCAACACCACGTAACCTACCTTTTGTCATGGCTTCATTTCGACTTTTCTCTTTTATCGTTTTTCCTATTTGTCAAGCGTAGTCGTTTCTCATTTTGCGTTCTACTAATTTCATTCTCACAATAAAACATATTTTATTTGTACTGAATATGTGGTTATTCTACGGTAACTGTCTATTTATAATGTATCTTTTTTACGGGAAACGCATACGCAGCGGCTTTGGATTGTTTTCATTTGCAGTTTTAAAATAAGTCATCGACCTCAATTATTATGTTTAAAGTGTATTTAAAAGCAATAATGTTATACCTTTATGAAAACAAAGTTTTTAAATATCATGCTCACGTTTATTGTTCGTAAAATCTTACTATACATACATATACCTTCATTTTCATTCTGTTCATCCCAAACTAAAATTTTCTATCCTATCTAGTTAATATCTAAAGTAACGTAAACGCGGTGACTAATCTTAGGCACCTTTCTCGCCGCCAAGTCTAATGCATTGCAACCAGCTCTTAAATGTTAAACTGACCAAAATAGCTGACTAAAGATTGACCTCCAAAACTATAAGAAACGTCTTGCAAAATAAGTAAGCTCAAAAATACGATCTGCCATGAAATAACAAACAAGTTTTAAAAACAGAAAATTGAACAAATTTTAGTTCACATTAAATTGTTTTAGGACTCTGATATTTTCAAAAATCTTAAGTAAACAACTGGTGTTAGGTAAATAAATGCTCCACAATAATAATTTGTACGCTTTTCATTTTAACGTCAGTTACGTTTTGGGCCTTGGCAGCTGCCTTTTTAAAAAGTCTTCTTCCAAAAACTCTTGTAACAAATTTTATTTTAAACAGAATTTACAAATGGAATTTTTAACAAACTATATAAAATTACTCTAAGTCGAAATTACTGTTAAATGGATTTGAGTAGCCTGAACAACCAACAATGTAAAAGCTGCGAGGTTTGAGACTGGCTGACCATCTTGGTGCTCCCGGGGAATTTATGTTGTCCCTGCCCCTCACATTTCTGTGGGAACTGCAGAGCTCATGTCTACTTATTTCTTTATTCAATTATATTATACAAAGTAACAATCTTAATTCTAATAATTGCGGTTTTTATAACCGTCTGTGACTTGCACCTGCAGTATCACTTACCTCTTGAAAACATTGTATTCACATCAGTTTTCACAACTTGCTTGTGAACTTTTATTAACCTTTCTTTATTTATTCTTGAATTACAATGTTGCATCTAACGTAAGTTTCTTAATAATTTCTATTTAAGTATACATATATTGATTTTGGGGGATATGTAATTCGCCTTATAATACAAAAATGAAGACTCCTAGGACAAATGTTTTTTGTAATACCTGTGTATAAATGCGTATATATAAATTTTTTTGTTAAATATGAGTTTTGCTGAGTAGATTCTTTCGTTAATTGCGAATAAATTGCGATAAAATGTAATAATAAATTGTACAAAAATATAAATTCTTTCGTTGCTTTTTATCTAATATCAATAATTGAAAATGGTTAGGATAAATGAATTTACATAATTCTCATTGCCAGTTCCATCAGTTTTCTTTCCTTGGGCTTGGTCGATTTTGAACCTTGTACAAATTTTTGTTTGTTCTTCCAGATGAAGAATAAAGATTCAAAACCACCAGTTCCTCGAATTTGGATTCGCTAATGCCCTTCTGGAATCCTACCGACTGCGCTACATAGATTTCGGGCCTCTTGGAGCGGCTTTTTAAAAAGGCTTCTCCCAAGAACTCTAAAACTACAGAAGCTTGACGCGACGCTCTCAGCGTCGCTGTAGTGCTTTGTAACTTTAGAGTTTTTCGGCTTGTAGATATTGTTGTTTCTTGAGTTGTTGTGGTGTTTTTATCAGTCGATCTTCTTAATTAAATAAATAAAATATATAAATTTGTAAGACTGGATCCCAAAAGACCTGCTCCTGGAATCCTCTTAATTTGGTGCAGTGAGCAGTTTCCCGGATTTTCCCCTTAGTTGTCCTCCTACTACACAGTATTCCGGATCCTGGATCCACTGGCCTGTGGTTTTCGACTGACAGGACTGGCTACTCGCCACAGACCGTTCCATCGTTAGGTAGCTCGTCTAAACAGGACTGACGGATGTGCATCCCCGACGATTTTACTTGGAGAACTCCCTCAGGACGTCACCGTTTCGCTTCTCACCTTTGAACGCCCGAAGGCGGTGGTCGGAATACGCGAGTTGTTGCCTCGTCGGCGTCTGGGCAACAACTCCCAAAAACTCTTCTATCAATTTTTATTAAAACAGAAATTACAATTGAATTTAACAAGTGGTTGCGTTATATTCATTAACGTTTAACAATCAAGGTTACTTTTCACTAATTAAATTAATTAAACTGAATTGAGTGGCTTGAACAACCAACAATGTTAAGGTTGTGAAGCTCTAGACTGACTGGCCATCTTGGGCTCCTGAGGGTATTTATGATATCCCTGCCCCCACATTGCTTGTGGGAACTGCAGAGCTCATGTCTGCTATCTTTTTTATACAATACAAAGTGCTACTTCTTAGTAATCTTAATTCTAACAATAAGTTTCTTACAATCTATTGTGACCTGCACCTGCAGTGTCATGTTACGTCTGGAATACAAAGTATTCACATCCGTTTTCATGTCTGGTTTATGAATTTCCATTAACCTTTTGTAATATGTCCTTCAATTATACATTGTTGCATCTAACTTAAGTTTTTATGACTCTATTTAACTATACATATATACTGATTTGGAGGACATGTAACTTGCGCTAACTATTTGAACCGCCGAGACAAGTAAGTTTGTTTGCGACACTGACTGGAACAGCAGCATCTGTTATCTGTTGATGTTAAAGGTAGATGATTACAGGCTGAATTTCAAACACCCTTTTTTGAATTACTGTTTATTCAGTAAATAGGTTTTATTTCTCTGTAGAAGAGAGCGCCTAAATCATCAAGCTATTCACAAACCAACTAACTCGTGTAATTACTGATATATTGATTATGCCCTTTATTGTAAAGAAATTTTTAAATAGCTTCAATTAGAACCAGCTATATAAGGAATAAAATGGATTTCGAAACTGGCAAAACATATTTTGCAATTGTAACATATTTTACTGTTTCAGGGAGTGTATTCAGAAGAAACACTTTCTAGTGATGAAAAGGACTGTATAGCTAAATCAGGTGTCGATTTGGCGTTGGTATTTGAAGATAAAAGGAAGACAGAGGGTCCCGGAACTAATGATCCCTTATTTCAAGATTTTTTATCATGCTATATGGAAAAACTAGCCGCCTCTGGAAAATTGTATTATACCAAGTCACCATTTGTAGTAATTCCTGGATACTATTCAAGGTATCACATCAAATCAATTTATTGTACAGAGAAGGATTATCTTGGGAAAATGGCCTTTCCAAGACCATGCGTACAACGATTTTGAAACACTTAATAAAATAAATAAAATTATACTTACAGACAATAGTAATTTATATCAAATTGTAGAAATTATCTATTACTCAATAAATAGCTAATCTGCTCAGTTTTTTTAATTAGGAATTTGATACAAAATTGTCGGACAAAATGGGTGGCTCATGGTGAGTACTATTTGCACCATATACAATTTATTTGCGCATGCTCTGAGAGTATGCCATTTATTGATCTAGTAAAAGCGTTTGCGTTACTTTACATAGAAGCCTAATAGGAAAGAAGAAAATTTATCACAAACGGGCAGAATAAATACCTTGTATATTATGAGCAGTATTCATTGAGCATGACATTTCATTAATTTTTAGTTCTATAATGAGAATTTAGGCAATACATTTAAACCATGAAACCACAGTTATATTTTTAAGTATTAAATAATTTATTACAAAACCGAAAAAATGGAAACAGGTTTCAATATTACGTGTTATAAATTCGAATACAAAAATGCAAAAGTGACTACCATAGTTAGTTTGTTTAAACTGGTTAATTACAATAGTAAATTTTTTATAGCATTCGTATGTTACTTCAAGAAGGTATTTAGAATAATTAGAGAAGTGGGATCCTCGATATGCATGTCTCATACAATAACTACTCCAAAAATAGGAAAGGTTTTTACAATTTTTAGTAGAATTGAACATAATTAACGTTACAGAAAAATAAGTGTGTAGATATAATACAATGCAGTCCCCAGACCAGATATCAGTAATATAATTACAACGCAGTTGTTAATCATTTAAATAGAGACTATGATTTAGTGAAATTCACAAATATCAGGTTAAAAATGATCTCATCCGAGATAATAATCAAATACAATACAATGTTAAAGGTTGCAATGTGTCCAGTTGCAGGATTGTTGGGTATTTATGATAACATCAGTCCCGCATCAAACCATTTTTCACGTAATAGTAAGTTCATTGTGAAAACAGTAATACAATAAAATACGTCTCGAAAGTATGTAGAGTGAATAGAAATTACGAGAGCTAGAAACTGTACCGTAACAATTAATTAAGTATTCGCGAGCCGTAGACACGAACACATGTGAGGGTGACCGTTAAGAGTTGTCGAGAAAACCTCATAGGCTATAAAATTAGCAAACGGAATATGAACATGGTGACATTCGCGGATTTTCGACAAAATCTGACAACATAGGTAGAATTTGGGACAAATTGGTTCTAAACCAACAGACGTAGGAAATGATTAACCCGACAGAACAGGAACCTTCAAATTCTTTACCCACATAGTTTCGACTCTAAGCTTAGTAACTAGTTATAAATTTTTCTGATTGTTTCGTTAGGGACATTTATGTATGACGCTTATTAAATTAAATAATGATGAAATTATAAAACGTCCACCACCAATGTAAAGTACAGTGTTAATTTTATTAGATATTTGAAACCTGGACATTGGATTAAATTACTTATAACTAATAGAAAGTGAATTGGTTTCTATAACTTCATCACAATTCTATGTGTGTGCATGTGTGTGTCTGTGTGTGTGCGTTTGTGTGTGTGTGTGCGTGCACCTGTTAGCAGGAATAATGTTATGATGCTTGCGCTCAAATAGGTTTAAGCGGCGGAATGAGCTGAATGTGGTTGTTTTCTTTGCTTATAACTATAGATTAGCATTTTGTACAAAAAAACCAATTCCACAAGGAGGCCGAAATAAACAGAATCTACAAGGAATAGTCGTCTACTGGGGGATCATTTCTCGACCAGACGAGTTTACGCCCATTAATTTGGTACATAAAAAACCTTTCAAGGTAAGTGTTATTGGTATCGTAGCTTGCAATTGCACCTATTTGTTTCTACATTTAGCAATTTTATTCCATTTCTTTATTTGTTTATATAGGCACCCACACTCACACCACTGTAATTGGCTGGTGTACCCTCTGTTTGTTACGGAATTCTCGCCCTTCCTGGGAAATTCAAAATTTAATAGTTAACGTATTTATTCACCCATAACACCGTATTTATTACTCTATTACTTATAATGTTAATTATGCTCAAAGTTTAATACCAATGTTTACCATTATTTAAACATTGCAAGAATATTGATTATATTTATGCAAATATTTAATTTGATTTTTTTTTGCATGATGCAATAACTGGTTAAACTATTCACATAGTAGAAATTGAGTTAATGGATATTTACAGGCAATCAATGTAGCTTCTATCTTGCGATCTAGTTGTAACTCCAATACATCTACTCCACTAGCTACACCATTCAATCTGATGTGACCCTTGGTCAAAATGTCTAACTCTAAACTTCATTCAGAAACTATAGAAATTTATCCAATTAAATTAACCCATTAATATAGCATAATTTATGCAAATACCACTGCAGCAAACAATTCGTATGATAAGTTGAAAACCATCATATAAATTAAATCCAACTTCCTCATTATAGTGGTGAGAATTTAATTTAAAATTACTTAACTTATAAGTGGTCTTACTTACTAGTTTGTTAAGATCGAATTACGGTACTCATACGTCATTCAGGACGTCAACATAAGATTAATCCATTTTCAACTTGTAGTTTAGATCCACTCAACGATATTTCGACAACAAAGGCTCGGGAAATGGCACCCTTATACATGCTAGTGGTCACGCAGTTCTTTATTATGTTAACTGGTGTAAATGTAAGTCTTCACTGAAGAAGTGATGCTTATGTTTGGGTTATGGTGGAGTTTTCCCTATTTGTACAGATTAAGTTCCCTATTAAAAACATTTTCACATGAATACTTTTGCTACCAACTGTGGCAAAGAACAGTTGGGCCTACATAAAAAAGAAACAATTTGGCCTCCAGCTAAGAGCGATACACGCAAGATACATCCTACTTGTCGAACAAAAAAACGTGCATCGCTGTAGAAAATATTTCAACGCACAAGCTGCAGAATCATATTAGAAATTGGTTCAAAATGACACGAGTTGGAACTGCAATCCTTGCTATTTTCGGGTATTATAATTCTTGCATTTCAAATTACATTAGAATAATCACCTTCCTAAATACTCATGGTTTCTTGTAGCTGTAAGTAATCAGTGCAGGTACTTTGTGCTAGAACCGATTTGTTTCTGCAAAAATTCGCTTAAATCGGTCGTTTCCAAAGGCATGTCCAAAATTTGGTGCCATATTTGCCCGCTCTGTAAATGTAATACAGCCATTTCTTTGATAAAAGATCGCCCTTCTCGTAAATTTAACGATTAGATCCTGAATGCCTTTGAATAAGGAACCAAAATGTCTTTTTAATTCAACTTCCACATACTGTTTACTGGCTACGACTTTTCGACAGGATATCCAATCATGATTATGCACTGGTTGCTTGCATTGTATACTTTAGCTTTACGTCGAGCATCATCTGAAGTTTTTAGGCTTGGGGTAAATGCTTGATTTACGAGATTAACAGCAAACGTTTTAGAAACACAATCACTATTATCTTTCGGCTCCGATACATTGACAAGTCGTTTCTGCTGCATGTCGTACCCCCCACCGTCTGCAGTTATTATAAAACCACGTCCAGGAGATCCTTGCTGACCAAATTGCAATCACTTACGTTCAGAACGTCTAAAGCGATCCATAGACATTTAAAAACTGAGCAATTGTTTTATTACGCTTGTTCTAATGTGCCATCCTTTCTTAATTCTTCTATTATAGATACCATTTCGTTTATGTTTTCGTCGCTTGTATTTCCAGCCTGGTTAGATGCATTCAATAATTTTAACCGATCGATTAGTTCGTGAATGTTGTTCCAATATACATACTCATCAGGACTCATATACAATTTTTTGTAAAACCGTCCATGGAAACCCAAACTTTTACCCTTAAACACCCTTTTAGACTTTCTTCGAAGATCTGGGGAATGTGTTGGCACATATTGTTCAAACTTCTTGTTATTTGTTGGGAATCCTGTTAAATCGTGCAGTGCGGATGGATTAAACGTTCTTCTAATAATCGATGCTGATCTGATTATGTCAAAGTATTTTAGTTAATCCTTTTCTAGACTGAAATCTCCCTCTTCGGAGTTGATGTTTTTAAAGGTTAGCAGATTGTATAGATCTCTGGTACCAGGATATACACTATTGTTTAAGGTTATGTCACTGTTTTCTGGATCAATTTCCAGCATACTTTCCCAAACTCCATGTATCGGTTTGAGAACTATATTTTACTCTATAAACCAACTTGTCTATATTTTCGTTTTGATCTCGAATCAACACATCTGCATAATAAAGACGTATATGGTCCTCCAGAATAGGTTATTTAATTTTCTTTAAAGGTACGTTCGTATCTTCGACTTTAACCTTTTTTACAAGCGGTATTTTTTCCGTAATATTTTGAAAATGGGATGCGGTGGCTTGCAAAGGTTCGATTAATTGTTTGTGCACCTCTTTGAATTTTTACTGAAATATTGTATACTCCTTTTTATACTCCACAAACTTTTCTCGTACAGCATCCTGCATTAACTGAAGACTTCGTTTATTTGCAATAAAATCTTTAACATCTACCTTCATCAAACTCTGGATCGTAAGTAACCATTTACACCTTATCCGATATTTATATACTCGTCAAAATTTTTCCTATACTGTTCTTTATCAATATTAGAATTTTTGACAATAGTTATAATATTATGTTTTGAGTCATCACCATTCTAACACTGTAAACAAACTTCTTTAAATTTTGGGTATAACATATTACCGCTTATATGATCCGGAAAATTATGGCGAAGGTTCGTGTCATCCTGCTTCCATAATGCTACTACATTGGCGTTATGTCTAAGCCTGTGTTTTAAGGTGCTAGCATAAGTTTGACATATAAAAACAATCAATATTTTTATGTCTACCATACGAGATAAACTGTGTGATGTTGCTTTGTTCGTTCGCAAGTATAACGTCAAAAACTATAACTGAATCTTCTTTAGCATCTTCTGGCCCAATCACATCGTCGTAATTTCAAAACTCATAGTATCCAATATCTTCAAATACACTTTTTAAGAGTTCATACTTTGGTTGATATAAACTTTTAGAAAACACATTCTCGTGTAAAATGAGAGATATTAGAGCATTAGTTTTTCCACAACTCGATAGTTCAGCGAATATTGCCCTTATATATTGGATAGAAACAAAGATTCGTGTTTACCAACTTCCTTTGCACTAGAAGTGGTATATGCATCAAAGTTTTGTATGGGTATTTTAACTTCTTGTTTGGTAGCCTTTATATCCTTTACTTCTCTCAGAACATCATTCTTTTGGGATAATGTTGCTCGAGATGTCTTCGTAGCGTCCTTCTAAGAATTTTGTACAACCTGCTTGCAAAGCGTGTTGTTATAGCACCCTGCTCTAGTTCACTAATTGCTTTCGCTAAAGTTTCATTAGTGTACATCTTTCAAAAATTCAGTTAAAACTAACCCAAAGTGAAAAGTGAGTCACTTATATACTAATACTACTGGACCGAGGTGTGCAGCGTACCGGGCCACGCATCGGGCCGCGCACCTGGCCGAGGTGGTCACGCATAGGGCCGAGGTCGGCCGCACACCAGGCCGAGGCGGGCCGCGCACCGAACCAAGCACAAAATATTTTTAAAAGGAAACAATCTTTTACAAAATTTTATTTAAAAACAAATACAAACTATATAGATTATTTAATTGTGAATAAATCTATTAACAATCTCCGTAAATGGATTATATTCAACCATAGAGTCGTATATAATTAAAGCATAAGCCTTCATCGACAGTTCAAATTTTTTGTAAGCTTCCAATTCTATTCTTTCGTCTACTGCTGCATCCTTGAGACTTTCATGCCGGTGACGACAGTCGATCACAAATACAGACCACTCTTTAAATTTGCTGTAGTCTAATAAACATTTATTAGATGTCTTGTTTGCGTAGTATTTTTCTATAAAAGTTGCAGATGACAAGACACCGATAAATATTCGTTCTGTTCAAAGTCAAGATTTATGCAATTTTGAGGAAAAGTATAGCGCGTACAACGTGGGGCTTGAAGTGTGTAACAACTTTGGTTAGCTATAAAAATTGATTCGCTACAATGTATATAAGGAAAAGCTTTTAAGGCTCAGGTACGAGTTTACTGTGCTTCCTGCTTAGGTATGAATAATTGTTGAAAAATGTTCTTAAAAATTGTTATGTGGTTTGACAAATGAAATAATCAGAAATGAATTAAAATTGAAAAGTATGTATTTTGGTTTTAAGGAAGTGCCTCAACCTTAAAGAAAATCTTAGGTTGTTGTGTGAAAGGATATGACACATCATGTTAATCCGTGGATAGAATTATTTTATAACAATTTGTTTGACCTAATAGTGAAATTCTTTGTTAAATAAAATGCTTAGTGTAGTTTTTGTTGTTTTTCTGTATAATAAACTATTACTAAGAAATTATAACTCAGGATCTGTTACGAGCAGTTAATTATTTGGCAGCCCAGTGTTGTCAAAGATAAATTTAAAATCTGGATTAGAAATAAAATTGTTCAAGCGCTTGTGCTTCATACATAAAAATTTATAAATATTAGTAGACAAAATAAGAGTATTTCAAATAAAGTTAAAAATGTACAGTACAAAATTGTAAGACCTTAAGAAATGAAATTATGATTATGGTCAAAAGAATTATTGGCGTTAAAATAATTTTTTTGAAGGGTTGAGGAGGTAGTAGGGTTTATAATTATTAATGAATGAAAAGTAAAATCGTTTTGCATCAATTAAAACAAGCAGAATTATTAATGTATGATTCCGAATGTGGGAGAAAGTGTCCCAAAAATAAAAAAAGAAAAAAGTTCGCCAAGTGCAAACATCATGTCCTTGCAATTCTGGTGTGGTTATATATTGGTTTTGCTTGCTTTCTGGGGTTTAATCCCGCGCCTCCATCAATTGTTAAATACGGTGCCTTCACCAAGTGTTAAATACGACGCCTCCAATAAGTGTTAAATACGCTTTGTAGTCATTGCATAACTATTGGCAGAGCTGTGGTAGAATCGTTAGATATGGTAAGTTGCGGGAGGTGGTATTTAACGTAGGTGTTGCAACGTGAACTAACTTAACTTAATTCCAAACAACGTGAACTAACCTTGACCCACCTTCCACTTCCACATCCCTACTCTTTCATCATCCATCCTCTCGCATTCTCCGCGCCGACCTAACTTAAATTTTTTTTTCGAACAATATTGAGCTAACCTAACCTAACTAAGAGACGTTAGAGCTAACCTAACCTAATTTTATACATACAAGATACTTCCGATACTCATCCGACATACGTCTGACATACATCCAAAATACAAACCGACATACATCCGATATACATCTGACATATGTCCGACATACGTCCGACATACGTATGACATACATCCGACATGCATCCGACATACGTTCGACATACGTCCGACATACGTCCGACATACATCCAACATACATCCGACATACACCGACGGACGTCCGACATATGTCCGACATACGTCCAACATAATATATATATATATATATATATATATATATATATATATATATAGATGCATATGAACTGTTAAGAAGTATATTCGAACAATGTAGAAATTGGTTCCACGAATATGAAAATTATAGTGATCTAATAGGGCCTGGAGATGCCAAGGAAGATTCAGTTATGGTGTTTGGGCGATGTTCCTGCGAACGAACAATGCAAGATCACACCGCCTTTCTCGTATGGAAGGCATAAGAATATTGATTGTTTTCACTTATGCCAAACTTGTGCTAGCACCTTAAAACATAGAGTTAGAGATAACGCTAATGCGATTGCATTTTGGAGACAAGACGATAGCAATCGTAGACATATATTTTCTAATCATGTAAGCGGTGACATGTTATACCCAAAATGTAAAGAAATGTGCTTGAACTGTTGGAATAGGAATGCTTCCAAGCTTAATTTTATAACCATTGTGAAAGGTCTTAATATTGATGAAGGACGATATAAGAACAATTTCGATCAAAATATATGTATTGGAGATGACATAAATGGTTAAAGCTTATGGAGCATTTAAAGGTTTATACTAGTTCCCTGCAAAAATTCAAAGAAGCGCATAAGCAAACCTCCAAAAAATTTCGAAACCTGTGAGAAAAGTTAAAGTTGAAAACGTGGAACCACCTTTAAAGAAAATTAAGCAAACAATTTCCGAGGAACCGATGCGTCGTTATTATACAAATGTGTTAACGAGTAATGAATACGAAAACACACACAATTCGGTCTATGGTGTAAAATATAATTCGCAAACCGATACATGGAGTTTGGGGAAAAGTGTGTTGGAAATTGATCCACAAAAACAGTGACGTATGGTTAAATAATAATGTTTATCCTGGTACCAGAGGTACCAGCTAGCCTTTAAAAAATCAGCTCCGGGGACCGTAATTTCAATCTACAAGAAGATTTACTAAAATACTTGGACACGATGAGATCAGGGTCGATTATTAGAAAAAAGTTTAATCCATATACGATACAAGATTTAACTGCATTCCTTAGAAATAACAAAAAATTTTAAAAATATGTGCTAAAACATTCCTTGGATTTTCGAAGAAAATCTAAAAGAGTGTTCACGGGTAAAAATTTAGGTTTCCATTAAAGGTTTTACAAAAAAATTGACTGCAAGTTCTGTTGCGTACGTATATTGGAACAATATTCACGTATTAATCAACCGGTTAAAATCTGGCTGGAAGTACAAGCGACGAAAACATAACCAAAATGCTGTCTATAACAGAAGAATTAAGAAAGGGGGGTATAATAGAGTAAGCGTATTTACAATTGCTCAGTTGTATTAATATATTTTTTTAAAGCTTAGAAAGCACAGATGACGCTCGATGTAAAGCTAAAGTATACAATGCAAGAAATCAGTCTATACACAACGCTATTGTTTTGAACCATATATCTGCTCTATATATTAATAACTTACTTCCTATTTATATACAATCTCCTTACAACTAAGAATACAAACGATATAAAATATTTTTGTTACACATTATTTAACAATTGTGTATTAACAGTAAGTTTGTCATACCCGTACTATTTAAATAGACGTCGTTGCTAGCACAAACACAATTATTCAGCTTCTTAATTCCATCGGCCTGGAGATAGTCAAAGTATCGTTTCGGTAAAATACATTTAAAATTCTCCGTTTCAATCAGCATTCGATCACCGAATTTTGTTTTGAGTAATTCTGCTTGTAAAATCTTATATTTTTTTGTCAAAGATTAGGTTTTTTTAATGCATATTATATAGTTTACAGTACGCACTTTCTTTAAATGATTGAAATCTATGTTTTTACTTATAATTTTCTTCTGTAAACACAGTCGAGTTTTAAATACGCACTTTTACGTTGGTCTTGTTCTAAAGAAAACTCGTGATTTTTTAGGTGGTATTAGAGGTTTATATATTGATGAATCTCATTAGAAAAAAAAACACTGATAACATAATAAATATAAGCGTAAACTGAAAGCTTGTTTTTTCTTGCTGATTCTTGTATGTAATTTTAATTGCTCTATTACTGTTAATTGCCTTTCAAAATAACAGATTTGAAAGTTAATTATACTAGTGAAAACTTGCAACAACATAATTATACTCTTAGACCATGAATTTGCTTTCCAATCGATTCTTGTACGTGATTTTAATATTTAAAGATTCAGCAAATTATAGTTTGAATCGTTGATTTCCTTTTGAAAAATATTATAATAAATTTTGAAGTCAAACGGTGAGAACGCGGGGAAAATACACCTATATCATGTAGTAATTTAAAGATCAATAAAATTTGAAAATTATACACGTACAGCTAAGCTCGTTAGTTGTTTCGCGCATTGTCTAATGCTGCATTTTATACATTCATCGTATCACAAAGATATTTCAAAAAATTTATTGCGTTTTCAAAAGTTGGAAAAATAGAGACTATGTCTTATGTTGTTTCGAGAAACATACATGCATTTTAACTTACTTAGGATTTTTATGATTTATAAGAAATAATTATCTGTATTTTAAAATTCTGATTTCGGATTTAAATTCAGCATGAAAATAGTATACAAAAATGATAGCATGCTCTTTCTCAACTGCTCTACTTAAAAAACCCAAAACTTATGTTGGCTGTCTATGTAATCATAAACTTTATGTAAACAAACAATCTTCGATACATTTTCCAATTAAAAATCTCGTGTGTGTGTGTGTGTGTGTGTCTGTGTGTGTGTGTGTGTGAGAGAGAGAGAGAGAGAAAGTCTCTATGTATCCAATTATGGATTCGAAAAGAAAATGGAAGACTTGGGTATCGGTTTGAATTTTAAATTACGTTATTATATTTTAGAGATTATATCATTAAACTTTTCCTCAGTTTTTGTATCCCGTTTGCAAATTCCTATAATTTTTTATAAACAAAAACCGTACGTAACAAGCTGCATACCCCGAAAGGTCGTTTGAAAATATTTAAAATCGTTTACTAAATAATACTTAAAATGGTCAGTACTGAAGTTAAAGGTACTTTCCAAGCAATGCTAATAGCTCAACTTTGTAATTTATCAGTCTTCTTTAATTCGGTGAGCGTAAAAACAATTAACTACATTTCCTCAATGTGTGTTTAAAAGTCAAATTTATATATCCAAGATTGTACAGTGTACGCTTGAACACCAGCATATAAGAGGAATGAGAATATTTTCAAACCCCAGTTGATCAGTGTACAAGTTAAAAGACATTTGTGAAACAATTGCTAAGGATGGACTACATCGTAGACATTCAAGGTGTTCAATTTAAACTAGCGATTTTTTTATCAAGAAAGTAGCTACTACATTTACTGAGCGGGCAGTTCTGGCATCAAATTCTGGACATGTCGTTGAAAACGTGTTACGTTTACTTTACGATGGTCAGTTAAAACCTACCCCTTTTTTGTATTTCATTATTCATTTATTTAGATTCTGCTCAAATCCTCTAACAACACCCGGTATATTAGACCTTCCTACAATAAATACGCTTTCTAATAATTTTCAATTTCAAATCTATTTACTTTAAAACGAAAAGTTTATTCTATAAATTAAATAGTCAATACCATGTTTTAGGTATCCGTGAGCTTGCTACACATGACGATAGCCTGTAATTACTGCCTAAATTATTTCAATCTAAAGACTCGTTGAAATAATGAATCCTACTTTACCGATAAAGCTTGTTTCGAATTGCTAATCACCTTCGTATGTTTGATAACACCGGCAGAAATGTAAATTGGTGCTATCAAACGAGTTAATAATTATTCTTTTCTGCATACGATCAAGAGCAATTGTCGATTTCGTTCTTTGAAAAATTTTCGAAAAAAATTGTACTTTTCGGCGTAAATCAATTAATCTTTACTCGTAGTTATCGTAACTTTTTCCTCCGGTGGACATGGCGGCCCATTGAATTGTCCCTCATTTTGTTATGGAAGGACGCCCACAGTGCGGGATCTCAAGCTCCTCTGCTCCGGCTTGTCATTAGGGAAGGTGTGACCTAAACCTGCACCGTGAACGCTCGGGTGAGTGTTTATGCACTATTCTCTTGTATGGGTCCTGTGAAATTGGTCAAATCGGTATATTTATTAAGCTCTACGTGATGATTGAACTTAGTGTTTTTAAAATGATAATCGTCAAGTGAGATGATATTTATTATTAATATTGTATTTATCGTGACCATCCTATATGTTTAATTGTAGGTTTACGAGGATGACTTAGAATCGTGGGTTTTCCTTTTTTTCTTGAGTTGTAAATTTTTGGTTAGTTAAGACATCGTAGTGCCAATGTTATATATATACCTTTAGGTTTATAATGATAATTTAGAGCTGGTCTTTTTAGAGTCGTAATTTTTTTTATTTGGTTAATTAAGATTTGTAGTGACTTAAAAACTGCAGCTTGCCATGTTAAACAGTATTTTTTTGGTTTGGGTTTTTTGCTATATGTACAATTGTAGTTATTGATTTTTCGTCTTTGGATATTCTACGCTTTTATGTCTCCCTAGAATGTCACTTAGATTAATTATAAGTATTAATAAGTATGTTTAATTTTTTATTTTTATTTTAAGCTTTCCTTTAATTTTTTTTCTTGATTGGTAAGACCCCGCCTACTCACCAATTGAGCCCGATAATTTTTTTCTTTGTTTTTTAGGCTACGTCAATGTACATAGCAAACGACCGATTTAAGCAAATCCTTTCAGAAGCAAATCGGTTTTAATAAAAAGTATCTACACAGACTACACTGCAATACTCCATCTACAAATGGACTATCACCCTTCTGTTTGAGTCTGTACTTACAAGGGATTATACCAGTTGGCTCAATAATTTATGTAAAAGGATTGCAAGAACAACAGACGATTAGATATTGCTTACCAACAGCCCAAGTGCGGAATTTTGAAGCTTACAACTTCACATCAATTAAGAAGCTTAACAATGAGAAGATCAGCTCCTATAGCTGTTTATCGCATGCAAACGGTAGTCTAAGTTGTGCGAATTATAATGTTGGAATTTTACGAAACGTATTGAAAATTTAAAAATAATCCTGTATACCATTTATCTCCTAAACATACAAAAGGTTGGTGACTTTTCAAGTTCTATTTAAGTGCATAAATAATTATTTTTGATATTACACAAGTAAACAAATATAAAGTTTTATTTACCTTTACAGGCTCGAAATAGTGCCAAATTATAAAAATTATTATAATTAAATGTATTAAATTATGTTGTTTCTATTCTTAGGTTTAAGTTGGTAGTCCTATTGACAGAAAATTATGCACTTAATTAAATCGATGGGGTAAAGTTGGGTTGATTAAAAGAAAACTAAACTCAAATTGTTCAGTCTAAAAGCGTCTGTGTACTTTATTGAAATGTTATATTTTAATGTTTGAACGTAATGGGATTTCTCATTATTAAATAAGGATTAGTGTTAATGGGTTTTTAATGAGTTTTCTCATTAAAGAACGATTAGTCTTAATGTGTTTTAATGGTTAATGGGTATTAACAGGTTAAACCTGCATAATATTACACTCATGCAATGTTACTAGATCTACGATGAAGGGATTCGTCTGTTTATTTCTTACGAGAGGATAATAAGATGTGCAATAGGGTTAATTAAAGAAATATGTGTGCTATCTCTCATATAGATGATAAATGGACCAAGGGTTTTAAAGATCACTTTGTGCTTATTTTGCGTAACATTTCTTACTTTTGAAGGACGTTTTAGAAGTGTAAGTTAATGAAATACCCCAAGGGTTTGTAGACCGTTAAAGCTGCTGTAATTAGCCGAGAATTAAGCAATCCGTACATTTAACAATAATACGAGATGCTTAAGGAGCAATTTGAATGGCGATTATTGCAACAAGTGTTTTAACGAAATTGTATGATAATTATAATAATCTACATCAAATATGGTTTGTTTTTATTGAAAGATGTGGGGTATCAACTATTAATGACGCCCTCGAAAAGTTCTAAATAGAGAAGAGTAAAGATTTACACGATAAAATTTCATTAATATGTGATTGAAGTTTACCGTTGGTAAACAATGAATTTTTACATAAAACCTAAATAACTTAATAATTAGAGGATCAGAACATTTGCATGAGTTGACTAAACACAATCTTCAAGTATTGCGCTAGGCATTTACTACTATATTACTATTTTATATTAATTTTTGCAATGTATACTTTTCACTGATTAATGTATTTTATACTGTATGTTGCAAATTTAAAATGTGCAAAATATCGCATTTGTTGTTACAATTATATATTACACAAGAATAGCTCTAGAAATTCCTAATATCCAATTATGTACAAATTTTGAGTGTTACAGGTTAAGCATATGTATAATACACCCATTCAATGTTACTAGATATGCGAATATTGTGCAAAATTGCTTACTTTAAAGTTAATAATAATTGTGTCAGTATTGCAAAAGGATTTGCCTGTGTATTTCTGATAAGGGGATAATAAGATTTGCAATAGGGTTAATTAAAAATATGTATACCAATATTGTGCAACATTTATTGCTCTAGAGTTAATTACGATTGTGCACATATTGTAAAAGAATTTTCCTGAAAACTGCATAATGCGAATGCGCAAATACTATGTAAGAATTTTCCTCTGTATTTCTTATGGGAAGAAAATAAGATTTACACTTGCATTTCTTATGGGAGAGAGTTTTGGCGGTTACTGGGTGAAAACACACTACTCTCATTTCGACACAACAATTATAGTAGCCATTACGGCATAATGTATATATTAGAATGTGGAGCTTAGGAGTCATGCATCCATCACTAGATACAAGATTCCTTAGTAAAAAAGAACATATCCATACCTGACAAATTATAAGATATCAAAAAATTTTTTTGTGGAATCCGGTATAATATCGCTAATTGATTTTTGATACTGGTAGTGTAGGAGTTAATAGTTATATGGTTAGATGTACCTTTTAACTGTGCACTCTGTTTTTAAGTTAATTCAGTATTGCCTTAACTACAAATAAAATGTTTGTTTTAAACGCCTTTGTATATTCTAAAAATATATTTATAATTTTAAATGCGCAAGGCCTTGTCAATGCTGGAAATGTTGGCAGAAAAGTGTTCCTTTGAGTTAAGAGTCATATTTCTAAAAAGGAAAGTTAATGATATTCTTCAATTGTCCATAAAAATGTCATAAATAATGAGGAATTGGAATATATTTAACTTTGCTGGTTTTTTATTATAAAGGTAGATTTAATCTTCCTGAACTAACATCACATGCTTGATAAGACAATTTTTCAGAGATATTGAAAGCTTGGATACAGTTGCTCCTTTTACACCTTTACATTGATCTACTATACGCTGTACGGCGGTTTTCTGAATTTCTGTAACTTTTCCATGTTGAAAAATTAAGTGTTGTAAAAAAATTTGTAAACCGGTAGCATTTACAATGCCATTCTCATGCACAATGCTTCTTTTCTTAAAAACACACATCAAGAATTTTCCATAGGTTACATTATCATCGTCGGTGTTTGGATCGTTAACGACATCTTTCATTTTACTGCTGTCTAATTTCAGTTCTACGGTACAGGTTTCTTCAGGTTCAAATAGCGCTTGCTCTGCTATCGCAATCTGAAAGCAAATTAGGTATAAATCTGAAGTTGAGCTGGCGCTGTTATACAATATATACAGAAAAAAATGTGCATACGGCCAGAAATTTTGTAGTAAAGTGTAATACAAGTTATTAAATTAAACTAATGATATAAAGTGAAAAACTTACACTAGAACAGAGAACAATGATAAAGCTTTGTTTTCGAATCCATTTGTATTATAAGAAATGAAATAAGGCGAAAAGATCTGGATTTTATAGAACTTCAGCTTAAACGAACTTAAATTATAATGCTTTTAAATTTTCAGCCAGTCGTTTAAACAAAATTTGAATCTTAATACGTGTAACTTTAAATGAGGAAATACTGTTTAGACATGTGTTTCTGTGTGTATACGGGTTAAGGTTCGTGGCTTGGGAGCGGTCTTTTTAAAAACTATTTTCAAACTTCTTAACAATTTTGTATATTTATACAGAGTTGACTTGGAATTTTGACAAACTTGAATTAATATTACTTTAATCGAAATACATTAATTAATTGTACAAAAGTGAGTAATCTAACGAACTGCAATGTTAAAGCTGAACGATGGATTAACTGTCGTCGACTGGGGCTCCCGGTCTTTTTATATGATCCCTACACCCTCACATGGCTGTGGGAACTTGAAGATCTCATGTCTGCTTATTCTTAACTCTATTCATAAATACATTGTTGCGATCTTAATTCTAAGTAATCTTGGTACGTGACCGTCGGTGACCGCCTGTGACCTGACATCTGCAGTGTCACTATCGTCTGTGTTACAAAGTAGCGCTTCCGTTCCCATAAACGTTAATAAACTGTATAATTGTCTTTATTTTACAATGTTGCACTTCACTTAGCGCATTTCTAACATTTCTAATAATTTCTTAATTATTATATTTCTTTTATACCTATATCAATTGAGGGATTACATAACTTGCGTATCTGTGCATCGTGCTTGCATGTTTGCGTATGCACGTTCAAAAAGGTGTGCAATACATAAGAGCACGCGATGTATTTTTCAGGATGTGCATATTTATGCGTACACGTGACGTATGCGTATATGAATGCGTGCATATGCGTGTGCGCGCGTTTGTGAGTACTTGCATGTGTGTATTGCGTGTTCATCTGTGGTTGCGGGCATATGTGCGTGTGCTCAATTCGTGAATATGTGAGTGCGTGCATGAATGCGGGTGTGCTTACGAGTATACATTCGTGTCTATGTACGCATATACATACATATGTACATATTTGCACATGCGCTTACCGTACGTATGCGCTTGTGTGTATGTATTTGAGTGTGTTTGTGTGTGTGTGTATGAGTGCATCTTCGTGCGAACACGTATTCTCGTATTTATATTTACGTGTGTGTGCGTATGTGTATCTATATACGTGTGTGTAGGTATGTAGCTACTTGTATGCGTGTATTTGTGGTCTACCCCAATTACGTTGTATAGCATTTAGCACATAAAACATTATTCGTGATAGGTGGCTTTATTAATGCGTCATATGATATGGGGTCTGTGGTGGCTTACTGTAGTGGTGTGACGCCTGGTTTCCCTAAAGATATGATAAATATTTTCTGGTTACGTTCAATTGTTTCATATTAAAACCACTTAATGCCTAATTGCTTTAAAACCACCATTCAATTCCAATCATTTAATTCATGCTTGCTATATCTCCTTAAATTCAATCCACGTGGATAGGCAACTTAATTCACGCGTCCTTCATTAAATACAAGAGTTCGGTTACCTACATTTCTTATCTCTTATCTATATAAGTCCACCTGTTTACCCTTTCAAGTTCCTTATCTTACACGAAAACCAGGTGTGTGAGGTCTGTCCGTGACGAAAATGCAAATTCCTGGCATTCATATAGTGTTGAATTTTAAAAATGGTTTGTGATATAAAAATGCAGTTCTGTTTCTGATGTAATTTAAAATGTACAATCTATGTCTAATTTCGTAAATAATTGAAATTAAATATGCATGAAAGAGTTGGCGGGTTACAAAATTATTTAAAAGATAATTTTCAGTTGAAAGTGCCAGATGCTACGTCGACACAAGCTGAAGTTCTCTAAAATTTATTGACAGGTGCTAATTTTATAGTTATTGAACAAAAAAGTCAGGAAATCTATCTGTAAAGACGTGAGTAGATAGTAAAATCCTTTATTGTTGGCCAAACGAATATTATTGTTGATAACTACTGAAGTGGTTATAATTCAGAAGCCTTACTTATCCTCAGAGCATGGTTATTTCATTTTTATAGGTTTATTAATGTAAGTGTTAAAACCTGGCTTCTTTTATTGGGAGCTCGACATAAATTTTCCAGTGGTGTTGGTATTTGATTTTTTACTTGTTAATTGGACTAATTCAGAGGAAATGAATGATGCTACAAATAAAACCCGTAAATATTTTGTGTATATTAATTTTAAAACAAATGCGTTATAAACTTCTAGAAATGGTTTAGGTTAAAAGACAATACAGAAGCATTCATTTTAAACCGTAATGTGTGAACGGATTGCATGTGCTAAGGCACAAATTATGTACTGTGCTTTTACTGCCCCACTCGGTATAGTAGGGTTTTGTAAGTGTGTTCGTGTAGGACTATATTTAAGATGATTCATTGCTACGGTATGAAAGAGATTGTTTTGTTTACGCTTATATACATGGCATTTATTTTATAACCACGAGAAAGTGTTGCGAATTATTTTTTGATTTTATATGGACATTTTGTTTTAACGGAAGACTGTATTGAGATTGTATTAACCGTGCATTTATATTTCCAATGCTCCACCCGAAGGTAACTACATTGGCCAGGAGACGAGTTTTTTGTTGCCTGGAAATTTAGAATTTTGCCGAACCCTTGCCGTTCTAGGCAGGGTACGGATCTTTAACGTGCGTGACAACACTCACACACGGGACCTCCATTTAACCTGTCATCCGAACGAGGGCGTAATTTTTGTGAAAAATGCTCACCTGCCATTTTTGAAGCAGTCGGCCGTGTCGGAATTCGAACCCAGGACCTTGGTTATTACATTGATCTACGGCGACGCCGATTGTATTAACCGCAAAATACTACAATTAAAAAGTTGAGCATTACGGTGATTATTTGGATATGAAGCATATGCCAAACCAATAGGTATAATCCTACTGGGCGAATCGGATTTGGGGTTTTTATTTGTTTCTTTTTCTACACCCCCACTCTACGACTTTTCAGTTACCACATTATTTTTCTAGTCCTTTTTTTCTGGTAATCGGTGTGAACTAATTATGTTGTCCTCTTCCTTGTCCACCCATGATACCGTAACATTCTGTAGCACTTATCTTGGAAAATTATTTCCACTCACTACAGTTATCGTAATGTGTATCTAGGAAGGAAAAAAAATTTGTTGTCGTTGTTGTGTTTCGCTCAGGTTTCTACCATAGTTAGTTGCTCCAACAGCTCAGTCCGCATGAGATGATCAGGACGCGGTATCAATATTCTACACTGGAGAGATGGAAAAAGCGGTTCTAGAGAAATAAGCCAGCTGCCTCGATATAAAGTAACGGGCGGCCAAAAATTAGGAACATATCGAGCTAACCAATGCTTTCCACGCTCTAGGAGGAAGAGCAAAACGCTCAACATACTGTGCTATTAAAAACTTGGTTAACTGAAAGATATTTTAGTGCTTCGAAAAGAAAAGAATGGAATTATGTAAAAACCGCCAAAAATTCTTAAATGATATTCCTAAAATAAGAGCATAAAATTATTGTACAACATAAAAAACGGCAAACCTATCTAGCATTTCGGTTTAATAAGAAATTTACAAACTAGAATCTTGAATATATGTTATATGTAGAAGCCTTTTCCTTTATAAATCAATCATAAATGCATAAATATTTGTTTGAGAATGTGAATTATGGTTAATGCAGATGTACCATTAAATTGTGGAAACGCTTCTTTAGAAATTATATCCGAGGTTAGTGTCTACGTATTGGTGCGCTAGTTGTTTTGGTAATACAACAAATTGCGCACGCAGTTGAGATTGTAAGTTGTTGTATGCGCATGGATAGGTTTGTCCATTTATTTTTGCTTATAATGTTGGTGTGATAATAACTCAACAAAATGGCTTCAATCCGGGTGACCTGGAATCTCCAGAATTGCAATTAGTTTTTGGTCCCGGTCAAACAGAATAAACTTTTTCAATAATTAGAAGTATTCATTCTTGATTATTGATGGCTGAAGTATGGATAACCGTTTTTAGTTTAATAGATATTGTTGCATGTAGAGCATGAAGAATTGTGTCGTTAGTCAGCTTGCATAATAATTAATATATAGAAATGCAGCGTTGGAATGCAAAAATGTAGTTCGATTAAATTGGTAATGGAAACAAGCGAAATTTGCTGATTGGATCAACACCTGTCAATCGTATGTTCACCGAAGACATATAGCGCTTTGTTTTAAAGAACATACTCAGATAAGTTATATATCTAATGTCGATGCTGGATTCATTAAGGTAAACCCTTTCCTTTGTTTATTATATGTGAATATTTCAGAAGAAAAATTTCAAATTTTTTAACTCCCTAGTAGATAGAATTGGTGATTGTTACCGGTACCTTTTCTGACACCTTTAAACATGCAAATATCATCCTTCTTCTAAAACCAGCAAAACCTCCCGAAGATCCACGTTCCTACCGACCAATCGCCCTTCTTTCAACCATCGGTAAACTCCTAGAAAAACTAATCCTACACAAATTCCAGTTCCACATTGATAACAATTCCTTAATTTCCAATAACCAACACGGTTTCCGACAAGGTCACAGCACTGCACAAACTATCTACTCCCTAATCTCCAAAGTCCAATCATCACAATCCAAAAATGTTCTAGCAATTTTCCTCGACTTTCACTCTGCTATTGATTTTCTCTGGTGGCCCAATTTCCTTAACCAACTAAAGATACTAAATTTCACCTCCAATATTTCCAAAATCATCCAATTATACCTAACTTCCCGTACAGCAACTCTCCACACAAACTATTTCTCCTCCACCATGAACCTATCACAAGGCTGTCCTCAAGGATCTACTCTTTCCCCCGCCTTTTGGAACCTAGCCATCAACCCTCGCCTTGACCTCAATATCCCTAATACAGACACCTTTGCTTACGCAGACGACCTCACATTCATTATCCACTGCAACTCCCGTCTTGAACTAGAATCCACTGCAAAAATCCTAATCCAACACATCGAACATTGGCCAATCCTTAACAAACAACCCATCTCCCCTACCAATTCTAAAATGCTGCTCCTAAAAGGATTGATCCTTGCCGAAGCCCTACTATCTACATTTTGGGAACCCCCTAACTTTTTCCGAATCTGTTCCATACCTTGGCATTCACCTAGAAACCCGACTGAAAAAGCACACCACCTCCAAAGAATCCGATCTCAAACCAAGATGCTCCTGTATAACATCAAACAATCCCTACCAAAAGCAATGCAACTAACGCTACCTACAAGAAGACTAATCCTTAATAATATCATTATCCCTATCATCCGATGCGCTGTTGACTCTTGGTATCCCCTGACAACCCTCCACTCGCGTAGAATCCTAAATCCGATCATACGCATTAACCTTATATACGTCTGCATTCCGCACCACCTCTACTGCAACCTTATACACCATTCTAAAAATCCCCCCAGACATCCAGCTACACCACTTCGTTCAAACCCGCAACCTAAAATTCCTCTGTACAGTCCATCTGCACAATGAAACATTATCCCCAGACACATACCGTAAAATCTCTCCTTCCGATATCAAGACCCGTATTTACAACTCCCTCCTTCACTCCTGCCAAGAATCATGGTCCCACTTCGCAACCGGCAGATACACCCACCAATACCGACATCCTCAACCACATACAAAATTCCAGCCGTACAACTATCCAATTCCTGACTGGTCATGGCAAATTTCGCTCCAAATTACACTCCCTCCACTTAATCCCCTTTCCATTATGTCCATGTAACTATCTTGATTTCCTAGAAACTCCTGAACATCTCATACATCATTGCCCCGCCCTCACTCGCATCCAAAACAAATTCAAACACACCATCCAACTAGACCTATATTCCCCAGTATCTAATTAAAAATCCTTAGTCACATATTTTCCTTTTCCTCTCCACGATTTCCTACAAGAAATCCTAAATAACAAACCACCTATACCCCCACCCTAACCTAACCTAACCTAACCTAACCTAACCTAACCTAACCCCAAACCTGCGATTTAAACTCTTAATACCAACTGGAAACTATATCTGAACCCAACATCTCCATCCACCCTGCCCTAGATCGACTTCAAAGCCTCAGCAGAAGGTCATAAGCGAGTCACACAGAAGACCACCAGAATTTAATTTCATTTGTTTTACTTCATTTTTATTACTATTAGATTGTACAAGCTAGAATAGGCCCGAGTATGGCTTAATATAAATATGATTTTCACTCACTCACTCACCGGAGATCGCAGAAATGGTAACTTCTTTACCAAACAAATGTCTTCTCTTCTTATGGATAATTGTTTGTTAGGGCGTAGCGTTTGTACACTTACTCAAACTATAATTTAAAAAAAATAAACATAAAACTGCCGAAGTGTCGGTGCCCATCAAATGAACGACGTTTTTCTTACAATAATTTGGTTGTGGACGGATAATGCAAAATGGGACGGGAAGGAATGGGCGGACAAAGGAGGGGCGTCTTCGTTTGCTTACCGTCCACGCCTTAAGTACTTCTTACTATTTATCGCCTTTTTTCAATTGTCGGTTGTTTCCACAAACGCTCACATTCGAAGTGTTTTGTTTTGGAAACTCCCTATGCCGAAACGCAAGTCCATATTTAATATTAGTACAAGCAAACTGTTTATTACGCAAATGAATACTGACTAGGATGTCATATGCGTAAACGTACAGAATTCAGTCTCATAACGGTACCGGCAATATTGAACAGCATATAAAGTCTGAGACACATCAATGTGTCGACCGTGTCACCGCTTCGAGTTCTTCGATGTTAAATTTTTCAAGAAATCGGACGAAAACAAAAGTTATTGTAGTAAATGTATTGAGACGTACAGCGATTAAAGAATTACATGTTGATCATGGCAAATCGAATTTACAACTTTGACGGATGCATCAAACCACGATAACAACATGTATCTTCTTTTGATGCGCTTTTGTCCACCATACGAAGGCATACAAGTAAAATATTTTGATATCCAAGATCAACATGAAACTTCTGATATTTTCAGTTTATTTTCTTTGCATCTCTGAATAGAGATGTGCACAAACGTTTGTATACCGTGCACATTTGTGCACCTACGATGCACAATCGATTGTCTATAAAAAATCAGGAATTTCTTTGGTGGGGGGCTGCCGTTTCTACAGCCCCTCCACCTTATTTTCTTCGTATCTCCGTATAAAGATGTGCACAAACATTTGTATACCGTGCACATTTGTGTACCTACGATGCACAAACGATTGGATATAAGAAATCTGAAATTTCTTCGGTTAGGGGGCTGCCGTTTCCACAGCCCCCCATTTTTGTTTTCTTCGAATTTTTGTATAGAGAAGCGTACAAACGTTCGTTCACTGTGCACGTTTGTGCACCTACGATGCACAAACGAAAGACGTAGAAAAAAGTTCAAATTTTGATTGGGGGGGGGGGCTGTAGAAATTGACTTGAAAAAGAATGGGTTATGACGTAAATAAACATTTTAGATTACAAAACATTATTTTATAAAGAATATGTCTTACCTGTGAAAGAAATAAAGCAACACACAGTCCAAGCAATTTGGATATCATGTTACTGATTAATTTTTAGACACTAAAAACTTTGCCGAGTGTTTAATTATATATCAAAATACTATCAAAACCTTTTAGTTCAGAGGCTAAAGGTTTTCTCATGCAATCTTTTAGCGCAAATTGATCTCTACTACTTAAATTATTTATAATTGAGTTTCATTAAAGTAGAAATAGAACTTCGACGAACGATACAAATTGTAAATATTTGTGAATTAGATTGATTTAGAAATAGATTTATTATAATTATCTATGATTTTGTTAAATAAATTGTTGTCTTAAATCTATTTATATCATAAGACTCCGAAAAAAGTAATGTTTGTTTGTCGTGTTAGCAATTAATTATTTTTCAACGCAGATAGCAGCGCTTGTTAAGTACTCAAAGCACTTGTTTTTAAATAGCTCCACGGTTTATGTTAGCAGATTGATTTTACAACACAACTGGCAAACTGTTTCTTTCTACATAACAATTATTATTGATTTCCAAGCAAAATATAAAATTCCAAACAAAATTAAGCATTCCAAATTACTATTTCATTCTCAAAATGCTCATATACATAAGGGAAACATACACAACAAGTGCAGATATCTCGAAAATGTTCATTTCACAACGGGAGTGAATTTCCTACGCGTGGAGTTGTTTTGCGAACGTACAGCGCTACGTGACGCAACTACACGATTACATGTACGGATCACGGTACTCCCTTTCTCAAGGGGATCGATTCCGCGACTGGTTCCAATGCCAAAATAAATCGCGCAAGGCGATTTGAGGTAACATTCTGCGCCTACTCCTTTGTGGCAATAATTTTACATTTGTTTCAGCAGCATTTTATATGTTTGAATACTTGAAATTTGAGATAGTTCTGCAAAAATAGGGTTGTTATCATGATACTATAACTAAAAAGATAAGTTCAATCGGTATGGGTATTTTGTAGTCGCTGGCGTATGACGCATCTGCGCGACAAGCATGCGTGTGAAGTTGGCACCTCATTTTTTAGCACCGCAAATTTTATCAATTGCTCTATTTGCACCCCCAATAGTTCTACGAAAGGTTATATCAAGGGTTCCGCCAAATTATTTTTAAAAAATGGCAAATTGAAAATATGACTTCCCGTACGACATAACTTTTGAAAAAAGGCTTTTCAAATATAAACTCTTATAGTTCCAGAAGAGTTCTACAGTTCCAGGTACATTTTCGGAATTTTTAAAAAATGGCAAATTGAAAATATGACTTCCCGTACGACATAACTTTTGAAAAAAGGCTTTTCAAATATAAACTCTTATAGTTCCAGAAGAGTTCTACAGTTCCAGGTACATTTTCGGAATAGTTCTGACTTCTAACTATTTTTAAAAGATCCTTAAATTTACCGCCAGCACCGCAACACACACAAGCGTAAAGTATCAGTTTGCCGGCAGTTTCAGCCAACTTTTAGATGTTCTATAGTTCTACAATAGTTCTAACGACTTATGTGGGTTTCATCCAGAGTTTCGGTCTATAGCTATTTTTTACACCTTTTTGAAACTTAGCGCCAGTACCGCACACATGAGCAAAGTATCAGTTTGCCGGCTGTTCCAGCCAACTTTTTGGTGTTCCTCTGTAGTGCTACAATAGTTCTAACGACCTACGTGGGTTTCGTCCAGAATTTCGGTCTATAGCTATTTTCTATACCTTTTCGTAACAGCGCCAGTACCGCACACAAGAGTAAAGTATCAGTTGGCCGGCAGTTCCAGCCAACTTTTAGGTGTTCTTCTATAGTTCTGCAATAGTTCTAACGACTTATGTGGGTTTCATCGAGAGTTTCGGTCTATAGCTATTTTTTACACATTCTTGAAACTTAGCGCCAGCACCGCACACAAGGGTAAAATATCAGTTTGTCGGCAGTTCCAGCCAACTGTTAGGTGTTCTTCTATAGTTCTATAATAGTTCTAACGACTTATATGGATTTCGTCCAGAGTTTCGGCCTATAGCTATTTTTTACGCATTTTTGAAACTTAGCACGAGAGTAAAGTATTAGTTTGCCGACAGTTCTTGCAAACTTTTAGGTGTTCTTCTATAGTTATACAATAGTTCTAAGGACTTATGTGGGTTTCGTCCAGTATTTCGGTCCATAGCTATTATTTACACATTTTTGAAACTTAGCGCCAGCACCGCACACAAGATTAAAGTATCAGTTTGCCGGCAGCTCCAGATAACTTTTAGGTGTTTTTCTATAGTTCTACTATTAGTTCTAACGACTTATGTGGGTTTCGTCCAGAATTTCGGTCTATAGCTATTATTTACACATTTTTGAAACTTATCGCCAGCACCGCACACAAGATTAAAGTATCAGTTTGCCGGCAGTTCCAGACAACTTTTAGGTTTTGTCCAGAATTTCGGTATATATCTATTTTTTTACACATGTTTGAAACTTAGCGGCGGCACCGCACACAAGAGTAAAGTATCAGTTTGCCGGCAGTTCCAGCCAACTTTTTGGTTTTGGTCTATAGATCTACAATAGTTCTAACGACTTATGTGCGTTTCGTCCAGTATTTCGGTCTATAGCTATTATTTACACATTTTTGAAACTTAACGCCAGCACCGCACACAAGAATAAAGAATCAGTTTGCCGGCAGTTTCAGCCAACTTTTAGGTGTTCTTCTACAGTTCTACAATAGTTCTAACGACTTATGTGGGCCTCGTCTAAAGTTTCGGTCTTTAGCTATTTTTTACACATTTTTGAAACTTACCTAAAATTGCTTAATTGACTAAATATGTAGTTTTAGTAATAGAAGCAACATTTGAATTTTAACAAAATATTCATTTTGGATTTCTCTGTAAAATAATTATGAGATCCAAAAGATACCAGTTTCATCTAGTGATTTTCCTTTATTTACACAACATTTTTACACTGTATATACATATAAAACTTAGCTTATTATATATTACGTCAGTGAAACTAGAAGGTAGAAGTAACATTTCATTGCCCTCCTCTTCAATTAGCCATGGCTCTTCTGCTAATTCGGGCTAATAACCACTCCCATTTTACTTCAACATCACTTACCCTGCCCTCATACTTTCTTGTAATACAGACTACAGTATGTAAACACAACCTTATACAATATCCATCTTTCCTTAAATAAATTAACTCATCGCTTTTGTAAATAACTATGACAAGCTGTGATTTCTTATTAAATTTTCTGAAGGATATAATAGCCTAAATGGACAAGTGATATACATCAACTGACCGGTGGCAGCACGTTAATTTTTCTAGGTTTATACAAATGGATAAAAATCTTCCATTTTGATTATATTACCACGTTTATTCATCTGAATCTGAGGTTTTATTATATCTACTGAAAGCTCAGCATCAGGTCTTAGCTTCTTCTTGTTTTTTAACAACCTTAATGGCAGTCGTCGACGAAATGATTTGAGCATATTCTTGTAGCTAATGCATTAAATTTTTGATGTTGATAATATTTGCAAACCCATTTACTACAGGTAGATTTATCTTTTAGAAATGTAAAATACCGACATTCAACGTTATAACCTGGACTGCTTTTATTGTTATTATTGAAACAACCAACTACCGTGCAAAATACATTTTAACATTAATAATACAATTTTCTAAAATACTAATCTACTCGGCAAGCGTGTTGCAGTTCTGTGTTACCGAACTTCTCAGGGACTGGACGTCATCGCAAGAAACCGTTAGGCCGTAAGATACGCTTAAGCATATCTGTTTAGTTATAGTATCATGGGTTGTTATATAATTAACTTACTCAATGGAAACATACCAAAAATAAGAACTATCAGAATTTCAATTTTTAGACTGCAGGCGGTAGCACATAAAAGCTGACGTGCGTTTTGCATTTTATTTTTAAAATTTACAAATCAAATTAAAGTGCACGTTCGTAGATTATTGTGAATAAAAGGAAAAATGGTAATACTTCGTTCTTTTTAATGAAACTATAGAAAACAAGAGAAACCAAAATATCAAATTAGCCCATGCACAACCTATACTAGTGAATTTTTGATGTTGTATTATTGTTCACCGACATGTCAATAGAGAAGACACTGATTTTTTTAAAAGAGGAGTACAACTCTAAAGACAATATCATTGGCTTAACACAGCATGCCTCACCTTCAGCAAACAACGCTATAAACAAGTTGACGAAGTACCTGTGGGATCACGATTATTACTAGTGCTTACTAACTTATTTATGAAAGACACTGAGGTGCATGCATTATAAACTGCAATACATAAACGCAAATTATCACTAAGATCCGTTGACGACACGTTGTTGATATGCACACTTGACGAAAACGATTGCATTTTTTTGTAGAACCCCTAAATGGCATCTATCCAAAAATGAAGCTTACTACGGAAGTGAAAGAGAATAATCAATTACCTTTTTTGGATATATTAGCGAAGAAAAAGGACAATGAACACCGTTAGTATAGAAAGATAAACTCACATTGATAGACACTTAAACATCAAATCACATCATCGGTGACACAACTCTATTCTGTTGAGAAAACTTTAAATACACTGCCCTAAAGACTAGGAAACGACATCAACAAACAGAGGAATTTCGAAAACTGCGGAAATCACCTCTCAAGAATAGATACTCACACTGAATTATTCAGAAGTCACAAATAGCAAACCCACACCAGAGACGGAGCTACCATTAAGTATGGCTGATCATAAGCGAAGACCATTTGATGATATCTTGAGTAGGACGCAGGGTCTGTCTGAAAGTATCGTTGACTATCTAGCGTGTGTGACTTCCATCTTCCGTAGGTATGTTTCTACATCCGATTATATGCAATTGGATATTGTGGCTCGTAACCTTGCTCGATTCTATGCAACCAAATTGCCTATCATAAGCTCCTTACAAGAATTGGAGGATGAATGTCGGAAGTTAAAGCTGAAAAAGATTCTGGGCGATGAATACATACCCTCTAGCCAAGACAAAAACGCATACGTAGAACCAGATTTCGCTTCCAAATCCGTTCCGATTGTAAAAACCAATATTACTTCACATGATCGATTAGTTAAGATGTCTCATACGCCTACTGTTAGTTCGAATATTTCTTCTGTAGCTTTTTCTAGTCTTCTTCTTGTGTTTACTCTTACTCTTCAGGTCACATGATTCAATTGCGACCAACCTAGTCAGGTGTCAACACATTGTACTCGTTCTCAAGTACTCCATTACTATGGTTTCGGACATACGGGTGTTACTCGACGCAACTGTCCAAACTGTTATTCTGCTATTAATAGGAACCAGATTCCTTCTGCGTCTAGTTCTATATTCTTTTCCGTACCCCATCCCGGAAATCCTACTACTACGAAGACATACCCTTCTTCAGCAAATATGTCTTTAGACAATACCCAGAATTCCGTCTTTAGGTGTAGGAACCAAATTTGTTCTATTTCTAGTTTTACGTCTTTCTCTGTACCTCCTCTACCACCACGATATAAACTTTTCAGGCATATAAACCTTCAAATTATAATATTGATTTCTACGGTTGTCACGCCCCTACTCACTAAACACCCCCTAATAGAAACCAAATTTTTTCTGTTCTTAGCTGTTCGAATGATGATCAAACCGGTCGTACGTACTCACTTCCAGCTCTGGCTGTGCCTCTACCAATTGAGAAAATAGTTCAAACTAGTAACTTACGGTAGCAACTCAAGAGTTTATTCCTGCTATCTTAAATGATTCTACCAAAGAAAGTCCTGTTGTGTCTACAATACCAGATGTAGCTGAAGTGACGATAACTTATAATACTGACAGAGAAGGTCCTGTTGAAATTAGTGAACCCGTATTTATAATGCCCGTTACTATTTTGGAAATTTTACCTAGTCCTGCTCCTTAATCTGCTGTTATCGAGGAAGCAAATCCGACTGTGGCTAAAATTTTACCTGCTTCTGTTTCTTTATCTAATATTGACAAAGTTCTACCTGATTCTGTTCATTTATCTAACGTCGATGAAGTTTTATCTGCATCTGTTCCTTTATCTTACGTCGATGAAGATGTACTTTCTTGTATTTCTTTATCTAACGTTGATGAAGCGTCATCTGCTTCTATTCCTTTTTCTAGCGTAGCTGAAGTTTCATCTGATTCTGTTCTTTTTTCTAACGTTGACTCTTTTACAACCAATACTAAAAACAAACAGGCTTCTTCCATAACGAATAATTGTTTTCCTAAACTGCCACAACCACTACTACCAACTCAATCACTATCAAATATTCAACCGCGTGTTACAAATACAACACCCCCCTGTTATTCCTGTTTTGAAGGAAACTGCCCAATAAATACCCCACCTGTTCCGGTAGTCGACTCACGAAACTGAATAACAAGAGAACTAAGATGAGGGAAATAAATATAAAAAGTGCATTACGGGAAAGTACTGACCGTGATGAATTTTATGACAACCTTAATATTTCTGATCCCGTTTCGTTTCTCTGCTGACGGCGTAAACGTCTTAAACTACATTCCTAGTCTTCGCACCCTCAAATTCTTTCACCAACTTTGCTCTCTTTAGGATTTGACTTTTGGACTTTACGATTTCTTTACTTACTTTACCGCTTTGTTGGGTTTTCTTTCACCTAACATCGTGTTGGGTTGACCTGCCTGCCAAACATATACAAACACATGCACACTTCATACACACGCATGCTTTTGTTTGTTTTTCCTTTCTTTCGTTTCTCTACTTGTACTCTTCCGCGTAGACACACACACACACGCACATATACACCTTCACATACACCAGCACACGCGCCCAAACACATACGCATACATAACTACATTCGGTTTTGGTTTTGGTTATCTTTTTGTCGTTTCTTACGGTTTTGATTTTGGTATCGCTTTACCGTTTCTTTTGGTCCACTTTCCTTTCCCTTTCTAATTGTTGGTTTTGTTTACTGTTAGTTTTCATACTGACTTGATTGTTTTTCGACCCACTTCCTGTGGTATGTGATTTCTAGACCTTTTGTTCCTTTCTTCGGAAACCACAACTTAGTCGACTTTTGGCGATACATTTATTAGGTTGTCTGTTTAATACGATACTTCTTACCACAGCTTAAAGTGCTTCAAGTTTTCTATCCAGCATACTCGTCATCCCCTTATACAGGGTTGGGATAAAGTATGGAACCAAGTGAATATCTTTAAAACAAAAAGGACGATATTTATGAAACTTTGTAGATAAATGCAATGAGGCAAAATGCATCTGATGTGATTCTTTTGGTTAATAATGTACTTCCGGTTTAGCCGGAAATGCCCTCAATTTTTTTTAATTAAATGGGACACCCTGTATATTTTTGCAGATCTTGATAGATCTTGTTATTTCGAATTCATACATATCGGGGTTAATGGAAATAATCTGTAAAAACGAGACACTAAAGCACTTTAGTACAATCACTTAAGTTTTTACGCATTAGAATAAAAACCATTTAGATTAGCAAATTGATGTTTACTTTGTATTAAACGTGTACTGTTTAGTAAAGTAGCTGTTGGAAAAATGTCAAGACAAACTGTTAAGTGAATTGTAATTTACGGTAATAAATTGTTCGGTTAAAAATGGTACGAAAGATCAAATTGAAATATTAATGATGATTGGTTTTGGCGATCGTGTTAGAACTAGGGAAGAAGTTTGTCATATTTTTAATGATTTGCATCCTGAAAGAAATCCTATATCACGTTCAACAGTTACTAAAACATTACAACGTTTTAATGCATCAAGGGTGTTCCAAAATTTGCCAAAAACTGGAAGACCACAGACCGCAACTAACGAAGCTATTAGACAAAACATTGCTATTGAATTAAAGGAATCACCTCACACTCTACCACAGATTTGGCACTAAACCACGGTATAAGTCGACGTTCTGTAGGGAAGATATTAAAAAGTGAAAAATACCATCCGTATAAAATACAATTAGTTCAAGAATTGTCTGATGATGATTTTGACCGACGGCTGGAGTTTTGCGAACGAATGATGGACATCTGTAATGTCGACGAGCATTTTGCAAATAATGTAGTGTTTTCGGATGAGGCATCTTTTTGTTTAAATGGAACAGTTAATCGCCATAACTTAAGGTATTGGTCAAATGAGAATCCTCATTGGATTTATGAAGCCTATACCCGACATCCACAAAAGTTGAATGTTTAGATGGAAATTGTGAAAAATAGGCTTATATGCCTATTTTTTATAGACGGAAACTTGAATGGTGACAAGTATTTAGATTTACTAAATAACCAAATTATTCCTGCACTCCATCAAAATGGGCAGATATCACAAAATGTTTGGTTTCAACAAGATGGAGCGCCTCCTCACTATGATAGACGGGTTTTGAATTTTTTATGCAAATTTTCCAAATCGATCGATTGGACGTAGAGGATTTGTAGAGTGGCCTGCTCGTTCTCCAGACCTCAGTCCGTTAGATTTCTTTCTTTGGAGTTACCTGAAATCACATGTTTACGTTAGACGATCAACATCCCTGCAGGAATTGAAACAAAGAATCGTCGATGAATGTGAACTCATCCATGAAGAAGTCTTGGAAAGAGTAATTCAAGAATTTATTAATAGACTTGCATATTGTCAGGAAGTAAACGGCGAGCATTTTGAACATTTAAAATGATTTTGTTTAAATTAAATTCAATATTATTCTCATTCTCGTTAATCTTATAAATAAAATTTATTATTGAGTAAATGTAAAGTGCTTTAGTATCTTGTTTTTACAGATTATTTCCATTAACCCTGGCATGTATGAATTCAAAATAACAAGATCTATCAAGATCTGCAGAAATATACAGGGTGTCCCATTTAAATAAAAAAAATTGAGGGCATTTCCGGCTAAACCGGAAGTACATTATTAACAAAAAAAATCATATCAGATGTATTTTGCCTCATTGCATTTATCTACAAAGTTTCATAAATATCGTCCTTTTCGTTTTAAAGATATTCACTTGGTTCCATACTTTATCCCAACCCTGTATACTATGAGATGACTTGACAGTTAACGTCTCGTTTTGGCTTGTACTGTTGATTTTCCTCCTTGCTCTTTTCCTTACTTTTTGGTTTTTCGTGAGAAACCGATTTCTTTTCTTGAGGTTGAAAACTTTACTATTTCTTTCCCAGAGATACACGTCCTTCGACGACTTTTGCAGTCTTAGGTCATTCTTTCTTTGTCCTCGGTGATTGCTACTCTATGCCTTTCCTTTCTCCTATTTCCTTTACACTTCGTGACTTGGTCCGTTACACTGGTTTTTCGAGCCGAATAAGCGTTTTCGTTGGGTTTTCCAAAACGAATATTCTTTTTGTTCATACTGTTGGAATATATTAGTGCTTCGAGCCGGATAAAAATTAGTTTTTTATTTATTGTTGGTTGCCTTTGGGTTTTCTAAAGCAAATTTTCTTTTGGTTCATCTAGTTGATGTACTGTCTAGTGCGTTGCTTCTGCTTTCTACCCCGACATTTTAACTTTGCGTGGGGGATTTGTTGCATTCCGTCACTGAAATTGAATCATTTGTCCCATAAGAATTTCATAATCCCGTATTGTTTCCACGATTAATTACATGTATTGGGAAATTCGGCAGCCTTAGGTCAATTTAAACGATTGGCTAATCATCATCCTGTAGAATCTTATTAATTATTCAGTTGTAAAATTCAAGGTACTTTGAACTTATTTTGGGTTAGCCGTAAGATTTGCTATTGTTATTAGTTACAAATTTAAATAGAATGAATCCATTCTGTTAATAACGTACTAGATCTCAGTTTTTATTGGCTTATCTAATTATATCTTTAAATATAGAAAATTACTCTTTCAATCCTATCCTTCCAATCCTATAAGCTGGTATCCATTTTATTAAAACGTGTGCTTCAAAAATATTATTATAGCATTTAAAATCTGGTATTTGATGTCAATACATTTGTTCTCAAAGTTTGTAAGGTGTTTTCTAGAAGGTTAAATATATGCATATTTCAATAGGTTTGTTTATCAAAGCCTATGTTTTCCACAAGCCGTTACATGGTTGTAAGATGTTTTCTACAAGGTCGATTACGAACATTTTTCAAAAATAGTAAATTCTTGTAAACTCATACAGAAAATAGGCAACTAATGTTACACCTAACTCAATGAATCTGCAAAGCTGGCTGCAGACAGTCTTTGTTCTTTAGACGCGTGCGCTAAAGCGTTTCAACCAATAGGTTAGCAGGTTTTCCCATTATCAAATTTAGGTTTGACTTGTTAGAAAGTAAGATAAGCATAAATCCGTTGTTCAACTTTTATTTCAGCTTGAGCTAATAATGTGACGATTCGAAATTAATAATTATTGATACGATACTGCACTGATCAATTTATAATTTAGAATGGTGGAATTAGTTTAATAGAAGTTGCTCTTTGAGATATGGAGTTTTCCAGCAAGTAAGTTGTTTGCTACAATTGGTGCTAATTTATTTTCTACTGCTTCTTTACTAGAAGTTGTTCTTGAAGAGATGGAGTTGTCCAGCCACTAATTAATATTTACCGCAATTGTTGCTAATTTGTTTCGACTGCTTCAACCCGCCCCTGCGTGGTTTGTATGGACCTACGTTCGAGGTCACGTAATGAGGTGCTGCTGGTTACCGGACAAGAAATGTAAAGAGGTGCTCCGCCCACGGTTGCTTCTTCTGAATTTGTAAATACAGATTCAATGATACACCATTGTTTAGGTACATCGTTTCGTTTTTGGTTAATAACATTTGTTTCAGCGGTGGAAAGAGGAGCGCTTGTGCCTATCCCAGCTCTTATTGATTGTTGTACTTATATAAGTAGAAAGTTTGAAAGTAATGAAAGCAACTCACTACATAATTTCTTTTAATTGCTGTTTAAATATTGTTATTGATGGTACAAATTAGTGTAAGGTAAGTCAGGAACCTATTAATTATTTTTGCGTTGATTTTTGGAACTGAGTGAACTCTTTGGAATATTTTATAAAAAATGTTTTGTTCTCTACGAGTTGGTTTTTTGTTTCCTTTATACACGTTTCTCTAATTAGAAGGACTGTAAATATTCTTTTGTATTATGGTTATACCTAAAGGTTTGTAAATAAAATTCATTCCTTGAGGTTTCCAATTTTTCTTTGTGTGACCCACCCCACTCTTCGACGCTTTTAGCTAGCTCGGCATTAATTCTTTCAATTCTCTTTTGCTTTGTTGCGGTACTCGGTGCTGGCTTACTATTACTTTGCTTACTTTGCTTTACTTTTCTCTTGTTCGTACGGATTACCGTAACATAAATTTTCGCATACACATCGTGGGGTTAAGATTTTTGAAAGTCCCATTTATTAACGTTTGGGGAAGATTACTTGGAAACCTGTTCTTTTTACTTAACGCATGTTCCGGATTTAGGAAAACCTCTATTTTTACTTAACGGTTGGCTCTGAATTATATTTTGTACATATGATCTTCGGTAAGCTGTACATTTTCCGCTCCTACCAATTTAGTGTGTTTGGATTTCAATTTCTCCCTTGCGTATATTTTAACACATTTGGTTGGCTGTAATATTCTTTGATTGAGTCAAATGGCTCATTATAAGTGATAACTATTTGATGATATTTTACGTAGGACCCAGGGTCCGTCTGAAAGTATCGTTGAGTATCTGGCGTGTATGACTGCCACGTTCTGTCGGTATGATTATATTCCCGATTATATTCAATTGGACATTGTGCATTGTAACCTTGCTCCATTCTATCCAACCCAATTGCCTATCGTCAGCTACTTACAAGAATTAGAGTATGAATATCGGAAATTGGAGTAGAGAAAGATTTGGGCCAATAAATACGTACCCCCTACTCAAGACAAAGACGCATACGTAGAACCAGATTTGGCTTTCATATCCACTAGGATTGTAAAAAACAATATCACTTTACATGACCGATCAGTTAAGATTCCTCCTACGTCTACTATTAGGTCGAATATTGCTTCTGTAGTTTCTTCTAGTTTTCTTCCTGTGTCTACCCCTACTTGTCAGGTAATATGCTTCAATTGCGACCAACCTGGTCGCTATAGTTGCGGGCATAAGGGTGTTTCTCGACGCAACTGTCCGAACTGTCGTCCTACTACTAATAGAAACCAAATTCCTTCTGTTTCTGGTTCTACGTTCTCTTCGGTATTTCATCCCGGTCATCTTACTACTACTAAGACATACCTTTCTTTGGCAAACTTCAAACAATACGCCAAATTCCGTCCTTAGTTGTAGGAACCAAATTTCTTCTATCCCTAGTTCTACGCCCTTCTCTGTACCTCCTCCTGGTCCTCCTACTGCCACCACAACATACGCTTTTCGTGCATATGAGGCTTCAAATTATAATATTGATTTCTACGGCTATCACACCCCTACTCACAAACCGCCCCCTAATAATAACCAAATTTCTTCTATTCCTAGCGGTTCGAATGATGATCAAATGGGTCATACATATTCACTTCCAGCTCCGGCTATGCTTCCTCTATGAATTGAGAAAACAGTTTAAACTAATAACTTACAGGTAGCAACTCAAGAGTTTGTTCCTGCTGCCTTAAATGATTCTACCAAAGAAACTCCTGTCGTGCCTGCAATAATAGATGTAGCTGAAGTGACAATAACTTATAATACTAACAGAGAAGGTCCTGTTGAAGTTAGCAAACCCGTATTTATAATGCCTGTTGCTGTTGTTGTAGAAGTTTTACCTGCTCTGTACCTTTATCTGCTGCTGTCGACGAAGCAAATTCTATTGTAGTTGAAATTTTACCTGCTTTTGTTTCTTTATCTAATGTTGACGAAGTTCTACCTGATTCTGTTCCTTTATCTAACGTTGATAAAGTTCTATCTGCTTCTGTTCCTTTATCTGACGTTGATGAAGCGCTACCTGCCTCTGTTCTTTTATCTAACGTCGATGAAGATGTACCTGCTTCTATTCTTTTATCTAACGTAGATGAGGCGTCATCTGCTTATGTTGCATTATATAACGTAAATGAAAGTTTATCTCATTCTGTTCCTTTTGCTAACGTTGAAACTCTGATAGCCAATGCTGTTCCTTTTTCTAATGTTGAATAACTTACAACAAATACTAAAAACAAACGGGTTTCTTCCATAGCGAATAATGATTTTCTAAACTACCACAACCACTACTACCACTCCATCACCACCAAATCCTCAACCGCGTGTTACAACTACAACACCCCAGGTTATTCCTGTTTTGAAGGAAACTGCCTGATCAATTGCCCCCACCTGTTCCGGTAACTCGAGACACAAAACCGAATAACAAGAGAAATAAAATGACGGAAATAAACATAAAAGGTGCATTACGGGAAGGTATTGATCTGGATGCACTTTATGGCAACGTTAATGTTCCTGATCCAGTTTCGTTTTCTTGTTGGCGGCGCAAACGTTTTAAGCTCCATTCCTAGAACTCGCGCACCCAGATTCTTATGCCGACTTTACTCTCCTTAGGAATTGACTTTTAGGCATAAGAATTGCTTTACTTCTTTCCTGCTTTGCCGGGTACTCTTTCTCTTCCTTCACCCAATCCTATGTGGGTCCGGGTTAGAATAGTCCCACGGTGTTACCTGTCAGTCGTAAGAAGCGACTAAAGCGGTCCAACACACATACACACACACACACAAACACACGCACACTTCATACATACACATTTTTGCTTGTTTTTCTTTTTGTTTCTCTCCTTGTACTCTACTCCGTGTGGCTCGAGATTAGAATAGCCCCACGGTATGACCTGTATGTCGTAAGGGGCGACTAACGGTCCAACACATACACACACGCATACCCACGCCCACACATACACACACGAACACACACACAAACGAACACACGCACACTTCATATACACACACATTATTGTTTGTTTTTCTTTTCTTTCGTTTCACTCTTTGTACTCACCCTGTGTGGATTCGAATTAGAATAGTCCCACAGTACCACCTGCCTGTCGTAAAAGACGATTAAAGTGGCCACACCCGCAAATCCACCCGCACACACACTCACCCACGCACACTCGCACACATACCTATACATACCTACACTCGGTTTCGGTTTTGGTTCTTTTGTTTTGTTGTTTCTTAGGATTTTGATTTTGATTTTGCTTCTCCGTTCCTTTTGGCCTACTTTCCTTTCCCCTTCCTTTCCCTGGTTTTTCATACTGTTAGTTCTGTTACTTTCTTGATTAAATATTTTGCTTCACTTCTTGTGGAATGTGCTTTTCAAATTTCTTCTTTTCTTCGGAAACCACGGCTTAGTTGACTTTCAAGCCTGGTTATTGATTCTTTTTTTGGTTGTTTGTTTAATACGATTTTTCTTGCCACAGCTTGAAGTGCCTCAATTTTTCTATCCAGCAACTCTTCGTCCCGTTGCATACTTTGGGGCTTTTCAGCTATTGTCTCGTTTTGCTTGTACTGTTAGATTTCTCCTATTCCTTTTCTTAGTTTTTGGTTTTACCGATTTCTTTTCTTGGGGTTGAAAACTTTATTATTCCTTTACTAGAGATATCCGCCCTCCGATAACTTTTGTAATGTTCGGTTATTTTTGTTCTCGGTGATTGCTATCTTGTACCTTTCCTTTTTCCTATTTTTCTTTACACTTCTTAACTTGGTTAGGTATACTGGGCCTTCGAACCGAATAAAATTTTTTTGTTTTTTCTCGGGTTTTCTGAAACAAATTTTCTTTTGGTTCATCCTGATGTGTATTCTGGTATTTCAAGTAGGATAAAAAATTTTTTGTTTTTAAGTTTTCCTTGCGGTTTTCTGAAACGAATTTTCGTTTGATTCATCCTTATTTATTGGTTTTTCACGCCGGATAAAAATTCTCTATTTTATTTTTAAATTTTATGGGGTTCTATAAAACGAATTTTATTTTGGTTCATCCTGTTGGTGTAAATTAGCGCTTTGACCTGGATAAATTTTTTTTTGTTGTTTGGGGTTTCGTTGGGTTTTCTGAAACGAATTTTCTTTTGATTAATCTTGTTGATATATATTCGTTTTTCAAGCCGGATAATTCTTTTTTGTTTTTTGGCCTTATCTTGGTTTCTGAAACGAATTTTTTTTGTTCATCATGTTGGTGTATATTGTTCTTCGAGCCGAATAAAAATTGTTTTTTGTATATTTGGTTTCCCTTGGGTTTCTTGAACCAAATATTCTTTGGGTTCATCCAGTTGGTGTACTGCTTGGTCCGTTGCTTCTACTTTCTATTTTGCTGGGAAGATTTTTTACGTTCTGTCCCTGAAATTAAATAATTTGACGCGTAGTTAATTAAAAAATTTCATAATCGCGTATTGTTTACATGGTTAGTTGCGTGTATTAGCGAATTTAACAGCCTTCGGTAAATTTAAACGATTGCTTTTTCATCATCCTGTAGAATCTTATTAAATATTCGGTTGTAAGGTTCAATGTACTTTGAATTTATTTAGGTTAGCCGTAAATTTTGGGATTGTTATTAATAACAAATTTTAAATAGGTTGAATCTATCCTGTTAATAACGTACTAGATTTCAGGATTTATTACTACATGTAATTATACCTTTAAATATAGAAAACTATTGTATCAATACAATCATACAAGCTGGTATCTATTTTATTAAAGCGTGTGCTCTAGAAATATTAATATAGCATTTAAAATCTGGTATTTGATGTGAACAATTTGTTCTCAAAGATTGTAAGGTGTTTTCAAGAAGGTTAAATATATGCGTTCTTCAATAGCTTTGTTTATCAAAGTAATTGTTTTCCACGAGAAGTTACAAGATCGATGGCGGACATAAAAACAGTAAATTCTTATGATCTCATACTAAAAATAATCAACCTATGTTACATGTAACGCCATAAATCTGCAAGTTTACTGCAGGCAGTCTTAGTTCTTTGGACACGTGCTCTAGAACGTTTCAACCCAATAGGTTAAATAGTTTTTTCATTATTGATTTTAGTTTCAACTTGTTAGAACGTAAGAATAAGCACGGATTCATTGTCCAACTTTTATTTCACCTTGAGCTAATAATATGACGATTCAAAATTAGGAATTATTGGCAGGATATTGCACAGATAAATGTGTAATTTGAAATTGTATAATTAGTTTATTACAAGTTTTCCAGCAACTAAATTAGTTACAGCAATTGGGACTAATTTACTTTTGACTGATTCATTACTAGAAGTTGTTCTTTAAAATATGGAGTTTTCCAGCAACTAAGCCGTTTGCTGCAATTGGTGTTAATTTACTTTCAACAGATTCTTTACTAGAAATTGTTCTTCGAGAGATGGAGTTTTCCAGTCACTAAATTATATTTACAGCAATTGTTGCTAATTTGCTTTTGGTTGATTCAACCCGTCGCTGCGTGATATGTATGAACCTACGTTTGAGGTCAGGTAACGAAGTGCTGCTAGCTACCGGACAAGAGAATTAAAGAGGTACTCCGCGCACTGTTGCTTCTTCTGAATTAATAAGTATAGATTCAAGGATGCACCATTTTTTAGCTGCAATCAGTTTCAACGGCGAAGAGAGGAGCGCTTGTACCTATCGCCGGCTCTTATTGTTTGCTCTACTTACATAGGTAGTAAGATTGAAGGTAACGAAAACAACTTAAGATATAATTTTTTTTAATTGCTGTTTTATGTAAATATTATTATTGAGGGTACAAATTAGTGTAAGGTAAGTCAGAAATGTATTAATTATTTTTGCGTTGATTTTTGGTACTGGAATATTTTATAAAAAATGTTTTGTTCTATACGAGTTGGTTTTCCGTTTCCTTTACACACGTTTCTCTAATTTTAGGGATTGTAAATTTTTTTGTTGTATTATGGTTGTAAGTAAAGTTTTGTAAATAAAATTCATTCCTTGAGGTGTCCAATTTTTCTACCCCACTGTACCATGCATTTAGCTAGCTCGGCATTAATTTTTTCGATTCTCTTTTGTTTTGTTACGGTTCTCGGTGCGGGCTTACTGTTACTTTGCTTACTGTAGTTTACTTTTCTCTTGTCTGCGCGGATTACCGTAACAATATTAGGATTTACTACTTAGTAGATCTCAAAAAAAAACAAATACGTGCATACTAATTATCTAAAATTTGAAGAAATAAAATGTTGGTCACATGAGCATAGGATGTGGTTTGGCTAGGATTTTAAGATTTAGGTCAAAATCCATATTGGAATTCGAAGAAGAGAGATTATCGAGGTTAACATGGACAGGGACTATCTACGCTTGCATCCCAAAAACGTTCCTCTAACTCTCTTTTACGGTGCATTATACATTACTTATATCCTGCCCAGAAAATTAAAATAACCTCTCAAGATAAAGTTTATTACACATGGATTCAATAATAATGTCAAAATGGGTTTTATGAAATGTAAGTATCTGAAAAAAACCTTTCGCCTACAGAGCTCACCTTGTTGAAGATATGACGCTTCCTCTTTTGCATTCTCGGTACAAAATTTCTGTAATGATTCATATTGTTGTCATTCAATTTATTCTAGTCCAGTCGCATATTACTGCGTATTCTATATAGTAATTTTATTGACGTTAAATTGAATAACGAGAGGTTCTACTAAAAGATTAGAATAATCGCTTGCAAAATAAAAATAGTGGGGAAGCTTCTAATTTTAACATGAAATTCATGTACGTTGTTACTAGATTACGAACTTCCTTTGAATACAATTTAGCATTGAACCATTTATTCTGCTAAAAATTTTGGCTTAGGTTTGAAGTAATCAATTCAGCTAATTAAGAATGGGTTTAAAGCAATTTTCTATTTTAATTATTCTAGTGCTGGTATTTCATGAAATAAATATATCGTACTTGATTCCTAAACGTTTGTTTTAGATTCCAATGGATGTTAATTCTTCGTCAATCACCGACTGTGATTCCGACCTTGAAATTAACAAAATAACAATTAACTACTTATTAACAGTTACATCCTTTAAAAGCCAAAAAAATTCTGCCGACTTTGAAGAAATAATGGGATGTGTTTGGCAACAAAAAGGTTTAATCAATGATTACGGTAATCTAGTTGCAGATAAACTTCAAGCAACGCTTGCTGAGGAATTTAGTTCTACGTACTCCAAAGCTTTGGCAAAAGAAAAAGCGTTTGATGCTGTAAAAAATTGTGGAACCGCGAAAGCACCCACTCCTGGAGAAACTGCACTGAAAGCTCTTAAATGTTTGAGTCGCTGGAAAATTGCATCTTTTATGGAATCAGAAGCCAAGAACTCATACTAAGTTTGTACATATTTTTAAATCCTTCAAATTGTACATCTATTATACTGATTGTTAATATATTTGATAGGGTAAAGGTGCTTTTTGAAATTGTTTATCGTTAAATAAATGCTTTTGTTGTTCAATAATCAATGCAACGTCCGTTACAAACTTCCAATTTCTTATTTAAAATTATAATTGCAGCAAAATGATGTAAATTCACAATGCTACGGTTGACCTGCATAGAAACAGTGTCAATCGAGTATTGTTTTTCTAGCAATGAAGTTCATTATTACTCTTCTTTGTTTAGTTCTCGCTCTACAATGCAAGTCCTTGGTGAGTATTTTTAAAGGTAGATGTTCTAACATTTTAATTGGAAATATTTTTGCAGATAATTAACAAATCTGACGGACTAGGTGTATTTAGACAGACAGAAAAATCTTGCATAAGAAAATATGACTTAGATGAATTTAGCGTTGATTATTTTTTAAACCAAAAGTACATGCCTGAAAATAACCACAAATTTAGCAACTTTATCGAGTGCGTCTGGAAGAAGGATGGGTTAATTGATCTAAAAGGAAACCTAGATTTTCATGAACTTAAGAGGTACATAAGAGAGACATTTGCTGGTGATCTTGTAAAGATGAATGTAGCAGAAGCATTTGCAAATGACTGCATTAATACCTGTAAAAGTGTTAAAGGAAGTACGCCTGGAGACACAGGAATTAAATTTATGAACTGCGTTACACGTGTATTTCAAAGTTAGATATGTTTCTTTAATTTGTAAAGTTTGATCTATCAATAAACGATTTGCATTGTTTTATATAGGGGATAATATCCTCGACCCCATCCCCACCGCTCAATATCTCTCTACCTTTCTTTTAGTTACACCTTTAAGATTGATTGGACGCTATCCGGAGCTAACTATCTGTACTCTAAAAATATTTTCTCTGACTCATTTTAATTTGGTCTATACACTACACAGTGTAAATATTAAGTCGTTACACCCGAGAGTGGCAGCTACAACTCATTAAAATATAAAACTTTTGATTTGGACCTTGGTTGAGAGCCATTCGAATTCTTTTTGTTTTTCAAAAAGTCGTCATAACTTCCTTATTTGAAGGAATATATTTTCCAAATAACAAAAAATTGCGAATGATAAAAAATTTCAAAACACGGTTGTTGCGTTTTATTTCATCTTTAACAAATAATTCACGGCCTCATTACTTTAGAAACCCTTTCAGAGCTTACTTATTTGAATTTACGTTTGCTACATTCTCTAAATTCAAATCCGCGTAGATAAGCAATCACTGTAGTTGTCCTTTTTATTTAATTCAAGGTTTGCACGTTTATGTTGATACTCTGGTTCGTCTTCTTACAGAAAAACTTGATAACGTGTTTTTCGAGTGCAGAATGGTTTTTCCTGACATTCATAGAGTGTTGGATTTTAAAAAGAGTGTAGATACAATGTAATTCTGTTTATGAGGTAATTTAAAAATGTAATAGTGTAGTGTTGTTTGAAGTTTTGTTGAGCGATATAGAATGCGTGCCATTTAGTAAATGTTGTCGTTTACGTTTAAAAACAAAGGTGATATTTTCCCCCATCATTTTACTTATCTTATGCGTCACCGACGATTTAAGTGATATTTCCATAAACAAGTGTTCATTTGCTACTTTAAACATGAAAACTACTTTAAATGAGATACGACATGATGACCAGTGTTACCAAGCAGTTTTAATCATATAATAGCAGACGGCACTTGAAGTGAAGGACAACGTCCAAAATGGTGGATTATTACGGTAAGGAAGTGATTATTTTGTTTAGGTTTATATATATATATATATATATATATATATATATATATATATATAGTATTATTGAGTGACGACCAGAACCTGAGTTCATAGCAATATATATATATATATATATATATATATATATATATATATATATATATGCTATGAACTCAGGTTCTGGTCGTCACTTTCTGGGTGCCAAAAATACTGCGAAAGCTATGTTTTTAATACTAATTCAAGCCCCATCTTTGGGGGTGTAAAATACTGCGAAAGCTGTTCTGATTCGAACTCTGGTTCTGATTATGTTCTTCGTTCATGGGTGCCAAAATACTGCCAACCTTCGGTGCTACTTATATACTTAAAAAGCTTAAAAATTTCTGCTTTGCAATGAAGTTCGCCACGGCTGTTCAGTTGCTACTTCAATTCAACTAACTACTAAAAAAATAGCTGCTACGGTAAATCATATACATTTATTACATACTGAGAGAAAAATATACGCTAAGTCACAAATAAACTCCTCGTTCACACATTATTTATACATTATATGCATACCCTTTTAAAATAATACATTTTGAGATTACTAATTCCCCAGATTAATTATTTCCAATTGATTATCCGAGAAAGTAACAGGGTTTTACTATATGTTTTACATTAATCTTGGTTTAATAAGATCTCCTAGTAAAACCTTAACCTCTCGTGCTTTTTTTTTGCACATCAAACAGCAAAAGGTCCCTTTTACTTTGTACAAATAAAACAAATATTACTAATATCCTAAACTTTCTTTTAACATAAATTCCCACTTAAAATACAGTAATACAATAGAAAAAATTTAATCTGTACTTTTTTCACGTCTTTTTTGTTCATAAATTATACCCACAATGCACAAAAGTTATTAAACACCAGTTTATACACATAGGCAATAAAAAGCAACAGTTACCTGGATACTATCCCTGCATACGGCCTGCTATCATTCCCTCAGAGACTGCGGCATACAGTAACTCCCCAACCTGATTTCCAATAACCATAACTACCAGCTGCAACCATTTGATCACGAAATCAACTCATCTACCACATTGAAGGTGCATTCAAATTCCCCAAGCTCTGCTACTAATACCATTGACTGTTAGTAGACAACCAAGTTGACCAACCACTGACATCTACTCCATTTCCATTTGTACACTTTTGCACACTTAGTGCAAATTAAAATTAAAACAATCGTTACTTACGTAGAATACTCTTTTATTCAACTCGTTAAAGTATTTTACTCTTGTAGCCACCAGCTGGTTGTAGACAGAAAGAAAGCTTTACGCTATTCGAAATAGGAGGCTAAGAGGTAAGAGACTAAAGAGAGCCCTACAACCATCTCTCGGTGTTTATATATCCTTCTTCCCCCTTTAGAGAATGTTAGAATTCTTCAAATTTTCTACAATACAAACATTCAATTCTTAAAACACTCTCATTAACGTACACAAACAACTGCAACGGCCACCGAAATTCTAGAAACTGCCCCACACCAACAAGCTTTACTACACTCATGTACTATCTTATTCCTAACCCTATTATATTCTTGCTTACTTTCACTATCCAAATCTCTGAAAGGTTTAAGCTTTTTTCTATTCTCTATTAAATCTAATACCTTCTTTGTTATCCAGGGTTTTCACGCTTCTACTTTTTTCTTATCTATAGTCTGTGTTGCTGCATCATATACAGCCCTTTTTTATTTCTTTCGATCTATTTTCTATGTTCCCTCCTATAGCTATCTCTTTGATCTTATTATCTAATACTTGTTTATATTCCTTCTGTACCTCACTATCATTAAGCTTACCTAAATCCCATCCCCCTCTTTTAGCCTTTTGTAATTTTTTGAATTTTAGATTACACTTTATTTTTACTAAGTTATGATCGATATCTATGTCAGCCCCTGGAAAACTACGACAGTTTTCAACTTGGTTCCTAAATCTTTGTTTAACTAAAATATAATCTATTCGGTATCTTGCTCTATCACCTGGCGTTTTCCATGTATATCTGTGTTTACAGTTACTAATCTATGTTCCTGGCAAAACTCACCTAATATTTCTCCTCTATCATTTCGTCTACCATACCCAAATTTTCCTACTATTTTTCCTCGCTACCTTCTCCCACTGACGCATTAAAATCGCCCATAACTATTCAATTCTCATCTCCCTTCACTTTTCTCACTATACTATTTATATTCTCGTATACCTTTTCTACTTCCTCATCCTCGTACTGAGTTGTTGGCATGTAAACCTGTACTAAAACAGTGTCTGTGGGTTTCATACTCAATCTCACCATAATTATTCTATCACTAAATTGTAAGTACTCTTTAACTTTATGTCTTAATCTTTTACCTAACACTATTCCTACCCCTGCCTGTCCATTAGTTGAAGAGGTTGTAATTGTTCTATAATTATCTTTCCAAAAGTCATTACTATCTGACCATCTCACCTCACTAATACCTAAAATGTCAAGCTTTCCTTTTCTTATTTCGACTAATAATTTCGTTAACTTATCTACTCTAAGTAATGACCTTCCATTCCAAGTAACTATCACTAAGTCGAACCGTTGTTTTAAAGTCTTTAGATGACGAGCCCCAAGTACCTTGTCCCGGAGATCCGAATGAGGGCGTATTTTACCTCCGGACAAGAATTTTACTTGTAAGCTCTCCGTCATACATAGTTCGTGTTTAGGCCACGCATACCTGGAAAATATTGTGGTAGGTTCCCATATCTTTCCACAACGCAGTTTTTAAAGATTTTAGCAAAAAGCCGTATTTGACACGGCCAACCCCCAACAACCTTATAAATTATTGAAGATCGCCCGAGACCAACCAACTCTCCTCCAATATATTTCAGCCAGCAAGGCCGCTGCCCCTTGCTGCGTCTTTTAATCGTCTTTTTCGATAAGCAAGCTTACTATAGTAGTATTCGTTGCCCCTACTATAGGATCCCCTACTATAGGTTAGGTGCAAGAACTGATTTTGTTTTATTTTATACAAACGCGCTAGGTAATATCACCTAAAATTAAAAAACAATGGCTAAATATTTACACTTCATTCTGTTTATAAAGATTAAAATTCAGTTACATAAATTTTGTCTTACCCTAGCCGGTTCTATATTAATCCACTGTATATCTTCAGAAGAACTTAGCTATTATAAATCAATTTCGACCCACAATGTACTATTATAAATAAAAACAAAAAGTTTAGGAATTGAACATCCAACCACTACCAACATAACATTAAAAGTGGAAAAAAATGCAGAACAATCATAAAATGAGCTAGCGTGTCAAACTTGGTTTCTTACTCCGTCGTTAGTATGGACAAGATAAAGATGCGCACATCGGTTTTAACTCTAGATTAAAGTTCAAAATTTTATAATTATCGATCCTTGCCTAACGGTGCGCACTATAATAGTGTGCAATAGCACTATTTAAATAACTAGTCTCTTTTTGATTATTTGTGTATGGCCTAGAGCCTGTATTTAGAGCCTTGTAGTACCCAAACAACGACAAGCTTGGCGTATCAACGCTTGCGTATTTCATGTTACATCGCTTGCATTGTAAAGATTATTCCGGCAAGTCAATAAAAAATCAATAACAAGGTTGGAGGTTTCATGCTTCATGCTATAGAGGCTATTGGAGTTATAAACCCCAAAGACCAAGATTGCCATACTACCAATCTTTGGCTTATTTTTCGAAATCTAATATAGGAAACATATTTATCGTGGGATAACCAGGCATATTGCACTGTATTTGGGGGATTATTCCTGGGTAATGGGGCGTATGGGTCTTAAAACTCGGGAAGAATTAGCTTGAGTTCATAAATGATGACAGATATAGATCTTCAGACAATTCTAGATTTAATAAATGTCTTAGCTACCTTGAAAACCCTCCGGGAACGGGGATAAAGAACAAAGAGCAAAAATCTTGCCAGTTCCTCCAATAACCTTCTAGTATATTACAAAATGCCACTAAATATGTTGCCAAATGCCACCAGTTAATTAATAAAAAATTATTAATGGGTTGGAGTAAATACGATACAGATATGTTTAAAAAATAGCTACACTACGTGTTCAAATTGATTTTATTAATTTGGTTTAGCATAAAAATACACACTGATGCGGCTCTAATTATAGTAATAAATTGAGTGCAAATTTTATGACGCAGATGTTAATCTTACACAAACTCTTAAAATTGGAAATTCTGTTTTACTTGTAGCATTTTGATAGAGTTCGATCAATATTCAAATTATTTTTATTTGCTTAACCCGATTGCTTCCCGTATTTACTTAATCAAGTCCTAGTATATTCTGTATTTCAAGAAAATTGTTTACCACGGATGCAATTAACAGCGCAACTGTTTTATAATGCAACAATCTAAATGCGGTTAAATTAATTGTTTTCAGTTAAATGGAGTGTAAAGCCTTTTCACTCCACGAACTACTTTTAAGCTATACCGTCTCAACAGCTTGGTATAAGTATAGCTATTTGAGATGGAATATGACAACTGATTTTCGTTTTATTGTTTATATCGTAGCGAAGATTGTATAAATTGGTGTTCAAAAGAATTACGACAGTTTGCAGAACATGCTGAAACCGTCTTTGTGTGTCCGTATGTTATGAATCCGTTAATACTACACCAGGAAGTTGCTTTTATAGCTGCAACACACTGTTATATTTGAGGTATACCATTTAATGTTGGTGATATATAGGTCTGCCATCATAATCATTTAATATCTACCGAAACTATAGCGAGCCAGCACATGAGGGTTGTAATATAGATCGTCGTTACTCTCGAACAATTTCTATTGTTTTCCACAATTTGAGTGACTACGATAGTCATTTTATAATTAAATAATTATAGTTAAATAGTCTAGCTATGTTTAGCACAACGTACTTCTTCTAACAATAAATATATGTCCACCTACGAACCTTTAAAAACTGACGAGTATCTAATATAGTTTGACATAAACAATCAGTATGATGAGTCATGAGTCAAACTCTTCTTGTATGGAGGCTGAATAGGACGACACCTACATCGATGTACCCCCAATTCCAGACGATTCTCCAGAAGGCTACATACTGGAAGTTGATTTGGAGCATCCGGTAACTATCCAAAACTTACATGAAGATATTCCATTCTGTCCCAAGCATATTTGACCTAAAGACTGGTAGACTACCTGTACAGAGAACTCAAAACGCCAAGTTAATTGCTGCGTTAAATTCAAAATATATTACTTGAACTACTATAGAAATTTCAAGTGAAATTTCAATGGATTTAAATTAAGAGCTATCCATCGAGTACTTAAGTTTAAATTAAGCTCTAGTTGTTTATAACAATCATCAGAAAGTGCACTTATTATTTCGTCATTAGATTTTCCATTTTGAAACTAGTTGGGTGCGTACCTTCACTTATTTATGTTCTTAGCTAGCCTACACAGTTCCCTAAAATTCCCCCAACAGCCTATATACAGCTCGGTTCCCCTTTTATTGTTTTCTAATTATATGCCCTATTTAAGCAAGATTCAGTGGTATACGAAGGGGAGGCGGCATCGTGGCGAAGTTGGTATACGTGTGACTACTACGCCCAAGGTCCCGGGTTCGAATCCCGACACGGTCCGCTTGAAAAATGTTAGTCCAGCATTTTTCACAAAAGTACGCCCTCGTTCGGATGAGAGGTAAAATGCAGGTCCCGTGTATGAGTGTTGTCACGCACGTTAAAGATTCCTACCCTGCTTGGAACAGCAAGGATTCGGCAAAATTCAAAATTTTTCAGGTAAAAAAAACTCGCTTCCTGGCCAATGTAGTACTTTGAGTGAAGCATTGGAAAATCACATGTACGGTATATGAAAGGGATTAAGCAGCCTGTGGCTGCCAAGGATTTCCCAACACTTAGACATTTCCCGAATTAATCATTTTCTAGTAAATACTTTCGTACAATTAACATTAGTTGAGTATATTGCAAAACCAATACCTGTAGTTGTTTATAATAATCATCATGTTTAAGTATATTTATTTCTTTGGTCATTAGATTTTCCCTCTTGGAACTGGTTGGATGCATACCTCCGTCGAGTTCTATTCTGAGCTAGCGTACACATTTCCCTGAAATAAATACATCCTACATCTTCCACTATCTGTGTGCAATAGTCTAACCTAGGTCTACTTCTACTTCTCTTTTTTCCTATCTCTGTTTCTAATATATTGCGCACTATTCCCTCATGTCTTAGTATGTGAACTATCAAACCTATCTCTCCTATTTTCTACTGTTTTCCACATATTTCTTTCTTCCCCTACCATTTTTAGTACCTCTTTGTTCTTAACTTTGTCTGTCCATAATATCTTCATCATACGTATGTAGCACCATATTTCAAAAGCATCTACCTTTTTCTTGTCCGCTTTTTCTACTGTCGCTCCACACATATGTTTTAAGCAATCTTTTCCTTGTTTCTATGTTTGTTGTCTTTGAACAAAGTAGTTGCTTTTTCTTGTTAAATGTAGCACGACCTCGTGCTAATCTTTGTTTTATATCTTTTGTGCTTTTCCCATCTTGCGTTATTTAGCTTCCTCGTTACTTATTTGTATTCTAGTTTTTGATTTATTTTTCTTTCCTTTACATATTAAAACTTTAGTTTTATTTTTGTTGATTTTCATACCATATCTCTCTGTTTGCATTTCATTAAGAGCAGCTTGTAACTCTTCTTTGTTAGATGCTAATACCGCTATATCATCTGCAATTCTAAGAATATAAATCTTTTATTTCTACATAGTAGTCCCAAATGTCTTCCTGCATTTGACAGTATTCATTGCCTCTTCTATGTACAAGTTAAAAATTGATAGGTATATGGCACATCCCTGTCTCACCCCTTTCCTAATATTTACTTCTCTACATTCCTGCTCTAATTCTATTACCGTTGTTTGCTATGTACTATCAGTCTATCCCTAAAACTCATTCCAATCTTTTTGAGTATTTCGAATATTTTTTTCTATTTTACGTTGCCAAATGCTTTTTCCAAATCTGCAAACCCTATATACACGCTTTCCCGATTTTCTATCGTTTTCTCCATTATCACCCGTGTGCTGTCAGGCTTATAGTTTGAAAATTTTCACATCTATCCGCGCCTATCTTTTTTAGTATAGTTATTATTATGTTAAGTTTGAAATCTTTGGATATCTCGCCTGTCTAATACATATAGCTTACAAGTTGGAAAAGATGTTCTGTTACTGCTTGTCCAGCGGCTTTTAGAGTTTCTACTTGCACCTTATCTGTACCCAGCGCCTTACCATTTTTCAGACCCTTTAATGTTAGTTCAAACTCATCTCGCAGTATAGGATATCCCAAGTCACCATTTTCAATGTCTGATTCCTGTTCTAATGCTGTTAGTAACTCTTCTGCATATAGATTCCTTTCTTGCCATCTAACTACTTTCGCTACATTTTCTATAATAACGTTTCCTCTCGCATCCCTTATATTTTTGCTATACGGTTTTATATCCCTAAAATTCATTCTAATTAGTTAGTATGCCTTGTCTGTCTTTCCTATTTCCATCTTAGTTTGTACCTCTTTGCACTTTTCATCAATTCACTGTTCTTTAACTTTCCTGCATTTACGAATAATTTCTCATTTTATGGCTCTGATCTATCTTTGTATTTTTGCCTTCCTTCTATTAAATTCAGGATATCTTTTGTTATCCAGGCTTCTTATTTTCTCTTTGTTTATACTCCACAATATCTCTGGCCGTCATGTCTAAGCTCGATTTAATGTTATTCCATTCTGTTTCTACTTCCTTAGTTTCAGCAATTCATTTGACTTTGTTTTTCTAATCTTTCGTAGATATCTTTCTCTTTTAGTTTCTCAAAGTCAAAGTGCCTTTCTCCAATTTTTTTTCAAATTTTTAAATTTAAGAGCTGCCTTCATAATTAAGATGTAATGGTCAGTGTCTATATTTGCTTCTGGATAGCTTCTACAGGCTTTTACTAGATTCCTAAACCGTTGTGTAACAAGAATGTAATCTATTTGATATCTTCCTATATCTCCCGGCATCTTCCACGTGTATCGTCTTCTAGTATGATGTTGAAATAATGTGTTTGTGATGGTTAAATTGTTTTTGTCGCAAAATTCTACGAATCCATTTCCCCTGTCGTTTCTCGTACCTAAACCAAATAAAGTAATATACAATGAAGAGGGCAAATTCAATTCTTCGATACAACGCTACTTAAAAATTAACTTAAATAATTAGATTGAAGATGCAATTTGAAAACTGACGTTTCTAAATGAAGATTTAAGCAAGTGGATGATTTTGCAAACTGGAACTTGACGTTAATATAAGATAGAACCAAAAGACATTTAATTCTGATAACTAAGAATTTGAGAAACGCTTTGTGGCTCTTTGCAAGTATTACTTTTAAAATATTGCTTGTAACTGATATTTGAGTATTTCTTATTTAAATTTAAGGAAGAATAGGTTTTAATTAATCATAATTTCTTTTGTAGGAATATATTTACCAGGAAGTTTCTAGTCAGGGTTCAAAATACTCGGATTTTTTTAATAGATTATCTGTTAAGGACTTTTTGGCTGAACAAACTCTACAAGCGTGGGAATCAAAGGCAGGTACACTATCCGTAAGAGAAAAGATTTTAGTTCTGTAAATTTAAACCTAAATATCGTGAGAAGCGTTTTGATAACTAAGTAAATAGGTACTTGTTAGAAATAATTTGATGTTTGAAAGAAACTATGCTGTAAATGTTCTGTATAATTTTGTATAAAAGAAAATATTTTTGACTGTATAGATGTTTTATGATTTTGCTGTGTATGATTTCATTCTGTAAAATCCAGCCTTTCCGTTGAGCTAGCCAGGCAAAGTAAAGTTAGAAAGGAACATAAGTTAACAATTTCAAATTTTACAACTTGCTGTATCTGTAGCATGGCTTCAACGCGGGGGATTATCACAGCAACACATACACACACAAACACACACCCGCATACACACATATATAATGCTATGATAAAAGGGTACTTTAAGTGTAGATTAAGTCATAGGGGTCGTAAGATAAATATAAAAATAATTAATGTTAAAAGAAACAAATAATTCCACCATTAAATAGGAGTAAATCGAATATTTTACAAAAGATCAATAGCGAGCACACTATATATAAATTATATTTAATTTAATGCATAAGAAAGAAGCTCATTTTGCAATAATTATATAATATTTAGCTAAAGTAATAATGCGTACGCTTTAAGTTAAAAAAAACGAAACAAAATAATGTTTTAAATACATCAAGTTTCATCAAAATAAACACGTAATCAAGAACGATAAATAACCTGTCATTCTAGCTATTTAAGAATTTCATTAAAAATGTCAACGCATAAATAAGAAAACGTATTCAAATACATCATTATTAGAAAGATGAGTACGTGACTGAATATCATATTTACATGGAGATCCAACATATTTAAAATAACAAACAATAAGCAACAGGTGGTTCGTTATACGATAAGCTTTGGACTATAAACGACACAAATATTAAAGACATGACAAAATTGCAATGGATATTTGGAAATTCTAAAAATATACTGTGATATACAGAACGCTTATGTGATTGGCAGAGCATTTTATCGAGAATTAACCCAGGGAATTTTCAAAAATACCAGGTTTTACAAGACATAGACGCAAAGTACAAGCTTTGATCAACGAACACCCCAATTAAAACGTTGAAAGGTGGAGTTTATAAATACGATAGGAAACTCGAAAATAGACAGTATATCTTCAACAAGGCACACACCACGTCGATTTAAACTGAAAATAACGTACCAGTAACAATTAGTAAAAAGTAAATACTTTATTAAAAGTAAAATTTTGAAAGTGCCAATATGTGCAACGAAGAATAGCCGTTCTACGCGTAAACGGCTTCGAATAAAGCTTCGAATAAAGGCTTTGAATAAAAGTCCGAATAAAAATATGAATAAAGATCCGAAACAGCTCCGAATAAAGATCTGAATGAAGATCCGAATAAAGACGACGAATAAAGATCCGAATAAAGATCTAAATGTAGATCAAAAGCTAGTTCGAAAATACTTGCAAGGAAATAAACGTAAAGATACTAAAAGTTACTCCAGAAATCCAAGCGCAAAAAGGCAAGCAACCATTAATCCATCATTTTGGCCAAGAAGTGAAGCAAATCGAACTGTAACAATCAAGGGGTGCTGACCACAGATACCCTGAGGCAATTCCAGTGACAAGCAAGGATAACGCAGGTTAGAAATCTTAATTTTTTTCATTTGTTAAAGACTTTCAATTTTAATATTTACTATAAATTATATATCTGTAAGGGTCAACACAAAGATCAATTGAGAATTTGAATAATAGAGAAAGCATCTTTGAACATTCGAAAGGTACTTAAGAGTAACTACAAAGATGTTTTTGTTGGCTTTCAGGAAAATTAAATTTAGTGAATGTGAAAAATTTATTCAGGGGCTAAATTTTGAATTAACATAAAACTGTACATATTATCAATCATTATACTGTGTATCTTTGGATTGTTTTATTTAAATTATTTCAACAGATAGAAAGAAAAGGGGTTAAACAATCTTTATTGTTGTAAAGTAGGGCATTCAGTGAGCTAGCCGTGGAAAAACAAATTCAAGAAATTATAGGATTTTACAAGGGGTTGATATTCACAGCAATAGAAATAGATACGCCAATCATAAAAGAGCTACATTGAAACGACTTTTGCTTTACAAAAGACTGAAACGTCTTTTTGTTCTACTGTACTGAAAGCACTACTGAAACGTTATTTCTTCTACATTAAGGCGCTAGTGAACCAAAAGTCTTTCGACATAGCTAGGGGTCTATTCCTGGGTAGAGCAATAAGAAGTGGGGGGGGGTAAGTCGAATTCTGTTTGCAAACCAAAGTTAAGCTAAATCAAATAGGCGCCACCATGTCCTGAGATAATTACAATAATTGCAAAGCACAGTTCTAAGGGCGGACGTGGAAACCCAAAGATAAAATGATCGCCTTCGTTAACAAAAACCTGTCTTATCAAAATAAGACGCAGCTCCTGTAAGAAATTGCAAAGATTAAATAAATAAAATGTAGAACACCATTTGTGTCCTATAAAAGTATAAAAAATAAAAAAAATGTTTATCCAATATGATATTGGCACCAAATTATTACTCAGAAAAATTTTACCTTTGTGTAATTAGATTTGATCGCATTTGACCAAAATAAAAGCCTCAAATTTGAACTAATTGTTTAGTAAGAAAAACTCTTTTAAAATATCGGAACTTTTTAACAAAAAAATTTGTCATTAACAACTACATCAAAGTTAAAGTTTTGACTTTTTTTAAAACAACCAACTATACTTTAAACATGAACCTGTTATAAATATTTGAGTGAAAATAATTTGTAAGCATAACACACTGAATTACGTTCTAACCTGGGCAGATCTTTTCAGGTAGATTACAATTACTAGAATCTTATATAACGTGGATTTGAACTTTCATATTTACGTTTAATAATTTATGTATAGATAAAAGCTGATCACATAAATAGGAATGTTTTGTTTTAATTCCATTACAGCTGCACAAAGCATCTGCTTTCATGACAACATCTGTCAACTGTGCAAAACAAAAAAATATGACGTCGAAAACATACGTTGAAATTATCGAAGGTTCAAATGGAACAAAGCTCGTTATTATAGAAAGCTAATCTGACAAAATTTAGTTCTACGGCTTATAAAACCAGTTCAACAATAATTGAAATTAACACAATTTACATATTGTAAACATAATAGCAAGTTTACGTGCTCTAACCTTCAAAACACATGCATGAAATATCTTATAACTAATAACGAACCAAAACTGCTTTTGTTGCTTCACGATAAATCGAGATGGAAATTTCGTTCTTCAAACAAAGTTACCAGCCATTTCTAATTAGATACGACTGCATCCAAATTAACATCCATAATTTCTTACTAGACAAATTTCTTATTAGACAAATTTCAAATCGACTGTTCCTAAATAACGGTAATTCTATTTTTTGGATCCCACATGACGAATTCTACATGTTTCATTATACGTGTCGCGCTAAATAAATTAATTCAAATTAAATTAGTTCGTAAAATATATACTTTACCAACCGTTAGTAGAAGATATCTCAATAGTTAATAATTGATGCGAAGGTTGCCAGCCTCTAGCCGAAAGTACATCTTACTAAAGCTGTTGCCAGCGGCCGACTAACTTGTCGAAACAAGAACCGAGTGGTCGCGCCGTTAGAGGCGTGGAATACGAAAGAACCAACTAGAGATGCGCTTGGAAATAACTTTATGTGACACAGATATATTAATATAAGTAGATCAATAAGGAACAATGCACGCTTAGCGCATTACTCTTGAAATTCAATGCGAATAATTATTACTGAAAATAAAAATGTTACAACATCACAGCAATATATATATATATATATATATATATATATATATACAGTGTGTCCCAAAAAGTTTTATACAAATGGAGAAAAAGTTTATCTTACATTTCACAAAAAAAATTATTCTTGATAAAAAGCTCTGCATGACTTGTAGATCCATAATTAAGTACAACATTTTTAAAACATTGGCTGGAATACAGGGAAAAATCAAAATTATGATTTAAAGTTGTTACAACTACTTTTGATTTATAAGTTGCCTTCAATGTAATAATAACTGGGAGGGGATAATCTTGGTAGTTACCATTATAAATTGTGCCTTCAACTAGCTCATATGAGGCCGCACAAAACTCTACACAAAAGGGGGGTAAGTTAGTGGGTTGACGCAAGAAAAGTTTTACAACACTTACAGGTTTAACGAATATATTTAATCAGTATAACATTAGGAGAAACAAATTTGTTCGATTCTTGCCTTATCTATTAATAACCAGCTGGTGTACGCCTGAACTTGTTTCTTATAAGTACCTACAGAATTTACATTCAATATACGCATTTATACATATTGTAAAATGCAACACAGTAAAACAATCTTATCAAGAGGATCCAAACCTATTTATAATTACATAATATACCTTACTTTGCCTAAAGGATCTGCTCAGCTTGGCGACCTGAATATACTTCGGTGGATACGGATGCACAGAATGGAATTGCAAGCAATCAATATACAACGAGAGCGTTGAATTTTGTAGCCACCACCAGGCTGCACGCACAGACTCCAATTGCAAGGTTACTTTTAATTGCGACCTGAACTTGAAATCTTTTCCCGAAGGTTGAAACCTACGAAAACAATTTGCTAAAACAACTGACTAAGTTCGGGTGCAACACCCTTTTGTGTTATTATTAAAATTTTTGTTGTTAATAAAAAACATATATAAAAAGTCAACAGCCATAGTTCTGTAATGCAACTTACACAAATTAATTATTAGGAAGGTAAACACTGTATTTGAAAATTTCGTGATTAATAAATTAATTAATTATTTTGATTTATTTACTTTTTCTGGATTGAAGCAATGATCAGAGAAGTGTGAGCGTTATAATAATTCTGCAGAAAAGGTTTCTTATAACGGCCTCTAGTCGCTGCCAAAAATGGCGGTCAAAGTAGATTCGTAAAATCCCCAATAAACGGGTGGTCCAAGTTTCCAACGGCTAAACCACAAGCCAGACGATGTCTTCATACACCAAACGGAAACTCGTGTAAAAGTTGCAAGTATAAAATCCCAAATTGGAAAAGCTCAAACACAGCTTTCAAAAATACCTGAAACCACGTTTCTACTACGACCTTCTTGTCCAACAACGAACTTTCAAATGTCCCACCGACCATCCACGATCGCACCAGGTTGGCTGATTACCGAAACACGAATTAGAACATTCAAAAATGACCAATTAAGAATTAACACGCTCTAGTCAGATCGCTCAAATCCAATAACAATCACGATTATACGGAATACACCACTCAAAACAAAAATATACTAGGCAACATTTTTAAGGAATGACCTCCAATTTCATTCACGATTACCAACAAATAAAGCACGAAATTGATTGTATTCTTCGACTTATCAACCAGTGATAACATCAAGGACTTTGCATTAAATTACTAATACAAATAATTGTATTGTTTGAAATGATTTTCTTAAAACCAAAAATAACCTGTAACACACCACCTCTCCTCCCTTGTCAAAAAGAAACTTGTTTCTTTTTGACTAGGTCCAAATCCCGCGACCTACTCCGACGAGTCGCCATCATACGAATGTGGGTGTGGCTTCAAATCTTTAACATGGTACAATCCAATGGATTTACCACCTTCTTCTAACTCATATGTGTTTGTACCAGTTCGATTTAAAATCCTACAAGGACCGACAAACTTCTTCGCTAACTTAGCTGATACAAAATCAACCTTACTGGGTAATATGTGATTTTTCCTCCAGACAAGGTCGCCTTGATTATACACAACAGATCGACGTCGTAAATTATATTGCTTTGATGAAGCACTGTATGCTTTTTTAAGCTTATCGCGAACCCACTCTCTTAGTTTTTCGAAACTCTTAGAGCGTTCTTCAAAAAATGTATCATCTTTGTCATCGTTGGGCACAGAGTTAGAAATTTTAAACTTATACTCTTTGGCATGAACTATCATCTCATTACCAAAATTCACGAAATAAGGAGATTGATTTGTCGTTTCGTGTTTAGCACTACGTATAGCGCAACTTAATTCAGCAAGATGCTCATCCCACTTACGATGATTTTCATTAACATACGCCGATATCATAGTCTTTATTACCCTATTCGGCCTTTCCGAAGGGTTACATTGGGGCGAATAAACCGGGTTGAAAATAATTTGTACACCAAAAGTATTACATAAATTTCGAAACTGTCTACTTATATATTGACCGCCATTATCACACTTTACAATAGCACGAACACCAAACAACATAAATACATGATCCCTTAATAACTTGATAACTACTTGTGCGGTAGCATTTCGTAAAGGATATAATAACGAAAACTTACTAAAAGTATCGGTAACCACAAGAATAAATGTATGACCAGAAGTACTTCTGGGCAAAGGACCGCAGATATCGGTACTTATTATTTCCCATGGCCTAGACGCCACTAAGGGTTTACCCATCAGTCCGGCAGGTTTCTTTTGTTCCGGTTTAGTGCTTAAACAAGTGTGACATCTTGATATAAATTTAGATACATCTTGTCTTAACTTAGGCCAATAAAAAAGATTGGCTAGTCTATTAAATTTTTTATAAATACCCAAGTGTCCTGCAGTATACGACTCATGATATACTTTATACAACTTTTCCCTAAAGTCCTTTGGAACAACTAATTTCCAGCAATCTTGTTGTTCTCTTAAATCCGAGTACTCCACTCTTACAAATTTATATAAACGATTATCCTCAACTCGCCATTTCATAAATTGTAAAGGTTTTTCCTTAACCAAATCCAACATTTTCGAATACCACTGATCGGTAGTTGAAGAAAAATCCATACTATGAGAATTATGTTTCAATTGTACGACATTTATACTCGGGGTTTCCTCTTTAATAACACGTGCTCTAGATAAGGCATCAGGGAATGCATTTTCCGTCCCCTTTCTATGAATGACTTGATAGTCAAATTGCTGTAAGCGTAAACACCAACGACCTAATTTGTTCTGAGGGTCTTTTAAATTTTCCAGCCACAACAGCGAATGACAATCAGTGATTACAAAAAATTTATAACCATCGAGATAGCATTTTAATTTCTCTGCCGACCATAAAACTGCTAGGCATTCTAATTCAACTGCGGAATAATTTTTTTCCGCCTTATTCAAGGACCTGGAGAGATAACATATAACATGCTCTCTCTCGTTATAACGTTGCGTTAGAATAGCACCTAAACCTACGCGAGACGCATCGGTCTGCAAATAAAATGCCTCTTCAAAATTTGGGCTGCTGAGTATTGGGGCAGATATTAACGCATCTTTAATTTTCTGAAATGATTTACCGCATTCCTCATCCAACAGAAATATTTTATGTTTCCTCAATAACTTCCTTAATGGAGCAATGGTTTCCGTATAATTATCCACGAATCTAGCATACCAACCAATCATACCTAATACACGGCGTACTTCTTTCACCGTGGTGGGTCTTTGAAGTTAACAATAGCCTCAACCTTTGAAGGATCGACGGAAATACCGTTCCTATTTACAACGTATCCCAGGTAGCGCAGCTCGGGCCTACAAAAGGAACATTTTTCCATATTCAAAGTAAGGTTTACCTCTTTAAGGCGTCTAAAAATCTCTTTTAACAAAGAAATGTGCATTTCAAAAGTGGGGGTAACCAGGATTATATCATCCAAATACACAAACACATATGGTTCTAATTCCGGTCCAAACACAGAGTCAACCAGTCTCTGAAAAGTAGCGGGTGCATTATGTAGCCCAAAAGGCATCCGGATGTACTCAAACAGACCTCTACCAGGAATAACAAATGCTGTGTATTGTCGACTACTTGGTTCCAATAGTACTTGATGGTACGCACTCTTAATATCCATTGATGACATATATTTTGCTCCACCTAACTTGCTCATAATATTTGAAATATAGGGAGGGTACGCGTCCCTTTCCGTCACCAGTTAATTTTTCGAAAGTCTACGCAAAATCTCCAACTGTTGTCCTTCTTTGGAACTAATAATATGGGCGATGACCAAGCACTTTTAGACTTTTGAATAATACCAAGTTTTAACATCCTATCTAATTCGGCATCTATAAGTTTTTGTTTAAAGGGAGATACCGGGTAGTATCTCTGCTTGATAGGGTCTTGTTCAGGGCGGACAATAATCCTATGTTGTACAGTATTTGAGCAACCAAGAGTATCTGGATCAATAGAATTAAAATATCCTTCAAGAACTTCTTTAAGTTGAGCTACATCACTCATACTTAAATCATCTTCTGCAATGATACCATTTAAAACGGGAACTGACAAAATCTCCGGCGAAAATTTCCATTCACCCTTACGAACATCTGGAACAATACCCATTCGATACCAAAACTCTAATCCTAGCACCAAGGTGTGACGTAATTGCGGCATTACATAGACATCAATTAATTTTACTACATTATTTAATTTAATAGGCACCGTAACAACACCTAAACAAGGACTTTCAGAGCCATCTGCCACTGTACAGTTAGTATTTCGACTGCAGTCTAGCTTTATTCCTACTTTTCGAAGAATTTCCCAACCTACCGAATTAACAAACACTTTATTTGCTCCGCTATCTAGCATGCCAAGAAATTCACAACCTAAAATATCCACTGAAATATATAAACATTCACCATCTTGTACTTGAGCCAGCATAAAGTCAAGAATAGGTTTAACAGGAAACTGTGCGACCGTAGATGAATAAGGAACATGTTGGTCGCTTAACATTGTTCCTTTTTGCCGTTTTCCAAATCATTAGCAGTGTTGTTAGATGTTGAACTATTAGTTTTATGTATACAATCCGGGCAAGTAGCTTTTGTAAAACCTATCTTAGAACAACCAAAGCATCTAAAAACCTTTTTTGCGCGTTGACAATTTTTAACTACGTGGCTTGCTGCACCACAACGCCAACATCTTACTTCCCGAAGGTCGAAACCTTTTCTGGATTGAAGCAATGATCAGAGAAGTGTGAGCGTTATAATAATTCTGCAGAAAAGGTTTCTTATAACGGCCTCTAGTCGCTGCCAAAAATGGCGGTCAAAGTAGATTCGTAAAATCCCCAATAAACGGGTGGTCCAAGTTTCCAACGGCTAAACCACAAGCCAGACGATGTCTTCATACACCAAACGGAAACTCGTGTAAAAGTTGCAAGTATAAAAATCCCAAATTGGAAAAGCTCAAACACAGCTTTCAAAAATACCTGAAACCACGTTTCTACTACGACCTTCTTGTCCAACAACGAACTTTCAAATGTCCCACCGACCATCCACGATCGCACCAGGTTGGCTGATTACCGAAACACGAATTAGAACATTCAAAAATGACCAATTAAGAATTAACACGCTCTAGTCAGATCGCTCAAATCCAATAACAATCACGATTATACGGAATACACCACTCAAAACAAAAATATACTAGGCAACATTTTTAAGGAATGACCTCCAATTTCATTCACGATTACCAACAAATAAAGCACGAAATTGATTGTATTCTTCGACTTATCAACCAGTGATAACATCAAGGACTTTGCATTAAATTACCAATACAAATAATTGTATTGTTTGAAATGATTTTCTTAAAACCAAAAATAACCTGTAACAAAGTGATAGTAAAATACACTCAAATTGTATTGGAGAGTAAAATGTTTATTTAAATTTTTATTAAATAGCATTAAATTATGTCCACTTTGTAAATTTGTGATTTTCCCAGAAAAAAATTACAATATATTATTAATTAGATTATTTATTGAATAAAGGAATAAGACATGATAAACCTCCTATCAATTTATCAACAATGAAAAATCACAACTAATAAATTCTATTGAGAACATGTAAAATTACTTAAATACTACGGAACTTCAATGTATCTACCGTTCCTTTCTAAACAAGTGATTGTTCGTTGACTAAATTCATTTATGACATTTCTAACCACATCTGGAGTTATAGCTTCACATGTATCTTTAATGATTCTTTCAAGATGATCAACATCTTGAAATGGCCTCTGAAGGTATACTTTTTCTTTTAAGTAGCCCCACAAAAAGAAGTCTAGAGGGGTTATGTCTGGCGATCTTTGGCCAAAGAAACTCCAAGTCCTTTCTGATCACTATACCGTTAATAGTATGGACGAGAAAATCCCTAATAGTTCTCTTACAGTGATATGGTGCTCCATCCTGTTGGTACCATATTTTTTCTCGTTTATCTAGCGGTAGTTCATCAAGAAAGTCTGACAACTGATTATTTAAAAATTGTAGGTATTTTTCTCTATTCATGTTATTTCAAAAAAAGAATGGTCCAACAATTCTGTCTTTGTAAATGCCACACTATACATTAGTTTTAAATGAATATTGATCTCTGGTTTGGACATGGAAATTGGGATTAACATCGCTCCACCATTGACAATTTTGCGAACTTACTGTACCATTAGACGTAAACGTTGCTTCGTCAGAAAACAGTACTTGTCGTGTCATAAATCTGTTATTTTCCAATTCTCCTTACAAACGAGCACAAAATTCAAACCTTCGTACAATATCTCCTTCTTTTAGAGTATGGGTAAATTGGGGTTTGTATGGTTTAAATTTATTTGACTTTAAAAATCGTGCAACTGTATTTTTACTTACATTCAATAAATTGGACCTTCTTCGATGTGAATATTTTGGATTTTCCACAACCGATAGCATCATAGCAGTTTAAATTTTTTCATTTCGAACCCATGGCCGATGTTTCTTTCTAAATTTATTTTCAACACTTTCAGAACTTGTGAAATTATTTATTACATATCTGACCATTGTGAAATGTATTTTTTTATCGGGGTGTCGATTACTAAAGATTTCTGCTGCCGCCCTACATGTTTTATAATTTTCTCCAACAATGAGAACAATTTCAATTTTATCTTTAATACTTAATTTTACTGGCATTTCTAATTATTGCAAACACACACTTATGTAACAATTGACATTTGTTGACAGTTCTTAGATATTCCAAAGCACTCTAGCAAGAACGTGTGTAAAAAGGATGAGTAACATAAAATCAGGCGCTTATTATGAACGGGATCTTACGATGTTTCGTACTGCGCATTAATTTAACAATTGCTCATGTGTTTATTGAATATCTTTTAATTTTTATCTACAAAGTGGGCATAATTTATTGCTATTTAATAAAAATTTCAATGAACATTTTGCTCTCCAATACAATTTGAGCGTATTTTACTATCACTCCAAATCATGATTTTGATTTTCCCCGTATTCCAGCCAGTGTTTTAAAAATTTTGTATTTAATTATGGATCTACAGGTCATGCAGAGCTTTTTATCAAGAATTTTTTTTTTTGTGAAATGTAAGATAAACTTTTTCTCCATTTGTATAAAACTTTTTGGGACACACTGTATATATATATATATATATATATATATATATATTACTGAGGCAATGCCCCACGTTAGAGCGCTGTGACAATGCCCTGCGTTGTGGCGCCGCTAAAAGAGTGCTATGATAACGGCCTGGTATTAAAGCGCCGTTAAATTATTTCTGTGATACAGATACAGAAAATTGTAAATTTCGAAATTGTTGACTTACTTTCATTTCTAACTTTTCTTTGCCTGCTTAGCTCAACGGAAATAATGGAATTCATAGAATGAAATTAAACACAGCAATATCACAAAGCGTCTATACAGTCTAAAATATTTTCTCTCGTACAAAAGAATATAGAGCATTTACAGCATAATCCTAATTATCAAAAATATTCCTCAAATAAAGTTGCTTACAATTTACAGAACTCATGTTTCTTCTTTTGGGTTTTTATTCCCACGCTGGTAAGGTTTATTTTGGTCAAAAAATCCTTGATACATAGTGTTTCAAACTCTGATCACAAACTTTCCTTAACTCTTCGCTTCGATAAGCGAGAATTTTGCAGTTCGATTCCGTGTTGTTTGAACCACTGTGAGTTTGATTCTGCAGCTTGTGCGTCGAAGTGTTTTCTACATTTTATTCGTCACTGTATTTCAAAAGCAATGCACGTGTTTCTTTACGACAACTAGGAGGTGGCTTGCGTGTATTCGCTTTTTTTTAACTGGAGGCCAAATGGGTTCTTTCTTTTTGTAGACCAACTGCTTTTGTCCGTAGATCGCTGCTACAGTTATGGTAGCAGAGTAAATGTATGCTGACTCGCCCCCGACGGCTTGCGAGCTAAGTATCAAGAGACCTAAAAGTACGCAACTTGTTTTCTTTTGTGTGCGTCAATGGCATATTCCGTATCAACGTTATATGTAGTTACGTGACAAGAAACGTCCCATTGTAAAACTATTGTTGGTTGCTGCAATTTGATATTATCGCTCTACATGCTTGTCAAAAGAACGCACACGTTAATTCGTTCATACTAATTAGTTCTTTTATAAAAATTATTAGGTGAAATTTTAAAAACACTTGACAAAAGCTCTCACTGTTTTTATTTGCTACTGATTAATTTTATTTTGTGTAAATACGAGATGCGCACTTCGTATCTAGATTTCTAAATTGTCCGTATAATATAATTGTTGGCTGTAAAATAGTAACGCTTAATTTATTTTCCTTTTGCTTGTTTGTACAGAATCCTTTATTTATTTTTATGTGTTAATACATAATCGTGGGCGATGTACTATATTTTTTTTTGTTTTCTTGGTATGTAGGTGAATCTCCCCACTTTCTGTGTCTGGTAGTTTGCCTGGTATCTACTTTTCTTCCGGCTACGTCTAGGTACGTAGCACGTTTCTTGTTTAACATACGCCCCTCATATTACACGTATTAGAGTCATCGTACTCTAACAAACATTTTCTTTTCCTTACTATATACCCTTACTATCTTTCATATCCTACCATGAGTTATCTCCATCCTAGTTTAATCCGTGTACCACATCTTCTCTCCTGCTTACACTATGTTTGAAAGTCTGTTTCTCCCTAAAATAACATTTACCTTTTCTAATACTATCGTCTGCCCCCACCCTTTTATATGTGAAATTCAATGCTCCTTCTTTGTTCCTCATATGCAAGCTTCATCCGTCCTTGCAGAAATCAACCACTTCCCCATATACAAAACACCCTCATCTTACTTTTATAAACGCGTAATCTAATACTTTTGCTCTGTCTCTCTATAACAGCTTATCTATAACCTTTTCTACAATATTTATCACTCCACTTTTAAAACAATGTCTATACAAACATCCTGCCTCTCATTTGCACCTAAAGACTTTAATTTCTCATTGTCCCACAGTTCCTTTCAAAGTCAAACGAACGCTTTAACATATGATCTCATTTTAATGCATGCCAAAAATAATCTGTCCTTACTTTGTGTCGATCCCTTCCTGTTTCAACCGTCACCTCTTCGCAGAAACTAAATGTTTTAAACTTGCTTACAACAATCTTGAGCGTTACAAAGAAATTCTTGACAACTTCTTTCCCCTTCTAAATTAATACCTGGAACGTGTTTTCAACTATATACGTTAGCAACCACTTCTCCTTCGCTATAGTTAAACTTTTGAAGGTTATACAAATATTAAAGCTTCTTACTAACGCTATAATAAACTACACTAGAAATATTTACACTTATAACCCTTGTTAATTCATGAAAATTTGTATTTCACCCTTCTTAATTATGACCTAAAATTATTGATTTATACGCTAACAAATCTGAAATATTTTTGACTAATACAAGCAGTCTTAATCTTAAGATGCATGCTTTATACTGCGCTATATTATTCATTCCTAACCATTAATATTTGCAATTATTATTTACTATTATACCACATAGCCTGTAGATATTGTAAAAGTTTTTGTGAATATTTACGCACGCTAAAATGAAGAAAAATTAACTCTAAAAATTGTTAATTCCTACACTAAAGTTTTGGAAAAGCGTCTCCAATTTTTATTGAGTTTATTTACATGCGGAAATCTGCCATAAATTAATGCCTGACTTATCTAATCAATTTTAACCTACGAATTACACAGAAATATATATATATATATATATATATATATATATATCATCATCATTTTGTTTTCGACCTTACTTAAGGTCGGTTTGACGCAGCTCTAACTTCTTTTCTAATCTGTGCTAATCTAAAAAGCTCTACATACCCTTCACAACCTAAATTTCTAATAATTTGACTAATATAGTTTGGTCTAGGTCTTCCTATATCCTTCTATCTTTTTCCTATCCAGCTGACTCTACATAGATATTAGCAACCTGATGGTTGTTAAAGAAATCTAACATGTTTACATGATTACCATTTATATAATATATATTTATATAATAAATATATATTATAGTGGTTTTAAAAGATCAAAAATAAGTATAAAAGAAACAATTTCAAAACACCCTGTATAAAGAAACAACCAGAAATTACGTGCGAAATTTATATTAGTTAATTCATTTTTAAGTATCAGGTATTAACGAAATTTTATAAATAATTAATGAAATTTAAGTAGGTTTGCAAAGAAATTAAATGGTAGAAACCAAGGCCATTAATTTATTAATTAATTTGAATTTAATTGAACGATTATTGATGTATAATTTGCATAAAAGCGTGTAAAAACCCAATGATACTAAGATGAAACGCGTTGCTATCTGACAAATATATCAGTGGAGTAGAAATACGCCGAACTCTAAATCGTGGAAATGTATTTAAAACGTTCGTGTAAAATTAAACACCTGCGTATTTTCTACTTAATTTGTAGATAACGAACAAATTATTCTAAGGAGTGCTCAAACGGTCGGATGTTTTAGTATGAAATGCTAATGAGAAAGTCCACGTGTAGTGGACAGCGCACAAACAAGGATATTGATTTTCTACCACTCAAAGCAAGGTTAGAAGGAAACGTAGAAAACGTATAAGCATGAGACCACAATAGTATAGGAGGGATTTGAGAAACGTCATTAGGTCTACGATAGGTCGATATGTTAGTTTGACTTGATATGAACACGAGGATAGTGTAGCGTAATTTTCTTGAAATATTATAACGAGGACGGAAATTCGCGGCTTTGAAAATGGGATTGAGTGCAAAATTGTGGGAATGTGTTGTTGTGAGCAGGGGATTTCGGATAAATGTGGCCAGGAGAGGTTACATTGGAAAGATATAAATAGTTTAGGAGAATATTATAAAAGCCCTTATTATTTCGATCGTCCCAAAAGCACGTATGGAAGTTAACAAGAGTTGTAAGTATTATAAAATCATTTAAATTGTATTGCATAGTAGTAGCCTCTTAAATTAAAAACGCGGTTAGTGTGCCGAGATTAAGATTTTTTGAGGTATCACCTATAATTTTAATCAACTCGTGTCGGGACATTAAGTAAAATAGCTTACTGTGAAAGAAGTATAATTGAAATGAAATTTGGAATTTGGTTACACCGAGAAGGCGGCCTTGGCGGATCAACTTGGATAGAGTTTGTCTAGTAATAGCGAGAAACGACCTGCAGACCAGATAGAAAAATACATGGCATCATCTGCAAGAGCGGAGATCTTTCACAATTTCCAGGTAACGATTTAAAATTGTGATTCCTATAAACTGTAAATATTGGGGTGGCGTATGAGAGTGTTTTTTTCAAGGTAGTGTGAATTATTTACGTATTGAACAGAATATGTGTAAATAACTTTATTACGGTATACAACTAGAAATTTGAAGGTGTCTAGAAAGCTTTTAAACGTTCCATCAGAACGTAAAATTTCTGTGAAGAGTACATGGCTTTGTTTTTTTTTATTTTTATGTAAAGTAGAAGGGCATACATTATGCAGAATTAGTTGGGTTATTATGATCTCACCATACCCCACAGTTTATTTAGATTATTAAAATAAATAATTAAATTATAAAGAAGGAATTTTAGAGAAGGTATTATTCAAGATCCATTTACTCCGAGTACATTTTATGTGTTTGATGATTTAAAAAGGTAAATACAGGATATTACAAAATAAGAGTTACTGAAGTGTAACGTGAACAATAAAATATGGACAGTGTTGAATTGCATTTGTAAATAGTAATAAATAAAAGATTGTATGTTGGTTGTATTTTGTGGTTTTATTGGGAGTATGCGTGACTGATAGAATTTGAGAGTGAATATAGATATCCTAAAGGAGGTCTAAATGAGCTAGCCGGAAGCAGTTGAAGAAGGCCGTTCAACCGAGGAAGAAAGGAAAACTGGTAAGAAATATTTTTTGTGTATTATTTAATTTTTGAATTTTCGAGTTTTGAAAAATATATAAAATTTTCGAAAATATTTATGGTTGGTAATGATCTTACCCGAGTTCCACGGCATAATTTGTGACGCCCAATTCGTGAGGTTTGATTCTTATAAGGGTACACAGTAATTTATATATATATATATATATATATATATATATATATATATATATATATATATATATATATATCTGAACTACTTGTAAAAGGTGCCTTAGTGTTGATAAAGAAGAAAACTTCCTTGTGTTACAGCAGCGTCTCGAGCGCATTATAAATCTTCATTTTGGTGCGGATAATGTGAACCACTCGCAACCATAAAAACTTCAGCGGGAGTGGTTCGCCGTTTGTCCTCCAAAGTTTGTCCTCATCCTATTAATAGCAAATACATAAGATTTTTCAAAACTGTTACTATTCATTACTACCACTTTGTTGTTCGTAGCTTAAGTTAGATTTGAGAGGTTTATTGAAAGTTACTTCTTTCAACGCCGGGAATATATTGAAGATTTAAGAGATGTAAAAGAAAAGTGCATTCAAAATTTCATAAGATTATTATAAAGTTGTTATTGATAGGCACGACGCAGTCACACAAGGTTCCATTTTTATATTTAAGTTTCGTATTAGCACTTCATTTGTTTCCGGGTGCTTGATGTGACCACAACGCTTCATGATTTTATTCTGAAACTATGACTAAAAATGTTTTAGTAGTGTCATTTATAATTTTATGCGTGTGCCTCGCCAGTAGTTGTAGTATTCTAATATTATTTTTAATATCGGTTTTAAACCATTCTCGTTTAGTAAGGCGCCCTGCCACTGGGTTTTATTCTGGTTGCATGTTAGTATAAAAATTGTGTGGTACAGTAGTAGGAACCTATTTTTATTCGAGTTCCTAAATCTCTGGGACTGTTGTGAGGTGTTATTATTGGTTTGCGGTGCAGTGAGAGGATGACAAATAAACAGTAAGCAAGTGCGTTTGAATAAAGCATTTGAATAATGCAAGTGTAACGGAATTTGCATATTAACAAGCTAGTCTCGCGGTGAAGCTTCCTGAATCTTCCCGTAGAGCTGTTTATCTACTATGTAAGGTAAGATCAATCATAGTTATTATTATCACTGTTAGAGTGCATTATTCGAAATATTAAGGTATGCTTAACCGGACTCTTAGATACCTGTGGTTTGTGTAAAGTAGCGATCCACCGTGCGCGCTCGGTCGTATGATTCGCCGAGTTCTTATCATTTTACAGACTCCACGTTTACAAGGAAAGTAGTGGTCCTCTCGTGAGAGCTAGTGTATTTTAGTACAAGAATTCACTTAGGTTATGTTTAGAAAGTCGGACTTACTTTATTTAGAGACAATTATAATTTATATCTACCATTTCGCTAGGAGCTGTCATTCGTTTTCATAAGTAGTGTAGGGCCGATTTAGTAATTAGTTATACGAGTTTGGTACATTATTTCTTTTATACATTGACAAAGAAATTATTGCATTAAAGGGTTATACAGGAGCGTAACTTGTTATTATTCACTCTATTTCAATCACATAAAAGAACCATTGTTTGAGGGATAATCTCACTTGCTAATATGTTCCAGTTCATTTATCAAAATATTGTTCAGTACATTACTTATTGTTCAAGTTTTATCAATGGACGATTTCCATTGTCTATTATTAAACTAGCCCGACAAGTTCAATCCTTTCAATAAATATACGCGCAGAAGATTAAATCGTATCGAAGAAAGGACAGCCCTTCCTATTTCAAACATACAAGAAATACTTCAATTACAAATTAAAACAATGCAACTTTTACATTATTACTTAACTGTATGTTCGATCGGTTCACTACAGCCGCCGTAGTGAACGAAATTCCTTAGAAGTGTTCCTGAACAACCTTGAGTGCCTTTTCAAAGTACTTAATTGATATTGATCACCTAGTGATCGAAATGCACATCTAGTTCAAAGTAGTGTCTGACTAAGGACTTTTTTATTACACTTAATGTTGCTGAAATGAAGTTTTGTTCGATATGAACACCTCTGACCAAAATAATTGTTAGCATCGCCCTATAATAACTTTAAATTGTACTCTCTTCTAACTGAAGAAATTTTAGGTACATTAAATGTTAAAGTATATTTTAATACTTTAAAGTTTGATAAATTTAAGTGATTTTCTTGATTCACAAGAATAAAGCTTTAAATAATAAAAGATTGAGTGGAAAATCAATCGAATCTTACTTAAAACTTAACCAACGTCTGACAAAGTTCCGTTGCTTCATTATGTATTTACAACCTACTTAAAACAGAAAAATTAAATTTCATTACAGTTTGAGCACCGCTAAAAATAATTTAGCAGTTAATGTAGCTAATTGTTCAAAACTGTCACTAAGGGCAGGAGATTGGATATTATTTGTATTACTGTTACTCCAAATTTTATTCCTTACATCAATTCTAATTTCGTACGCCACGATACTATAAATAAATCTGCAGATTTACGCTAATAGGCTTGGATTGCACTTTCAAGATGTCACGTATTCTTTGGTTCATTCATGAATAGCAAAAAATACTTTATCCTGATAATCTAAATTTAAGGTTGAAGTTCAACCGAATGGCTTCCATATGAGAAAACTACTGGCTAGTGTTGAGTCCACATTAGAGAACCATGAAATAGCTATACAACGTAAACATTTACTTTGTGCTAGGGTAATAAATACGTTGAGTAATTTTGTTCAAACACCTGCCAACTACAATGCTGTGGATAAGAAACAAATGTTATTTTGCAGTCAACATGTTTTTAAGAGACCAAAGGTTCTCTTACAGTATTGCGCGTCGATAGGAATATATAAAAAAATCATCTGATTTGTATCCGATAAACTAACCTATAGATCCCTAAATAAGGATCCCACCTTTGCCATTCGATAGAAAGTCTATGAAAATATATAATAGTTACATATCCGTGACATGATCACCAGTAAAAAAAAGAAGAATCTGATCTGTAATAACTCGCGGGCAAGCACTGCAGGTTACTCAAGATACACCAACCTATTGCTCCACTCCATCTTATTATAACGTTTATAAACATATCTACCTATAATATATCGTCTTTTCTATCTGATATTCTACGACCTTTCTTTTTGGTAAGTTACAACACCAACCATAGTTTTCACACAGCATTATGCAAACTTTCAAATACCACCTAACCACAACCTTTATATCTTTGGTTGTGATTTCATTTTTCACGAACATCCCGTTAAAGTAGGTTACCGATATTGTTGAATTAAAACGGAACATTATATCTTAGTACTGTAAAATCGGGAAGAAGTTGTTTTTGGATACGTTAAATCTTATTTTTAAGAATACTTACTTCATTTTTCGAAGAAAGTATGTAACACTATCGCGCGATCCGAGAATCAACATTAAGTAGTAGAAAAGAGTTTATTAATTTTAGTTAGTTAAACACGCTTTTAGCAACGAAAATTCCTTGAAAAATTTATAGATACTGTGGTAGTATATTTTAAGAACGTGACCATTCCAATATACTATTGAAATAAGACACAGTAATAAACAGAAAAGTACATAAAAAATATTAAACACAACTAGTAATATAGATCGGGATTTTACACTCTTAGTATTAATTTATAAAAATATAAAGAGACTTCGGTAAATAGTAAGATTTGTATATAAAATCACACGAATTCAAAAAACTGCAACAACCTTTATCATCATCATTAGGTCTTCAGTCTTGAAATTGCTTAGACGCGTACCCTCATTGTTTCCTATTCTGAGCTAACTTTCCATATTTTCCTGAAATTTTCGCAGACGGCATCTTACACTACCTGCGTGCAATAGTCTGATCTGGATCTACCTCTATCGCTTTTTTCCATACCTATAATTGTAATATTTCCCGCACTATTCCCCAAAAATGCCTTAGAATGTATCCTGTCCTTCTATTTCTATAATCTCTTTATTATTAACTTTGTCTGCCCATGCCGTCATTATTGTACATCTGAAGCACAACATTCCAAAAGGCTTCTACCGTTTCTTTGTCTGCTTCTCATACTGTCCCTATTTCATAGTCGTACTGTGATGTGCTTCACATATATGCTTTTAACAATTTTCTAGCTGTTTCTATGTTTGTTGTCTTCGAACATAGCGGCTGCTTCTTTTTGTTAGATGCAGTTCGGTTCCCCTTCTATTGTTTTACAAATACATACCCTATTTCCCCAATATTCAGTTGTATGTGAAGGAGGTTAAGAAGCCTACGGCTACCAAGATCCTCCAACACTTGAACATTTGCCGAATTGATAGTTTTCCAATATATCCTTTCGCACAATCGACATTAGTTAAAAATATTACAAAACCAACACCTGTAGTTGTTTATAAATATTATCAGATTTAAGTGCAATTATTTTTTTGTCATTAGGTTTTCCGTCTTGAAACGTTGGACGCGTACCTCCAATTAGTTCTATTCTGAGCTCGCCTACACAGTTCCTTAAATTTCCACAGTCTTGGTTCCTCTTCTATTGCTTTGTAAATATATACCCTATATCACTGATATTCAGCGGTATGTAAAAGGGGTTAAGCAGCCTGTGGCTACCAAAATCCCCAAACACTTGAACATTTGACAAATTAATAATTTTCCAGTAAATTCTTTCACACTATTGAGAATATTGCAAAATCAATACCTGTAGTTGGTTATAATAATCATCAGTTTTAAGTACAGTTATTTTGTTTGACATAAGGTTTTCCATCTTAAATCTAGTTGAACGCGCACCTCCATTGATTTCTATTCTGAGCTAGCCTACACATTTCCCTGAAATTTCCACAGCTTATATCTTTCACTATCTGTGTGCAATAGTCTAACCTAGGTCTACTTCTAACTCACTATTTTCCTATCTCTGCTTCTAGTATATTCCGCACTATTCCCTCATGCCTTAGTATGTGACCTATCATCCTATCTCTCCTATTTTTTATTGTTTTCTACATATTTGTTTCTTCCCCTACCATTTCTAATATCTCTTTGTTCATAACTTTTTCCGTCCATAATATCTTCATCAAACGTATGTAGCATCACATTCCAGAGGCTTCTATCTTTTTCTGTCCGCTTCTCCTACTATCCAAGTTTCACAACCGTACAGTGCTGGTTCCACACATATGTATTTGAACACAGTAGTTGCTTTTTCTTGTTTAATATAGCACAACCTTGTGCTAATCTTTGTGTTATAACTTTTGCGCTCTTCCTATCTTGCGTTATTTGGCTTCCGAGGGAGCAGAAATTCTTAACCTCTAGTATGTTCTCGTTACCTATTTGTATTCTAGTTTTTGATATATTTTCTCCTCCTTGATATATTAGTGTTTTAATTTTTTTTTGGTGAATTTTCATATCGTATCTCTTTATTAGAACTATTTCCGTATCATTAGGAGCAGCTTCTAACTCTTCCATGCTAGATGCTAATACCGCTATATCATCTGTAAATCTAAGTACACCAATCTTTTGCCCCTACATAATAATTCCAAATGTCTTCCTGCATTTGACAGTATTCATTGCCTCTTCGATGTACTAGTTAAATATTAATGGGGATAAGGCACATCCCTGTCTTGCCCATTCCTAATATTTACTTCTCTATGTTCCTGCTCTAATTCTATTATCGCTGTTTGCTCTTTGTATAAGCTGTGAACTATCCCTAAAACTGATTCTAATGATTTTGAGTATTTGGAACTTTTTTTTTCATTTTACATTGTCAAATAGCCTCCCATGTTCCCCTGCTTTTCAATACAAGGGGTTTTTCCGGTTGATTATTGAGATTCTGCACTCTGTTTTTGGAAATTCAGAGTCCAAGATGGAGGATCCAAGATGGCGGACGAGATTTTCAAAACTCAATTAATTTACGCCACATTCTGTACAAAGATGGCGGATCTAAGATGGCGGATGAGGTATTTTAACGGGTTCAAGTGTATCAAATGAAAAATTGTCTAATTTTGAAGATCAACACAGAACATACTTACATCAACAATTTAATGAAGATGATCACGGCGGGGAAAATGAATTTTGTTCAAACATGATGAAAAGGATTGTTCAGTATTTTAATTTTGAGTTACTATTTATTCAAACAAATCGACATTTCAAGTCAATCGCTGCAGAAGGAAATAGTCTCAATGATTTATGAAATAGCTGTTAAAATTTCAAATTAATAATTATTGGATAGAACGGAAAACTCTATTTAATTTTTTCTTTAGTGGCTACTTAAAAATAACCGTGCACGTTACTAAACCAAAAGATATGGAGATAAAGAAAAGACAATGGTTGCGCTAATATTATACCAGATACTTTAAGACCGTCATTGAAAATTTTGATGTCCGTCTGCTAGGATTTTGATGGAGAACATTTTGAACCAAGATTGTTTGCCTTGCCTTAACTGGCAGGAAACCTTCGCCTCGCCTTGACTGACTTTTCCTTAAATAGCCGTGATATCTCCTTGCTTTTATTCGCCAGGATTTTCGCTTTAGGCTTAGGGATTTCATTTGAAAAAATAAAATTTACTTAGAAATGACCTTAAAGGATAAGGTCAAGGTCAAATTCAAGGTCACCATTTAATAGCCAGGAAAAAATCCTAAATCATTTGTTCTTATCATTTTTCAAAAAATTTTAATTAATTTAATTATTCAGTGTTCCCGTTGCAAAAACAACATTGACTTTGGAGTGACGTTGGAGGTCATGATCAACGTCGTAGTCAAGGTCATATTTGAATGTAAAATTTCCTGCTCTTTGCAAATCTGTAATAAAAAGTAAAGGTTGCTATTTGCAAAAACGTAGTTGACCTTTAAATGACCTTGAAGAATAAGGTCAAGGTCGAATTAAAGATTACCATTCAATCGAGCGTCAAAAATCCTATAACATTTGTTCGAGACATTTTTTCCGAAAAGGCGTTTCAAGCGAAATATTTTACCGTTTCCATACTTTTGGAACACCCAATATACTAATATTTAACGTGATCTATCACTCACTTACTGCTGAAAAATATAATTATCATTTACATGGCGCGAAAACCTCAAAATTACAATCTTTGGAGTTGCAAAATGCAGCAATGGACTTGCAACAAAATAAAGGTATTTCGCACACATTTCTTTGAATTTAATTTTGGATTTTCATGACTAGCATTTAAAGTTTTATTTAAGCGTCAATCTTAATTCTGTTAAGGTCGCGATGGGCTAAAAACACTTTGTAATTTTTTACTGATGGTATTGGAAGCGATTTGAAAATGTCGTGTTTCATTCTGTTTATAAATTGCAAAAAACGCGTATACATCAGTGAACCAGCGTACTTTTCTTTTCGTCTTGGAAAATATTTTAATAAAATTTTAAGAGCCAAGAACTGTGAAGTAATATGAAGAACTCATACGAATGTTTACTTAAAGATTACTGCACAACTATTGAGTAACGATCTGCAATTATTGGACACTTTAATATTGTTTGATGATATTCTGTATAGAAAATTTCGAACAAAATACACTAATCGATATAGAAGAAAGTTCTAGGCATAATCATTTTTTAACTGGCAGTGAAAGCGTGTAATTTTATACTTTGATTTGGTTGGAAAGGGTTGTTGGATGAGAGGAAATGAAAGCTTTTAACTTTTAATTGAAAAAGCCTTAACATCAGTCACAATTTATCGGTGGCATCAGTAGATCTACCAAATGTATAGATGGGCAGGTGAATGAGGGTGATAGATTCTCTATGTTCAGAAACCTGAAAGTTACGGATTGGTACAAAAAGCCCTAACGTTTAAACGACTAAGTATATAATCTTCTGTTCTCCTTGCCTAAAGAAATATATAATGAATTCAATTGATAGCAGAAAATTTATAATCAAGTTAGTTGTTACTATGGTACTGTGAATTTATTTTAAGTGTGAATAGAATTTTATATTGTAAGGGAGACTCCTTTGCATTAATAGCAGTATTTTATTATCAACTGGTTGCACAAATCTATCCAATCCTTGTAGTTACAACAAAATTTGAATGTACTCACCCGGAACGATTTATTTCACGCTATTCGCTAACAGTACAAGTATGAACTTCTTTAAAGCTGCAAAGCTATCTTTTTAGTTACTACTAATAGCACTGTAACTAACTATCGGCGCACTAATTGTTTATTTCTATTGATCACTACAATAATTTATATCAAATAGGGCTTTTCACCTTAGCAGAATGTTACCACTAATTTATTTCATTTATCGACCTTATAGTCTAACACACGAATAAAAACTAGTATTATAAGCAAAGCCTCTTGCTCACCAACGGCACTTTATATACATAATCAATAATTTTGGGTTATTCTAAGAACGTACTAGAATTATGCAAATATCATCCAGAAGTTCTACTGTAAACTTAACAAAGTTTTCAATTGCAACCTCTTGTAAACTGTCAATCAAGTCCATCTGAAGATGTTACGCTAAAAATGGACACAACTTGTCTTTTGCGTGTCTCGTTTATGTTAAGCTGTATTATTCTGATCAAAGGTAGACTAAATGACGTCTACTTACAATATCTTAAAATTTCAACCTCGCAATTACCGACTTCATTGTTAGTTGGAATACTAATTTGAACCTATATTAATAACAACTAAAAGTAGCTTCCAATTCCTACGGGACTGGATTTCTCGCGTGCGGGTCTGCTTTGCGGCAGTTGTAGCGCCCATTGAACCCTTTTGCACGCGAAGTGCTGTTTCACGATGAGTTCTATAGCAATTTAGTCCGCGCTTTGTCTTCTTTGAAGCCACTCCGCGGCTACACCAGAGTGAGCAACACAAAGCCCTTTTGCGCGCGTAATGGTTTTGCGACCAATTGCATATCAATCTTCTGCGCTTTATGCTTATTGGAGCCGCTTTCCTGCTATGCTAATGTGTGCGGCACTAAACACTTTTGCGTACGCGTACCTGTTTCGTATCACACTGTACCGCAACTTGTTACACTTGGCAACACTGATACGGTCCACGTTTCACAATAATGCTCAATAGTTTATATTATGACATAATTACGTGGCAAATTGTATCAAATACCAAACTCGTTTACAATGATACAATTCTTATTTTAAAACAAAAATAAAGGAAAGTACCCACTTAAAACGCGCCTTGCAGTTAAATCTCAGGGCATGTCCTTGTTTGGGTGTGGGTTGCGTCACGCCATTGTTGAATCCAAATTGAACGTCTATCCTCTTTTCCCTTCATAGTGGAGCGATAGGAGAAACCAGGTAAAAAACGATATAAGGCAGAGATAGGGAAACCTATATCCTGAAAAAGGGAAAAGACAGATACCACGACACAGGTAGATGCTACCCGCTTCACGTTTCGTGGCTAATAATATCATGTCACATCGCGCACTTGCGCCACTCACTTCGCACCTGCGCATTCTTTTGCGCCGACGCAACTGTCCGGGATGGCGGAAATTAACAAGTTTATTTTAAAATAATGGCGGGAATTTAGTAACATATTTAAAAATGTACATTTCCAAATTCAGAATGTAACAAACTTACTTTCGAAGTAGAAACACCGTTAACACAGAAGTTCGCAACAGTTCACGTACGACAACGTTCCAAAACTTGAAATCCACACATTGGTTCTTCCGAAACATAAAAGATGCCATTTAGCTAACGCCTAGCCATGCTACAACGCGTCCGCTTTTCATTTATTTAATTTGACCTTAGAGCGCCTAGAATTCTTATTCTGTCTATTCACAATACCATATATTAAAGAGTCGCGTTTTATTTGTCAGAAGGACAACCCACTTTTAAAAAGTAATATGGCGTCTTTTACCATGCGGTTCAAAATGGTAAGTAATTTTTTCTAATTAAAAGTAAAGTTTTCTTAAAAGAGATGCTACATACATTTACGTAGCCTAAAAGCCAAAGAAGAAAAAAAATTGACCGGGCTCATTCAGTGAGGGGGCAGGGAATTATACGTACCAAAACTAAATAGAAAGGCCTGAAATAAAAATATACGCACTCATTCACACTCATAACAAAACATACAAGGAGAGAAACCTATAATTAATCAAAATATGTACAAAACATAGTAATTCCAAACCCAAAAAAGAAATTCAATAACCCCAATATACATATATCAAGAGAAACCTACAGAAAAATTATTACCCCTTAAATTGGCAATCTATAGTTTTTAGGTCCCTCCCCATCTGACTTACCCAGAAAAAAATTACCAAAGTACAAGGCTAAAAACTACAGCTCTAAATCAACAATGTAAATACCTAATTTATTACATAAACGTGCCGCAATAAATACAATATTATTATCAAAAAAACATAATCTCGCATAAAAGTAGGCATTTCAAATCAGTTATCCATTAAGCATTTTAACCCAGTTACACAGTAATAAGTAGTATATTCTTTTGTTTTGTAGTTAGTTAAAACGATAGTACTACATTCAGAACATGGCAAAGAGCTCAAAAATAGTTTCAAAGTTTTCGTATAGGCGAAGTAATTTTGTGCATGCATGAGTTTAAACAGGGAAGTCCAAATATATAGGGGCTCAACGTAAGTAGGGAGAAAACACTCACAAGTGTGTTTAAGGTGTTGGATCTCTCGTCCGCTCCTAGGACCGGAGCGGGAATAATAAACCTGAGACCACACCACTGGTGCAGCATTCTATGTCCCCAGGAGCGGCAATTCAAGGACTATCGTGTCCCCCGCAGAAAGCTAGAATGACTACGATAATTATTAATTTATTTACACCGACAAGTACAGGTTTATAAAACCATTAATACGCACCACGCTGTAAAGCGTGCGCGAAATTTTCGTAAAGAAAACGGAACGAAGAATCTATCAATTCCGGCGAGTACCTTTTAACATTTTCAAAAAGAGTGAGAACATAAATCCGTTTAATTATACAACCAGAACTCCAAGTCATATTGTTATCAAGACGCGATTAAGAAACTGGAAAACACGGTCTTATCGGATAGTACGCGACCTTAGTTCGATGAGTCTTTAGATTCAAACTATAGAGAAAGCAATTATACGTTATCGGAATGTTTAACAAATTAAAGGATACCTAAAACAAGGTATTGACTATTTAAATTTTATCATAAACTTGTCGTTTCCAAGTAAATAGATTTGAGTTAAACAATTTTTGTAAAGCGGGCTTATTCTGAACAGGTAAAATATATAGCGTGTTGTTGAAGAATTTAAGAATAGAAACGGAATTTATTCGAACGGGTAATGAATTAACAAAGGAAAATCCCAAAAATAAATGTAACAAAGATTATTGTAGGATATTTGCCTGAAGCTGTTTTGTATCAATTTTGTTAATAAACTCGCCCTTTAACATAAGGACGGTAAAATGTTTTCTGTTATCTATACAACAGGTGGTTTTACCTGATCAGTAAAATATACCACATTTTAGGGCTTCTTTTTTTGGACGGACTTCTATTTTTGTGACGGACTTCAACTTTTTTGGACGGATTTCTAATAATGGAAACGTTGTTTAAATGTTGCATTTAATCTTGTACTTTCTCTATCTTCTTGGACATGTGTTCATATCGTCGTGTCGCCTACTAAGGACATCTATTGTTGGATATTCCTTAATTTTCCTCTAGTTTGATGTTATGGTCTGAATGCCATCTGGTTTGTGTTTACTACAGGACGTTTCAGCTTAAGTAAAACATTACGTTGTGATTGAAGAATCTGATAGGCTACCGAACATCTTATGCAATACTGAGTAAAATCGAGACGTGGATAAGAGTAACAGTGTACACTTAGTAGTTATTTTATTTCCAGGTATGAGATTTCACATTACAATTAAATTATCCATTAAATAGTGTCTATACTAAGAAGTCCCAGTAATAATTTTGTCTTATCTTTGTGTAAACGCAAAATATTAATTACCGTAACTTTTTATTAAATTTGTTGTTACCTGTTTATTATCTTTACCTGATCAGATTTACTAAATATTTAACCTAGTCCTAATATGTGAACGGAAGGTTTTATGAACTTTTTGGGAATTAAAGGTTTAATTAATATCTACTCAATTTAAATTGCGTACTATATTTTTGTTTAGTGAACTTAGAACAATTCATTTTATCTTGCCAAAACTTATCATAGAATTTAAATTCAATATACACTTGCGTTACTAGACGTGTTCCTTACTGTTTTGCTATTCGAATTTCTCACTAAACATTGGTATAAAATAATTTAGTGAGTTCTTACAGCTAAATCATTTCTCTCAACCTTGATGATCTTGGTCTCTTGAGATCACCGCAACCTCGAAGGTCGAACTAGCTTTGCCAAAGTATATCTTCATACTTTGTTGTGTGTGTTCTATGTCCTCTACCTATGTAGAAAAAACGGAACAAACTAATGCTCAATGAATGTTTTTTGGACCACTTAATTTTCAGAGAGAAAGGACCTCACCAAATGTACAAATATATAAGCAAAATGCTGCACTCGTGGGGCGAAAAATCTTTTTTAGCAAATTTTCAAATTTTTTGGCTACATCTTGTGATGTTCCTTTGAAATTTTGATAATCATATTTCATTTTAATAGTTTCTATATTAGTAAATCCCATCAATTGGGTTACTTATTTCCTTTTAAAGATATAATTTTTAGATTACATGCATTCTTGATTAAAGTAGTGAATGTTTCTGTATCTTACATTAGACATACTCTAAGGTTGTCGATTCATTGTGTTGGTTTTAAGGGTCAGAAATGTTACCAGCAATGTAACTATATATTCAAAGTTATTAGTTTTAGTATTTTTAGTATTAGTATTAGTTAATAAAAAATGTGAATTCTTACCCTACTGTGCTCATTATCTCTTCTGGCTAGCTCAGCAACAAATATGCTGTGGATTTTACCAAAATAAAACGAAACAGAGGAATCTCAAGAAACATTTATGAACAATCCTCTATACACTCAAAAACATATTTCTTTTACACACATTATCTAAGTAACCTACTTTACACACAGACCAAAATAACGCTTATAAATGCAATTTACAGCTTAAGTTTAGAAATAAGAAGTATTTTATCACTACTTGCGTTTTAATACAATCTTCACCTAATTGTTGTTAATTATTAGAAAATCCTAAAATATTTCATATATATTACAAAACTTTCTTAATTTTTTTGGATAATTTAAATATTTTTGTATTATCCCGTCTCGATGTAGTTGATCAACAGCGTCGCGCATAAATTTGTGTAGGGATCAAAATGTATCAAGCTCTGACCTCAAAATTGCTAAAATGAAACATACAGTTGCAAAGAAAAATGCCAACTTTCGTAAAGTCTCCAGTAATTATATTCATTGCAAAAATCCAAGTTCAATCGCGCAAATATACGCAGCCACTACAAGTTCAAGTATTATATGCATGAGACCAGTGACCAATAAATATGACACCAAGTTTTAGACTAGTATATTTCTGTCTGAACTCAAGAATAGACTCACACAAATAGTGCAATTATAACCATGCAACATTATTTTCATTGTTGATGGACAAAAATGAAATTTATGTATTAAGATTTTTATGAAAAACAGGAAAAGTTAAAAAGCTAACCAGTGACTAAAAAGGAACTCTACTTTAAAAATTATTTTTTTATTTATAACTAATAGTTAAAACAAAGGTATATCGCAACATGATGTGCTTCAGATATATGATGATGATAGCATGGACAGTCAAAGCTAATAACGAATATGTTATAGAAATAGTAGGGGAGCAAGGATATCTGTGGAAAATGATAAGAGAAATAGACGGGCAGAATACGTTCTAAAGCATTTTTGGGGAATAGTATGGGATATATTACAAGCAGAGATAAGAAAAACGGGGTAGATGTAGACCTAGATCAGATAGTGATAGATGCAGACTGTGCAAATTTTAGGAAAATGTGTAGGTTAGTTCAGAATAGGAAACAATGATGGTACGCGTCTAACCAGTTCCAGAACTGAAAACCTAATGATGATGACATCACAACGTAACAGATCAAACTTTAGAAAATAAGATAGTACATAAACACAAATAATTTGTTATTATCTAAGCCTTTAAAAAAATGTTTTTTAACTGTATCATATATATGTCACGTTACAAAATGGGTTAATAATACACAAATGGCCGTATTAGGCTTGTAACAAAGTTATACTTGCGCTTTGGGTCTTGAAATTTTACTGACATTGTTATCTACAGAATTACCTGTTTTTGGCTATTTAACAAATCGTTTTTATTGAAATGAATTGCATCGAAGCTTTTCGGATCCCAAATTTTTAGATTTCCATTTTTAATCAATCTTCATACGTAGAAGTATCAGTTTGCAAAAATACATTTACTTTTCACTAAGATAACTTATACCGCAACAATAAATAACTCTTCTTTGCACTCTGTTCAGTAACTATCGAATGTTGAAGTACTTATGTTTAAAATTTCAATGTTAGATCTAAATGCGGAAAGAATGAATGAATTGGCTTGCATTACTTCCGCTTTTATATAATAAAACAGTCTTAATGCGTCGCAGTTCTTTGAACTTCGATTATATTCTCGGAGATGAGTCTTCACCATGATGCAACAATTACCCACAATTTCATATTCTCATCTCTTTAATGAGCTGCGAGTTTTAAAATTTATATCGACAGTTAAACTAATTTACCCATCCCCTTCTACGAACTTCTGTATTGTCATTGAAACTCGTTATCTTATCTGGTTTTATAGTTTCTTGGTATTACTGTATTTCCGCTAATAACTAACTGTTCTTTGTTTATGATTTGTAGCTTTCAGAACACTCTCGAAAGAAAGCAGTATATTTCGTTTTGTATTAAATAACGAAAATATAATGAATTGGTATATTTTGAAACCGTTTGTCTTTCAATATATACAGTATATTATGTTTATTAAATGATATTTTAAAAGAATATGAATGCATTATGGAACTTGTAATTTGGAAAAGTACGAATATTTTTATTTTCTCCGCTTGAAACTTGTTAGAAACGATATTGAAATCATTTAGTATTATTGAACTCGTTTTACCATCCTTATAAATGCAATAGAACTTGCTTTAAAGATATTTTTCTAGTGAATAATTATGTACACAGGGATTTAAATCAATGCTTTTGGATTCACACGGACTTTAAAATTGAATTTCGTCCTTAAATGGTATTTCACAACACTATATGTACTTAAAGTGCGTTATTTTGCATGGGATTTCATTTTATGTGCTAAAGTAATACGCTTATCTCACTAAAAATATTATACATGGTGAACTTTAAATATTGAAAACTTTTACTTTTCTCTGCTTTGGGTCAGCCTTCCATCACAGAATGTGGTGTGACCTAATTATCACATCTACATATATATATATATATATATATATATATATATATATTGCATCGTTAATAGGGTCAATAGGATCACTAATATAGTGTGCTTTATGAAAGCATCATAAGGGTTCAGAAAACTATACATTTTTACACAGAAAATAAGAAATTCAACGATTAGGCAGGAGAGCAAGTGACAACGCCCTGTATATAAACTATAGTTATAATTACTTTAAGAAATGAAAAGTACTCTCGAAGATTTAATTAAATAAACAACTTGGCAAGTCATAAAACGACGTGAACGGAAATCGTAACACCATACGCGTGAGCAATGCATTATCATTACACTAAAAATCCCAGTTAAACAAGCAGGTTTGAAAATGCGTAAGATAGAAAACGCGTATAATCTAATACATAAATTAAATTAAGACTACGTGACCAGGAAAGTAAAATTCAACACCTTGATAGATTAGGAATTAATTACGGCATGGTGATAAAAGCAAAGTTCTTCAAATTTACTGTACAAACAAGAAGTACCTGACCAAGGAAAGTGAAAATTCAAGAGAACCAATGCCAAAAACTTGAAGTCTTACGTGCAGGAAATAGCCGATCAATTCGTTTATACATCAAAAATTAGTAGAAATACCCAAAATCTTGCAAGTAAGAATCACCTACAAAGCTTTAATCGTTAAACTATGCGCTTGTTCCTTTAAAGTATGACTGGATTTGTAAACAGATCAGTTTAACTTGAATTTAGGCATGTCTCACATCACTTAAAAGGATATTTACGTGAAAGAATTAGAAGTGACTTTATAGTTAATAAATTATGTCATGGTGATAGTGCATAATTAAATAAGCTTTGTCGCTTTAATCCTTAAAAACGTAAGTAACAAAAGATTGTTTTTAAATAAATTCTAAGTTTTACATTAACAAAAGGCTTCTGAATAATTACTGGATCCGACGTGGAAATTCAACAAGTATTTAAGCAATTACTGGATCCCACGAGTAAACATAATAGGCATCTAAACAATTACTAGATCCGACCAGGAAGTTTAATAAGGACTCTAAAATAATCTATGAATTAATCAGGAGAAACTATACAAAGAAAAATGCAAACCATATCTGAAGTAGATCTGAATTCAACGTTGGACCATTTAAATCACTAAGCTGAAACAGAAGCATAGAGCAGTTGGAGCAGGAACTGGTCCGAACTGGAGACTGAGCCAAGCCACAAAGGGACAACGGGTGAGCCAATCTAAATATGTTGTTGTATTTTTATTTATAAATATTTTAAACATTACTTGCATGAAACTTTCACGTGAGGGTCAACAAAGATCGTTTTAGTACACGTTATAAATTACGTAAAAATTGAAGGAAGTTTAATGGACGTTCATAGGGCTTCAAATACTAATAATAACTGTGATTTTTGCTGGCTTTTTGTTTAATTAACGGAAATGATAGTTATTAAAAGAATTTAAGTCAACTATTTAAAAGAGGTTCTATTCAAAGACATTGTAAACGCTTTGTAAATATTTTGAGAATATTATAGTGGTTGTGCTTAATGGTGTTTTGCTCAAAAAGCTTAGAAAGTAGAGGTAAAAGAAAAAATAAAAATTCTTTGTTGTATTGTCGCAAGCTCCATACGTGGTTAAAACTGAGCTAGCCGAGGTATTAAAAATTAAAATGAAAATTAAAAATTGAGATTGATAAAAAGAAAATTTTTTAACCTTTTTATTTCACAAAAAGGGGGCACCAGGTTATTGCAACGAACGATATCACAAGAGTCGCTTAACCTAGCACAGGAGTGATTGCAGAAAAAACTCCACTAAATGTGCATTGTCTGCTCATGTTGCTGCAACCAGTCATACACCACTGTTCGACGACACCGTCATTTTGGAGAACGAAACCAATTACAAAACTAGGCTTTTCATTGAGTCTTTTTACATTAATAGTGAAAATAATCCTATCAATAATAAGATGGATGTTGATAGAGTGCATAACGTCTATTCTGCTTTATAAAGTAATGCTATTTTTAAACAACGTTAAATATTATCCTTCATGTTATATAATCAATGGCATTTTCGGAACGTCCCCTGTCACTCATATAGAATTTGTCATTCTCAATTTTGTCTTTATGTTTTAACCGCCATCGTGGCATGACGTGCCCCTCGGGCAATTTTTTAATTTTTTGACCCACATTTATTATGTGAATCGTTCAGTAATTGGTTTTCAATTTCCTTTAATATAATTGATCAAAGTAAGTAGTTAGCGACAGGTTATGTATTTCTTGCTAATTTCGAATTTTCTGTTTCCATTTTAGCCTTTGAAAAAGGTGTGAAAAATGTACCGAAACGTTAGGTGTTGATTAAAGATTAAATTTGTATTCTGTTGTTTGATTTGGACTACATCCAATGAAAATATTTACATGTATATTATACTATATATTTCGCAATATATATATATATATATATATATATATATATATATTGCGGTGATATTTCCTTTATATTGGGCCCCACGATTTGGGCGTCCATAAAATGCTGTGATATTATTATTAGGATCAAGGAGCACCTACGATGGACGTCATAAAATGCTGTGATATTAATCCCAGCGTTGGGCCGTCATAAATTTTGTTGTGAAATTTACCCCTAATAATCAAGCACCTATGATGTGGAATGTTAAGTTAAGGTTTTTTTGCCCCGACTAGCTGATTTGATTAAATAAAGCAATTCTATAATACACAATATAATGATTAAATATTTACAGCTTTAAAAATTTTCCCCTTCTCAGAATATTTACATATACCAGATTTATGATATTTCAAGCCAGCAAAACTATCCTTTTGCTTATATTTAGGGACCTTTTAACGTTCCAAGATGATTATTACCTTTGTCATAAATTAATCAATAAACCTACTATGTTTTGTTGACTCTTACAGATACGAAATGATAAATATTGAATTAAATCAGTTTTCAATAATAAATTGTATCAAGATTGCTAACCTGGAATGGTTCTGTAGTTCCTTCCTAGCTTGTAATGTGCATCCCCCAAGAGTTTTCGTGCCAAGTCTGAATATGTCCAAATTGAGAGTCGAATTTGGAAGTCGACATCAAAACCAAAATACAATCCAAGTCCAAATTACATGTAGGTACTAGAATCCCATTTTAAAATCGGTATGAGAACAACTTCGATGTAGATATTAAAATCCCATTTATATGTATGTATTTAGAGCATTTCAATCTCGGTATTAAAATAATTTCAAATTCCATTTAAATCTCAGTGTTAAAAGCCTGTATTAAAATACCAGTAATAAAATAATCCAGTAATAAAAGCCCTGTTTTACCTTTATCTTGTAAACTTCGGGATTTTCACCGATTATTTCGTTCAAATATTCGAATGCATGCCTGAGTCGTCACGTAATACTCTCACATATAATGGTGTTATTTGAGAAATTCCAACAATTTCCTTTTAAGTCACGTATTCAATGTTTGTTATTTATTATAATCTAAACCAAAATAATCTGGTGCCTGTTTATTTCTACTTAATATTGGATTTTTGAACAAATGTGATTCTTCATGTCACGTACGATTTTTTAATAACGCATAATTTAGATTGCGTGTACGATGATATTTTTAAGGCAATTGTTAAATACTAGTAAAACCAATTTATATAGGTTTCCCGTTGATTTAATTTCGATGCATTTTGTTGCGTTTTCAAATCTTATTTTAACTTGTAAACGACTCTTGGATATTTCTATGTTTTTATGCATTTAATCCTATGTATTCTATATACAGCGTGCTCTCAATTAACAATATGCATAGTGACCAATTTACTCCTATAATATCTGAAATTATGTGCTTTTGTTAAACTGGAAGTTGCTTTTATTTATTCTACGACCCCTCTGACTTAACCTTCCCCTAAACTACCCTATAATTATAGCAATATATATATATATATATATATATATATATATATATATATATATATATATATATATATATATATGCTGTTTAACCCAGCACACGAGTGAATGTCGAAAAAATCCCATTAAATGTGCATTGTTTTCAGAGGTTTTTTCTACTAAACATTCATCCTTATTTGATGATACCATTACTTTGGACAGCGTACCCAATTATAAGACCACATTGTTTTTAGAATCGTTTTATATCAATAAGGAAATCAACCCTATTAACAACAAAATGGATGTCGGTAAAGTACATAACGTTTACTCCGCTTTATACAATATCGATATTTTTAAACATCGTTGAAGTAATGATTACTCGTTCAAAGCGTAACTGTTGTTATTTTCGTAACGCTCTCCTTGTAAAGTTCAAATAATTATGTTAGATTGATTTTTCTCGGTTTATAACCATCACTAATACAAGACGTGCTTTTCTGGCACTTTTTAATTTGGTAATTATCCGCCTGCTTTTATTATATAAATATTTTAGATTTTCTTTGATATTTTTACAAATAATCAAATCGACGATGTACATTGGTTTCTAAATGGAGATGTAAATATCAAATCTTGTAAGCTGATTTGGACGTCAATTTAGAATTATAAGATATTTAATTACGAATTGGATAGAAAAGCGCTTCGTGAATTTTGCAAGTATAATTTTTTTAAATATTGTTTGTAACTGATAGTTGAGTATCTGTCATTTAAATTTAAGCTAAAATAAGTCATAATCATATAATATTTTTTTGTAAGGGTATTTACCAGGAAGGTATATGATTCAAAACACTCTGACCTTTTAATAGATTATCTGTCAAAGTTTTTTTGGCCAAACATACCTTACAAGCGTGAGAATCATAACCAGGTAAACTATCCATAAGAGAAGAGATTTAGTTCTGTAAATTTGAATCTAACAAAGATAAGGAATATTATATAGTTAAGTAACTACTTGTTAGAAATAATTTGATATTTGAAAGAAACGATGTTGTAAACTTCTATATGCTTTTGTATGAGAGAAAATATTTTATACTATATAAATTCTTTGTGATACTGCTGTTTGACTTCATTTTGAAAACTCCAACATTTCCACTGAGCTAGCCAGGAAAAGTGAAAAAGGAAGGTAAGTCAACAATTTTAAATTTTACAATTTGCTTTATCTATATCACAGCACCCTTTTCGCGGTGCATCAAAGCGGGGCGTTGTCCAGCACTCTTTTAGTGACACTCCAACGTGCGGCCATTGTCATGCCTCAACGTGCGGCGTTGTCACAGCAATCTTTCAGGTGCGCCTCAACGTGCGTTGTTGTTCATCTGGCGAAGGGCAATATCGTAGCAATATATATATATATATATATATATATATATATATATATATATTGTTGTATTCAAGTTTTATTTGAATAAGCTTTACAACAAAGGAATTTTATTTCATATGTGTTATTTAATGTTTTCTAGTAAATATCACATGCCCGCACACGCGGGATGTAGTACAAACTCTCAGAACCCTACCATTAAAAACATTACCATTTTTTGGGGTAATCAGTCATTGTAGAACAAATAATCTTGAACTGTAAAGTAAAACGTTTTCAAAGACACGTGTTTTTCATGTAATTAACGCTAATCCCCTTTAACGTAACAAAGTGTTTTCAAATATATAATTAAAACTCCGCACATTATGACAGCAGTAGATTTGTATTCAGAAAATCGACTCGCGTGCAATAACATGCGAGTAATGTATAAAAAGAAGCTACTACACGTTTCCTGAAAATTCTCATGTATTGAACGGGTATAAAGTGCATTCACTGTAAACGCTAGGGCGGTGCTCAAATGGAAACGCTAGGAGAATGTCGCGTCGACGCGAAATGGTGAATATACGGACGCTGAGAAACAGGATGTAATTTCATTTACACGTTTCAGTTTTTAACCGACGCCCGTCATGTTCACACTTTGTATGTCACGTGGACATCCACCAAAACAAGAACCTTTAAACCACACTCGTAAGTTTTAATAATTCTTTTAAGTAGTATTTTTTAAAATTAAGAGTAGACAATTTATCCAAATAATTTTTATGTAAAAATTTATTTGTACATCTCAGTAGTTTATCAGTTACATATAGTACGCGCATGTGATTGCATAATTTCAGTGTGCTTGATGTAGCATGTACGACAAGCAAATACAAGTTAGTTTAGAATAGCATATAAACTGTAATCGCGTCTTTCCAGTTAAATTACTGCAAATTGCATCACGGATTACTGAGCTGGTGTAAGATAACGATGTAATATAAAAAACATTTTTCTGGGATAGTCAGAAATTGAGGGAGAAATTTTTCCTACATACCCAAACAAATTATAGGGACTGTACAAATTAATCAGGTTTTAATTTTTTTAATAAGATACGCTCATTTAATTGCTTTATATATTCTAAAACTAAAAATAAAATTTCATAATGTTAATGGAATGTACAGTAGCGAGGGCATAGTTGCAAAAGATTTTGAAAGACCACTGTCCCTCGCAACCCCAAAGTGATTGACGCTCTGCGTTTATGACTTTTTCAATGACCATAAGCAATGTAGTAGCATGATTTACATTATCACTGTTTATACCATTCATGCTTTTTACCAAACTCTCATGCAATGCTTGTTTATGAAGTTTGCTAGAACCATTCGAAACGATATTCTTTAACTTATACACGTTTCTTTACCAACGGATTTTAAAATCTAAAATTTGCAACTGCTACAGCATTGATAACACAACACATAATCACTTGAAGCATTTTCAATACACAGAAGCTTCATTCATACCTTAATTGTAGTCATTCCCTCATATATTAGTATTTAATTTAAAGCGTTTATTGATTTAAATTTAACTGCAAGTATAGGATCGAATATTTCATACGGTTTTGTAATGTATTTTTCACGTTCTAAAGTTAGCATTTGGCGAATCGTTATCAATTGTTAAAATTAACGACGCTCTCAAGTATAAATGATTAGTTGCAAATTAGCCAGGTTTAGAAAAGCTTAATATTGTTGAAGGCGAAGTATGATCTACGTATCAACTTGCGGCCTTAGTTAAGACAGCATGTCTTACTACGTTTCGATTATTTTAACAATGCACAAATTTGAAGTATTTAGATTTTGGGCGTAAATTTTAGAGTAATAAAAAATCATAGCGTAACTATGGAATATAAAAGTTAGTAATTTAGATTTACAGAAGAATCACAATTTACAAGGTTATGATTTTGTATTGCAAGAAACAGTATCATTTTATAATTTGATAACGATGAAATCGCAATACAGTTTATACGCCGTTGGATATGTTTTTTTGGCGTATGCCGTCTGTTAGTTTAACTTCTATATCCGATAGGTATTCAAAACACTTGATGGATAGTCAAAAGAAAGTTTACACTTTCCGTTGAATGCTAAGAATTATGGACTTTCACAATTTTTATGAGTTTGTGAAATTTTCATGTTTGTAGAATTTTTATTAAATTTTGATAAGTCAGTTTTAAATTATGGTGTACCACACATCACTTGTATTCCATATCTGGCAAGCAGTCGCAAAAATATAAACTTTGTTTTCATCGTATCGACCCTGGAATATTTAAATCTACTCGATAAAATTTATAGTTCAAAGTTTAAAACATGTAAAATAGAAATACTAAGAGAAGTTTGCATCTACCTTAAATAACTATTTACAAGTTTACAAAACTGTAAATCATATTTTGTCCACCTTCAATTTCTCAATTTATATAGAAAAGTTTAAGAAGAGATTACCTGTAATATTGAAGATACTATTTTAATCGAAATCTATGGAAAGTGAATATTGCTTAGTATGAATTCTCGTATACACTATTCTACGACTTAAGTACTTGATGAGATAAATTAGCTGAATTCAAATACAGCTAATCCCAAAATTTTGCTTGTATACATAACTTAAAGAATTCGTTTTTGTCCACATCCATAAATGAAAATATTTTTGAGCATACTTCAGAAATAATTTGATTAAATATTTCATGTGTAATCGCTATTATAAAAAGTTTTGTATATCCAAAGCAAAGTGGTTTGATCAAATATTTTGCTTTATCCCCTATAAGTTCTAAAATAAAGCCAATTAATTAAATTAGCATTTTCCTGTCTCATTTTTGTTGTTGTTGAATAATTAATTTACAATTATATGCAAGAACCGATTTTGAAATTTTCATTTGCAAACTATTCATTTGGAGACTTAAAATAAATATAATTGAGTTTATAATACCTAAAAGAAGTTGTACTTTAGCTTTGTCTACAACATCTTAAATACACTCATTAAATTTGTAATATCAAAGAAGTTTTTAAAATTATGGGCTTTTTCCAAATACGACTTCATCACTAGGATGGCAGGATATCTTTTCACAAATTTTCCTGTTCTTGCCCAGCCCACAAATAGGTCCAAATACAATTTAGCTTAAGCTTGGCCTGTATTAACAGCAAATAATTATACAAACACAAATAATTTCTAAAATAAAACTTATTTTCATAACCTCAAACTGTCCAGGTATTACTAAAAAAAAAAGAAAATTAAAAAAGAATGAATACTACTATTTATTTTCATTAAGTCTTCATTTCTAGAACTGGTTAGACGCGTACTTCTATTGTTTTCTATTCTGAACTAACCTACACGTATCTTTGAAATTTCCACAGCCTATACTTTTCTCTACGTTTACTACTATTATCAAACTGATTTTCCTAGTTTTAGAAATATTGATGGTTACATTATGAATCCCTTTTCTGGAAATGGCAACTTAACAATAAATAGATATGTCGGTCAATTCGTTCAAAACAGCTTTTCGGGCCGCATTTCATAGCTTCTTAAGAATACCACATGTAGTACTTACCTTAATAAGAATCAGTTACATCCTGATTAATAACGAAGAAATGTTCTAATTTGAATTTCTAACACTAGCATACTTAAAACTAAACACGCCCTAGTTCTTTGCAGCCTAACCCATCACTATTCAAATAATCATACAAAATAATTGTATTAAAACTATGCCAATTTCCAAAATACAGATACCATCTATTATTCACATCTCAATTCGCCTTTAACATATTTCTACATCATTTAAAAGAAGTTTATTTACTCACAGTTTATTGTTCAATTTTTTTGGTAGAAGTTTAAAGGCATTACAAAATACCAACTTCTATTATTTTGTTTCTTACTGCAGCTCCCTTAACACAAAAATAAATTCAAAATATTTTTGGGGAACTCTCAGGTTCCTAACCCCTTGCTCATCACGACGTTTAATACACGAACACGTGATTGAAACATACCTTACACTTGCAAGCTAGTTAAAAAAATGAGTAATGCTTTGCATGTTTTCCCGTACGGAAAATATATATTCACATCTTAAACCTATATTATTTTCAGCTTAACTTCCTTTTTCAGGCTTAGTCATTATATAGAATTTCGCACTTCTTGTAATGCATGCTAACCGCGGGAAGAGGTCCGTTCTCACAATGCATCATATTTAACTTTTGTTTAAGTACATAGCTACAGTATCACAATTACGTAGCAGTCATGTGTTTTCTTTATCATCTGTATTGTTGTTGCAATATGGTATGATTTAAATGTCCTTGATGGTCGGGATGTACAACAACGAAATATTGTAAACTATTTTTTCATGAGAATTGCACATGTCTTATAACATTTAGATCTAGTTTCCTTTGCGGTTACTTAATAAGTCATCGTGCTTGATTATTACTATAACAGTGTATGTAAAAGAGATATAATTATAGCTTTTGCGGTTAACGTGTGTTCATATGAAATACCTCCGTATACCTACACATTTCCCTGAAATTCCCACAACCTACATCTCTCACTATCCATATTACTATTATCATACCGATTTTCTTAGTTTTACAAATATTGATGATAATATTGTAAATCCCATTTCTGGAAATGTCAACCTAATAATAAATAAATATCTCGATTAATTTGGCCAATTCGGTCAATACAACTTTTCATGCAGCTTCCCATAGTTTCTAAAAAATGTCACATATAACACTTACCTTAAAAATTATCATTCACATTCTAATTAATCTCCGAGAAATGTTCCAATTTCAATTTCCTACACTAGCATAGTCAAAACTAAACACGCTCTAGTTCCTTGCATCTTAACCCATCACCATTCAAAGAAAGAAGATTCATTTAGTCACAGTTCATTTTCCAGTTCCCTGTAGGAATTTAAACATGTCCAGAAACACTAATCTTTTATTATTGTGATTCTAAAACTACATTTGATTTTCCAATGCTCCATCCGAAGGTACTACATTGACTGGGAAGTGTTATTTTCTTCTTGGAAATTTTAAATGTTGCTGTACCCTTGCTGTTCCTAGCAGAGTAGGGATCTTTAACGTGCGTAACAACACACACACCGGACCTGCATGTTACTTCTCATCCGAACAAAGGCGTACTTTTGTGAAAAATATTCTCCTGACATTTCTCGAGCGGACCTTGTTGGGATTCGAACCTGGGGTCGTAAGCATATTAATCACACGCATTCCAACTACACCACTAGCAGCGGTGTGTTTCTAACAGCAGCTCCTTTAACAAAAACTTAATCTAAAATATTTGTATTGTGAACTCTCAAGCTCTTAACTTTTTTGGGCTCGGTCGTCACGACGTTAAATCCACGAACGCGTGATTGAAACGTATCCTGCTGTTGCAAGTGTAGTTTAAAAAATAAATCCCGCTCCGAGTGTTTGCCTCTTGGGCGAAACCTATGTTCACATCTTGAAGCTGTGTTACTTTTAAATTAACTTCCGTTTTCAGGCTCGGTCATTATATAACATTTCGCCCTTTTTGCAGTGCAGGCTAACCGCGGTCAAAGTTCCGTTCCCATAAAGCAAGATACTTAATTTGTGTTTAAGTACAAGGTTTTTGTACTATAATTATGTATAAGTCGCGCACTCCTTTTTTAATCTGTATTGTTGTAGCAGCACGGTATGTTTGAATGGTTTTAATGGTTGGAATAGACAACTGTCTATTGTAAATTATCTTTCAATGGGAAGCGCATATGTAGCGTCTTGTAGCATTTAAATCTGTTTTCCTTTGTGATTTTAAAATAGGTCATCGTTCTTTATTATTACGGTAGGGTAAGGAAATAAAGTTATAGCTTTTAATAAATATTTATGGTTCCGAGTTGGGACCGTGTCATTTTATAAACTAAGGTCGACGTTTCACCCACTTTGTAAAGGGCTTCATCAGGACAAGAAAAGAAATGAAATATAAATATAAAAGAAAAAAATAAAGATAAGAATTATGAAGTTACTTTGACACAAGCACCTTAATATTTGATCATTTTTACCTTTATTCTTATTATTTTTTATATTTATATTTCATTTCATTTCTTGTCCTGATGAAGCCTCTTACAAAAGTGGACGTAACGTTGACCTAAGTTTACAAAATGACACGGTCCCTACCCGGAATCATAAATATTTATAGTGACTCCGGCAATGAAAGCCTCCGACAATTTTAGATTCTGAGGTTAAAGTTCGTTATTTGAGTTACCTTTACTGAAGTAAAAATTTGAATTGTCATGCTTTGGTTACGTTTTTACTTATTTCGTTTTAGAATTAAGCTAATAATATATTGCTTAATTTGTATAGATAGCGACTATTAAAGTTAGATGTCGCTTTCCGGTCTATTTTCAATAAATTTAGTTTTAGGTTTGATAAGTCAATCTTCTAAAAAGGACAGGTTATACGATAGACAGATTCTAGTTCTGCATCTATGCATTTAAGGTGGATTAGTGCTATTTTGGTAACTTAAATTTAATATGTGGATTTCGTGTTTATAACAGAATTAGCTACAATTCCTTTATTATTCACTCGCCTTTTTCTAATACTCCCAAATAAGTCGAATAATTATGTGCTACGTCCACGTTTGGATTCGGTAAATTATAGTTTAAAATTATTGCTCATTTTGGTTGTTATGAATACAGTTTTTATGTTTTTTTTTGTTCAATTTTTTATATTTTATCGTTTCTTTGTCAAATATTAAACCAGAGACGAGCGATTAGCGATTACATATTCATTTTTTGGTTCTTTGAGCCGGACGTCTGGTTTATTAATTTGTAAATTGGAACAATAGCACCATAGATTTTTTGAATTAATTTCGCATTTGTTGGCTGTATTGAATACATACAAATTGAAATTATTCGAAACAGCTAAATTCTGAATATGATAATTTGTCGGATATTAAGCAGATGCTCTACATGAGATATCAAAATCGGTATTGGTTTGGATTGGGATGAAATTACAGGAGATTTGCTCTCGCATTGGCAACGTTTACACGAAAAATTGCAACTTGTCTCGTCTTTCTGGTTTTAAAATTCCTCGGATATTAATTGATAATCCCGAAAAAACCATTTTATGGGTAGAATCTTCTAATGCGTGTTTAGATGCGTACGCATTGGTTGTTTACATGAAAACCGTTTATTTGTATGTAAATGTTTATATTAATTTAGTTTGCGCTAAAAGAAAGGTGGCGCCACTAAAGGTTTAGTTAATTCCTAGGCTGAAGTTTGTGCGGGTATTTTGTTAGCCAAATTATTATTCGTAAAGTCTGTGTTAAAATCTCGCATGCAAACTGCAAGATTGTTTGGTTTCTCCGACTCCACTGTAGCTCTGAATTGGTTATCAGCACCACCTTACCGGTGGCAAATATTTGTAGCTAACGGGGTAGTTCAAATACAAAAATTAATTCCTCGAGATTCGTGGTATTATATTGGTGATGGTCTGCTTGACGGTATAAGACTCACAATTTGCGGCTACGAAAGTTTGGTTTTGTGGTCCCGATTGGCTACAACTATCCTCCTCATTGTAGCCAATTCATCGCATACCCGTCTATGACGAAGATTTACCCGAGAAAAAGACTATTTCGCTCCTGGCAACCAAACCCGTTTCGCATCATTTACATGAGTTAATCGTACGTAGTTCGTCTTGGAATCGACTATTGCGATCGACCGTGTACGTGCTAAGCTTTTTAAAAATATTGTTATCTACCGGGGCAATTTTACTTTCCTACTTAAAAATGACTGAATTGGTATTGATCAAGGTTGTGCAATTTCGATATTTTCATTTGGAAGTTTTGTTGTTAGAAAAGAAAATTTTGTGTTCGGCTCGTTTTTGTATACTTAGTCCGTTTCTTCACAATGGAGTAATTAGAGTAGGAGGAAGGCTAAGTAATTCTAAATTAGGATTTGAACAACAGCATTCCTTTCTATTGCTCGGAAAAGAATAATTTTGTTAAACTATTAATAGAGTAGTGCCATAGGCAAAATTAACAAACTGGTCCTGGTTTGGTTTCGGCGATTTTGCGCTAAGGTATTGGATAGTTTGTACTCTGAATACTATACGTTATTTTCTAAGAAAATGTAACCGTTGTTTTAGATTTGCTTCCAAAGGCTTATTTCCGGAAATGGCTGATTTTCCTTCAGTAAGAGTTATTAAAGCGAAAACGTTTTTTCACTGTGACATTGATTACGGAAGTCCTTTTGTTGGTACTCCTTTACGAGGAAGTGGTATTTGAAGTCATAAAACGTACTTCATCATCATTAAGTTTTCAGTCCTTGAACTGGTTAGACGCGTACCCTCACTGTTTCCTATTCTGAGCTATCCTGCACATTTCCCTGAAATTTACACGGTCTCTGCGTGTAATAGTCTGATCTACGTCTACATTTACCTCTTTTTTTCCTATCTCTGTTTGTAATATATTCCGCACTATTCCCCAAAGATGCATTAGCAAGTATCCTACCCGTCTATTTCTCCTATTTTTTTCCACAGATATTTTTATTCCCCTACTATTTCTTAACCTCTTTGATATTAACTTTGTTTTTCCATGCTCTATCATCCTCATATATCTGAAGCACAACATTTTAAAAGGCTTCTACCGTTTTTCCGTCTGCTTCCCCTACTGCCCCTATTTCACAGACGTACTGTGTTGTGCTCCACACATATGCTTTCGAGAATTTTTTCCTTGTTTCTATGTTTGTTGTCTTCGAACATACCCGCTGCTCTATCTTGATAGATGCAGTTTGGTTCCACTTCTATTGTTTACAAATGTATAGTCTATTTCCCGGACATTCAGTGGTATGTGAAGGGGAGGCTTCGCCGTGGATCAATGTAGTGAGCGTAAGACTACGGATCCCAAGGTCCTGGGTTCGAATCCCGACACGGCCGACTGCTTGAAAAATGGCAGGTGAGCATTTTTCACAAAAATTACGCCCTCGTTCGGATGAGAGGTTAAATGGAGGTCCCGTGTGTGAGTGTTGTCACGCACGTTAAAGATCCCTACCTTGCCTGGAACGGCAAGGGTTCGGCAAAATTCTAAATTTCCAGGCAAGAAAAAACTCGCCTCCTGGCCAATGTAGTACCTTCTGGTGGAGCATTGGAAAGGTAAATGAACGGTATGTGAAGGGGAGGCTTCGCCGTGGATCAATGTAGTAAGCGTAAGACTACGGATCCCAAGGTCCTGGGTTCGAATCCCGACACGGCCGACTGCTTGAAAAATAGCAGGTAAGCATTTTTCACAAAAATTACGCCCTCGTTCGGATGAGAGGTTAAATGGAGGTCCCGTGTGTGAGTGTTGTCACGCACGTTAAAGATCCCTACCTTGCCTGGAAGGGCAAGGGTTCGGCAAAATTCTAAATTTCCAGGCAACAAAAAAGTCGCCTCCTGGCCAATGTAGTACCTTTGGGTGGAGCATTGGAAATGTAAATGAACAGTATGTGAAGGGGCTTAAGCAGCCTGCAGCTATCAAAATCTCCCAATACTTAAACATTTACCAAATTAATAGTTTTCCAGTAAATCCTTCCGCCGATCAACATTTTTTGAAAATATTTCAAAACCAACACCTGCAGTTGTTTATAGTACTCATCAGATTTAAGTGCAATTATTTTTTTGTCATTAGGTTTCCGCCTTGAAACTGGTTGGACTTTACTTACTTCTATTTTGATCTAGCCTGCACCGTTCCCTGAAATTCCCACAGTCTAGATACAACTCGGTTCCCCTTCTGTTGTTTTCTAATTATCTACCTTATTTCACCAAGATTCAGTGGAATGTGGGCGGGGGAGGTCCGTGGCGTAGTTAGTATGCGTGCGACTACTATGCCCAAAGTCCCGGGTTTGAATCCCGACACGGTCCGCTTGAAAAATGGGAGGCAAACATTGTTCACAAAAATACGCCCTCGCTCGAATGAGAAGTAAAATGGAGGTCCCGTGTGTGAGTATTGTCACGCACGTTAAAGAACTTTAACTTGCTTGGAACAGGAAGGATTCGACAAAAATTCAAAATTTTTGAGATAAAAACAAAACTTGCTCCCTGGCGAATGTAGTACCTTTGGGTGGAGCATTGGAAAATCACATGTAGGGGTATGTGACGGGAGTTAAGCAGCCTGTGGCAGCCAAGGATCCCCCATCACTTAGACATTTGCCGAATTAATAGTTTTCCTATAAATCCTTTCGCACAATTAACGTTAATTGAGAGTATTGCAAAACCAATACCTGTAGTTGCTTATAATAATCATCGAGTTTAAGTACAATTATTTTTTCGTCACTAGATTTTTCATCTTGGAACGGCTTGGATGCGTATCTCCATTCATATCTATTCTGACCTAGCCTGCACATTTCCCTGAAGTTCCCACAGCCTACATCTTTCACTATCTGTGTGCAATAGTCTAACGTAGAACTACCTGTACCTCTCCTTTTTTCTATCCTTACATCTAATATATTCCTCATTATTCCCTTATGCTTTGGTATATGGCCTATTAAATATCTCTCCTACTTTTTATTGTTTTCCACATACTTCTTTCTTTCTCTTCAAATTTTTAGTACCTCTTTGTACTTAATTTTGTTTGTCTATGATATCTTCATCGTATGTCTGTAGCATCACATTTCAAAGGCTTCCATCTTTTTCCTGACCGCTTCTCTTACTGTCCAAGTTTCACAGCCCTGAAGTGCTGTGTTCCACGCGTATGTTTTAAGCAATCTTTTCCTTGTTTCTATATTTGTTGTCTTTGAACAGAGTAGTTGCTTTTTCTTGTTATATTTAGCACGACCTTGTGCTAATCTTCGTTTTATATGTTTTGCATTCTTCCCAATGTGCATTATTTTGCTTCCTAGGTAGCAGATATCCTTAACCTCTTTTAAGATCTCGTTACCTATTTGTATTCTAGTTTTTTGTTTATTTTCCCCTCCTTTGCATACTCGTATTTCGGTTTTATTTTTGTTAATTTTCATACCGTATCTCTCTGTTAGAACTGTTTCCATTTCATTAAGAGCAGTTTCTAACTGTTCCTTGCTGGATGCTAATACCGCTATATAATCTGCAAATCTATGCTTGCTTATCAATCTTTTGTCCCTGCATAAAAATTCCAAATGTTTTCTTGTATTTGAAAATATTCATTGCCTCTTCGACGTACAAGTTTAAAAATTAATGAGGATAGGACACATTCCTGTCTCACACCTTTCCTAATGTTTACTGTTTCTGCTCTAATTCTATTTCCGCTGTTTGCTCCTTGTATAAGCTATGTATTATCCGTCTATCCCTAAAACTCATATCATTCTTTTTGAGTATTTCGAACATATTTTTCCATTTTGCATTGTCGAATGCTTTTTTCAGATCTACAAACCGTATATACATGCTTCCCTTTTTTCTAATGTTTTCTCCATTATCATCCTCAGAGCTAAAATAGTCTCCCGTGTTCCCATGTTTTGCCTAAACCCAAATTGATGTGCTCCAAGTACTTCCTCAACTCGTTTTTCCATTGGTTTTTGTACAATTCTAGTTAATATTTTTGACACGTGTGGTGTCAAACTTATTGTTCGATAATATTCACATCTATCCGGCCTTCCTTTTTTGGTATAGTGACTACGATGTTACGTTTGAAATCTTTGGGTATCTTGCCTGTTTCATACAAATAGTTTACAAGTTGAAAGGGACGTCCTGTTACTGCTTGTCCGTCCACTTTTAGAGTTTCTGCTTGCACCTTATCTGTACCCGGCGTCTTACCATTTTTAGGACTCTTTCATGCTAATTCAAACTTATCTCTAGGTACGTATGTCCTTATATTTGGAATTGGTTTCAAATATGTCCACGGATATGTTTTTAGCTACTTTTCAAAGAATTTTGTCGCAGCGAAAAGCAGTTTCCACAATATATTAATACAATGAATTAGAAGAATTGTACGAATACAAAAGGGCAGTTATAACTGAATTAATAATTCGAAAAATTAATTGGAAAGTTCAATAACATTTGAGCCCGCATATTTCAGGCGTTTGCTAATCACAAATTAAATCAATCAAAACACATATCATATCATAGGGTCGCAAATATTAACGTATGAAGAGTTTTCTACGGTTTTAGCTCAAATAGAAACTCTATTAAATTCCAAGCCTTTGTCTTGGCTTAGTACAGATCCCTTGGATCATGTACCATTAACTCCAACTAATTTCCCCACTTTAACTCCATTAATTTCGTTGACGGCGTCAGAGATTTCAAATCGTCCAAAAGATCTATTTGCAAGGAAAGAGTTGTTGGATCATTTAGTTCAAGCGTTTTGAAAAAGTTGGCATATCGAATATTTGACGCAATTGTAATTGCGACAAGAATAGAAATGTCTCTGCTACTGCTAATAATAAAGGTATCTTAGTACTTATCAAACAGGATAATGCGCCGCCCCTACACTGACCTCTAGGAATTGTTGAAGAAAGGTTTCCGGAAAGTGATAGATTCGTTAGGGTAGTGAATGTTAGGACTAACACTGGAACGTATAAAAGACCAGTTGTACGCTATGTCCTCTTCCTACACAATAACTTAGATTTTTTGTTTTTGGTTTATTTGAGCGCGACCAAGTTATTTTTTACAAATTTAATTTATTCTGTTAAAATTTTCAGCTGCAAAATGCATGGGCACGAATTAGTAGTGGACTGGATTAATTCTTAATTTATTAGAAAATTTTGTTTAGTTTTCTCTTTCAGTTATTCTGAAGATTCTTCAGGGTGGGTGGAATGGTCACGCCATCACATATTTGGTTTAAAATTAAATTAATAACATATTGTTTAATTTTTATAGATAACGACTGCTAAGTTTGATGTCGTTATACGTATTGTTTTCAATAAATCTAGTTTTAGTTTTGATTAGTCGTTCTTGTAAAAGGACATGTAGGGAGGTTTGGTGCTATTGCGGTAATTTTAATTTAATATGTGGACTTTGTGTTTATAACAAAGTTAGCCTCAATTCCTTTATTATCCAACTCGCCTTTTTTGATATTCCCAAGCGAGTCGAAGAATTAAGTGCTACTTCCACGTTTGGATTCGGTAGTTTATAGTTTAAAATTATTGCTCATTTTGGTTGTTATGAATATAGTCCTTATGATTTTTTTTGATTTTTCTATTTTATTGTGTTTTAGTAAAGTATTAAACCAGAGACAAGTGATTAGCGATTACATGCTTAATTAACATTAACTATTCGTGAAATCTGAGTATAAAGCCTATGTCCGTATTTATTCTATTCGCCCAAAATTAATTTTTTCCTATCTTGTTAATAAAATGAGGCAAATGCGTTGCCAAACATTGTGAATTCCTTAGATTCAACAAAGTACTGCGTAAGTGTAAGGGTTTTCTATATCTCTTTTTTACTTCAATTTTTGCAATTGCAGTTATAAAAACACATAAGATTTATTTTAAACAGCTTTGAATACGTTTATCTTATTGTTGCATCAGTCTTTTCCTTCAGAGTACTACTGCGCATGAAGAATTTTCTAGACGTCATAAACCTTGATTATTGACATTTGCAAGAGAGCGCAGCGAAAGGGTGTTTGTGATGAATAAATTGTTTTTGTCGCAAAATTTTACCAGCCTACTTCCTCTGTTTTTCTCGTGCCTAAACCAAATAAACCTTGTACCGCTCCCTCCCCACCCTCACCTACCACTGCATTAAAATTCTCCCCCCCCTCAATTATTAAATTTTCATGTCTTTTGACGTATCTTAATGTCTTCGATACTTTTGTAGATCGCTTCTACCTCTTCCTCATTGTAGCTAGAGGAAGACATGTATACTTGTATTATCACTGTATTTACCGATGTAGATTCTAATCTATCCATGAGTACTCTTTCGTTCTTTTCTAAGTAGTTTTCTACACGTTTTCCTATTTTATCCGTATAACTATCTCCACAGCCGAATTTCCACCCTCTGCTCATGTGTGAATTGCCCTAAAGTGTCCACACCATAAATCCCCTGTCTTTGGCCAGCGAACTTTGCTGATCCCTACTATGTCTAATGCTAACCTATCCATTTCAATTTCCAAGTTCTCTAGCGTACTTACTTTCTTCATACTTTTGACATTCCACGTTCAGACTATCAAAATGTTTCCGACTCTTTTTCTGAACTTTCTGACCACATACTCCGTAGTAGTTCCCTCCCGGAGATACGAATGGGGGACTATTTTAACTCCGGTTGTTTTACCCCAGAAGATGCCATCATTTTAAATAATAATTTAAGTACGACGTGTACTTGGGAGGTAATGTGGTGGTTTCCCGTTACCATCCACATTGCAGTAGTGTGTCTTAGAATGCCATGCCGACCCCTATGGTCTCTGTCAATCTAAGTACCGAAAGAGCCGCTGTTCTCTTTCGGGGACCTGTCTTAGTCTGGTTCCTCATTAAAGACCTTACTGCTTTTGTTGCACCTGTAGTTTGACTCTTTAGATCACTAGAACTCGCAAGCCATTCTACCCGCTTTAGTAATCTAGAATTTCCTCAAGCTACAGGTCCATTCAGAACGAACGAGTACCCTAAAGCGGCAATTTTAACTTGATAGTTTAGCCAAAATTGAAAAAAAGGTTAATTGAATGGTTTTTTTTGGTCACCTTCAAACCTATATTTCTTCCGCGAGCGGGATTAAAAGTTTGCACTCTCGTACATACTCTGACGTTTAATACGAGTATACTGTAGCGGTGCTTTGCATCTTAATAGGTTTGACAAAATTGAAAAAATGATTTTTAGGAACATCATATAAAAGCTTTTTGTTTCCCGTAAGTTTTGTCATGGTCATGGATTTTTAAAATTTTTAAACCTTTGCCTTGTCGTCATGGTATTAATTCGTGAAATCTGAGTATACAGCCTACATCTGTATTTATTCTCTTCGTCCAAAATTAAATTTTTTCCTATATTGTTAATATCTAAAATGAGGCAAATGCGTTGCCAAACATTGTGAATTCCTTAGATTCAACAAAGCACTGCGTAAGTGTAAGGGTTTTCTAATTCTCTTTTTTTACTTCAATTTTTGAATTGCAGTTGTAAAAACACCTAAGATTTATTTTAAACAGCTTTGAATACGTTTATCTTATTGTTGCATCAGTCTTTTCCTTCAGAATACTACTGCGCATGAAGAATTTTCTAGACGACATAATCCTTGATCATTGACATTTGCAAGAGACCGCAGCGAAAGGGCAGTACTTACAACACCACACAATCAATATTTAGCGCAATAAAATACACAGTCGAATTAATATACAACGTGTGACTTTTAGAAACACTACCAACGTAGTTTTAGAATATACAACAGTCGCTTTGTAATCCTACCGCCGTAAAACGAAATACTCTCTAATCGCTTTTATTTCACAAGACAGATGATTAACCATAATACGATTTTTATCGAAAAAGTTTTCTACGTAAACACTATTTGCCATTTAAACTTTGTCAAGATTTCAGTAGCTTTGGGCATCACTGTATGCTAGAGTTCTGCGAAAGCAATGGAATGGGGTGCGACCAACCATTTCGTTGAACCATAAATTGTAATTAAAATGGTCATATAATCTACCGCAAAAGTGTTATCTCCTACATTTCCAATTTCATTTGTGTTCCCTAAGAATACTACGCAGATTACTGTACTATATTTTAGGAAACAAACGACGAATTTTAATTTAAGAATGAGAGGAAGTGTTCCTAATATAAAGCGCACTATTTTTTCGGACTAAAACCCTTTTCCCAAATGTAATCGCAAACAATAGGCTAACAAAATTGTCGGTATTATTAGGGATACGTAAATAGAAGTAGACATTTATATAATTTACAGAATAATTTTACTAAGGGCATAAAGTCAAAGTACAAACTAGTTAAACCTTTTAAAGACAAACTCGTACAGCCTACTGTAAAAATTTTCAGGGTCTCCCAGATTCTACATAGGAACCATTTTAAATTTATCGCCGTTTGATAGATTACGTAATCTAGCCGCCTCAATTTCAAATCGAGAGTACGCAAATAAAAAACGTGAATAATCAACTTCAAATTCAGAATAGTCAACATTAAATAAACATAATAAGTTTTACAAAGAACAGTTAATTGCACAAATTAAATATAATGGGAAAATGAAATATTAATATTGGAAAAAGGAAAGAAACTCAAGTTCTATGTGATTGTGGATTGAGAAAAATCGGTTAGTAGAGTTCTGTTTAGTGAAGTTTTGCATAAACACTTTGTTGGTGTACAAGAACAGTGACACAACTCAGAATAGAGTTTTTAGGACAGTCATATAAAACTTTCTTGTTTTCTACAAGGCTTGTCATAATCATGGATTTTAAAAATTTTTAAACCCAGAGACCCTGTAGTCTTGGCATTAATTTCACGAACCCGTGCTTGAAGCCTACCTTGCACTTCCAAATATATTTAAAAAAAAAAGTTTCACACCATGATGATGAGTTACTTCTTAACTTATAACATTCCTCCCACTTTCAAACTTAGTTTTTATTTAGCATTTTCCCATTCTTGTCATGCGTGTTAGCCTCGGTCAAAATTCCGTTAATAGATACTCCCTGTATGTTTGTTGTGGTTTGTTTAGCATTCTTCTTAATCTTCTTTGGGAATGAAACCACTCATAGTTTTTAAAATCTATTTTATTTACGTTTCGATTCATGACCTAGGATCGTTGTCAAAATAATAAAAACTTCAAGTTTGACGTTTATGACATAAATTGAAGGTTACTTTGATTTATCGATGTTTGAAATATTTGGTTTGAGTACACTAAGCAAAAATTTTTAAAGTTTAAAAGAATGATTGCCTTCAATTTGTGTTGCGACCTGGGATCGACTTTCCTATGGTAGCCAATACGCTTAACGTGAAATCAACTGATTAATTTTTATTGGTGAATTTTATATAAATTCAATAATTTGGGAAACATAAATAAAATAAAATAGATTTTAAAAACTATGAGTGGTTTCATTCCGTTAATAGAATATAACATATTTTATTAATGCTGAATAAAAGGTTATTATTAGGTTACATACGTAAGTCATGTACTACGTACTTTGTATGTAATTTGTATTACTCTTGTAACATAGTATTGTTTTAATGTTGTTGGCGGTCGGGACGGACGAAAACTGCCATATTATAAATTATCTTTTTATAAGTAACGCATAGGTAGCGTCTTGTAATATTAAAATCTCTTTTTGTTTGAGGTTCTAAAATAAATCATCTTCCCGTATTATTACGTTTACAATATATTTTAAAGAAACAGCGTTGTGCCTTATTATCTAAATTACTTTTATAGAGACAAAACTTGAAGTATCATGCTTAATTAGTATTAACTTTTCGTGAAATTTACTATACAGAATGCGTCCATATTCATTCCGTCCATCCAAAATCAAATTTGTTCTTTCTCATTTATTGCTTTATTTTGCTTTTGCACTATTAAACTGTAACAAAATTTTTTGTTACGTTAAATATCTGTAAAGAAAAATATTACTAGCTGTTGTTATTTTACGAGATTGTCATTTAGCGTGAAATCGTTGAATAATTTAATGTACTATAAGGTAGAACACCCCTTTCCGTTTGCATTGTTTTCGCCTATAAAGAGTATTTAATGGGGACTCCTATACTTTCGATATCGTGGATACCTTGAACGTAACTTAAGTTACATAAGCTACAGGCGTTCTCATGTCCACTAGTACAATTGTTAAACACAACGCCTGCGCGAAAATTGACGCGATAGCTAAGGTTGTTGGCAAAGAAGGAACACGGCCATCTTGCAAGCAACCACGGGTACGTAGACTTCACTTTTGAAGATGGTGAACTCCGCTTGTAAGTGGGAGCTAAGGATAGCTCTAAGAGAGTGGTAGGGCTTCTTGGTTGTCGCGCGGAGGCTTCACGAAGAGCTCTCGCGTAAGCCGCCCAGTCAACTTAAGGCAACAGCTACAACACGTGGTGAGGAAATCCATTAGTGCAGGTTTGAGGAACACGCTAAACAATGGAATTAGATTTTGATCGAGTATTGTGAAATTAGTTGTTTTAAAGCTGTCCGAGGAATTATGGTTAATGCAGGCATGTTTTGTATCTTTCGGAATATCAAGCAGATGGAATGCTATGCGTCTTAGTTCATCTATTACGTTCGCCAGCATCGCCGTTGTACAATTAAAACAAAAGCAACCAGATACTTATGAAACTATTTATTGAAAATTAATTTTGTGTACGAGTCACGGTTAAAGTTTTGATTTAACATTTACTAAATCACAAGAAACTTTTGTTAAAGAACGTAAATTTCAAGTTTATTTGCAAGATGTAATTATGCTCAAATCTCACGTATAAACCAGTTTGAAAATTATTCCCTAGATATTTGATAAGTCAAATACCTTTAGTTCAGAACTAAATTTTTTTATAAGAGAAATTTTTGAACCTTTAGATAATTTAAAAGTTGTTATTCAGAGCACGAATATGATGCACATGTTAATTGTTAAAAATATGTATGAAATTCACCTTTGATTGAAAGATGTTTCTTGCAATATGTTGTGATTAGTAGAATCCCTAAGCTGCTTGTAACATATGTTGAACTGACTTTTATTAATTTCATGCTTAAGCCATATGAACTGTTTATGTAACAAGTTCTTTAGATAAAAATCTTGTAAGCCAGAACAGATCTGTTTTATGGATGTTTAAGAACCTAGACTGTATTAAATAATTTATAAATGCTAAGACCTCTCTAAGTAGAGAAGCAAATTTTTGAGATTTTTGAAACTTACTTTATGTTGATTATTCTGATTATAGAGATACATATTAAGAAATTTTTGAAACTTATTATATATTGATTATTAAATTTTTTTATAAATAATTTTTGCAACAAAAGAGAATACTATTTAAATTAAATTTTGAATTAATACCTCCGTCTTTTTATTTCACTAATTGAAATTAACATTGTCCAAATTAGATCAGCAAAACTTTGTATGTAGAAAAAGTTGATACAGTACCAGGTAATAGAAACGGAATAAGTAATGCCCAGTAGAGTATTTTTTTATAGGTAAGGTGTTATTGAAATTTTGAATTCAGACCAATCGATCTATAAAGATCGAAATATTTTGTTATTGTAAGGCACAAACAGTGTCTTATATATTATTTTTTTGTGTGACATTTTCTTGCAGGTCCGACATCGTGGAAGCTGGGGCAGAGGTCCAAGAGGTTTCCAGAGGTATTGTTTATTGTAATTTGTATGTTTTTTGGTAATCGTTATATCCTATAGGTTTCTGAGTCTTCCTGTAGGATACTTTAGTTTTGTTTATTGTCTATATAGATGCAGTGGCGTCCATTTACGTTTTTTGTTCTCGTTTGTAGTTGAGCCCACCCTATATCCACGCCCAAACTCATTGCTCACCCTTGGGGTAATTCCCAGACTAAGCCGCGAATATAGTAAAGCTCGTGGGTCCACCGAGGTTTTGTTCACTTATTGACTCACTCCATTAGAGAAAAGCTTTACTAGAAAAAGTTCACTGGTGCCCACTAAAATACATTTCACTGACGCCCAACCAACGTGGAGCGTGCAGTAAAGAAGAGCTTTACTAAATAAAATTACATTTCAAAACCTGCATTCCTTCCTTGAGAGGGATCGAAAGTATATATTCTCATGCATTTCGTGACGTTTAATACGAGTTCCCTGTAGCGGTGATTTTAATTTCAATCGCTTTGTCAAAATTGAAAAAAAACAATCATTGAATTTTTACTATTGGCACTGTAAAACTTATATTCCTTTCCCGAGCGAAATTGAACGTTTGCACTCTCCTGTATTTTGTGACGTTGAATATGAGTACCCTATAGTGGTGATTTTAATTTTAATAGCTTTGACAAAATTGAAAAAAAAATAATAAAATTTTTTACTTTTGCACTATCAAACCTATATTTCCATCTCGAGCGGTATTGAAAGCTTACATTTATGTACATTTAGTAACGTTTTATACAAGTACCCTAACGCAGTGATTTTAATGTTAATGGCTTTGCCAAAATTGAAAAAAAAATTATAATTAAATTTCTCGAGCGGAATTGAAAGTTTGAATTCGTGCGCATCTTGTGAGGTATAATACGAGTAGCCTTGGAACTGGTTAGAGGCGCACCTCCACTATTCTTATTCCGAGTTAACCTGCATATTTTCTTGAAATTCCACAATCTGCATCTTTCACCATCTGCGTGCAATAGTCTGATCTAGGTCTACAACTACTTTTCTTTTTCCCATCTCTGCTTGTAGTATATCTCGCACTATTCCTCAATAATGCCTTAGAACGTGTCCTGCCCTTCTATTTCTTCTAACTTTTTCTTATTTACCATATACTTTTCTTCCTCTACTATTTCTACAACTTTTTTGTTATTAAATTTGTCTGTCCATGCTATCATCATCGCACATCTGAAGAATAGCATTCCCAAAGGCTTCTACCTTTTTTCTGTCAACTTCTACTACTGTCCCTATTTCATAACTGTACAGTGCTGTGCTCGACACACCTATGCTTTCAACAATTCTTTCCTTGTTTCTAAGTTTGTTGTCTCCGAACATAACTGATTTTTTCTTGATAGAAACAACTCGGTTTCCCTTCTATTGTTTTAAAAATATATACCTTATTTCACCGATATTCAGTGATATGTGAAGGGAGCGGCTCCGTAGTGTAATTGGTATGCATGTGAGTAGAGGAAAATCAGGCAACCCACCCCCACATTTCCTCCAGAATCCCACATTTCCTCACACATCTGGACCAAATTTACATGTAAATTCGCACTATAAAGTCTTATTTTTTAAGAATCTCCACCTGCTCTCTCCCTGTGGAGATGAATCTCCTCCTTGTGGAATTTTTTACCCCAACCATTTTGATTACATCACACCCGCATTCTTTCCACCCGCGAGATAAATCTTTCTCCACATTTCCACCCACGAGATAAACCTATCTTGTTTGGTATCAATTAATATTAGAATTTTCTCAGCTACCTGAATCTCTAGGAATTTTTCAGATTGCATCATCCCCAAGGGAGCTACCCTCATTTTAAGATTTCTTACCTGTAGCGACTTTTGAGCGTTCTTATAAATTTTTTTATACATGCGATACATCTTGTTAGTCTAAAATTTTACAGAATTCAAATCTGTAAACAGATTTGAAATCGGACCATGCCCTGCAAAGTTATACCCCTTTAAAGTCCTGATCTTCTAAATTTTGCTCTTTGCTTTATAAGCAAACCTAACAAATAGTTTTCTTCGTCTATCCATTGCATCTTTCGAGATAAACCTATCTTGTTTGGTATTAATCAATATTAGAATTTTCTCAGCTACCCAAATCTCTAGGAATTTTTCAGATTGCACCATCCCCAAGGAGCTACCCTAATTTTAAGATTTCTTACCTGTAGCGACTTTTGAGCGTTCTTATAATTTTTTAGTCATGCGATACATCTTGTTAGTCTAAAATTTTACGCAGAATTTGAATCTGCAAACAGATTTGAAATCGGACCACGACCTGCAAAGTTACACATATACCCTCTGCGAGATAAATCTTTCTCCACATTTCCACCCACGAGATAAACCTACCTTGTTTGGTATCAATCAATATTAGAATTTTCTAAGCTACCCAAATCTCTTTAAATTTTCACATAGCACCATCCCCAGAGCTACCCCATTTTAAGATTTCTTACCTGTAGCGACTTTTGAGCGTTCTCATAAATTTTTATACATGTAGCACATCTTGTTAGTCTAGAATTTTATACACAATCCGAATCTGTAAACAGATTTAAAACAGGACTACCCTTACCATTTACACACCCTCTAAATTATAAATTTCCTGCGGCTCATACCTAAAGAAAATCTAGAAACAATTCTTAAAACTTTTTATTACAAACAATTTTTACTAATACAGTTTAAATTTTGTAAACCACATTTCTAAATACATATTCACAATTTTTATTCTTAACCTAGAACTCATATCGGCTTATACTTATTAATATTTATTTCTAAATAGAGCACCTTTTCCAAAGACCAACCGGACCGCATGTTTCAAATTCCTCTGATTTTGTTCTTATGGTTTCGCTTAAGACCTCGTACATATTTTCCAGATTACTAGAAGACGTTATAACCACATTTTTTGTGTTAAAGTTTCACATCGGTAGCCTCTTTCCCCATTTTGGTGTAAACGCCGTAGAGTTCGCAATAGACTTTTACTGCTGTATGTTGTATTCTTTTTCATTTATTAATCGAATAAATCGCTCTTTCTGCTTCCAAAGAAACTCGGACACTCCATCGTCGACACTGGCGTTCTTTATGCGATAGCTAGCCATACGGTTGTTAAACGCAGTGCTAACCATTTCTACACCATCGTCGCTAGTAGCGGTAACTGATGCATTTTATGTCTGTTGCTCCTTAAATGTGCGGCATACGTAGTTTTTCCATTTCGAAATCGCATACTTTACACATAATTCGTGGTTGTTTCGTACAAGACCCTTTAACAGCTGGCGGAGCTGAACGTTTACGGCTTAATGACATGCCGTGCTGTTTTCCTTGTGTCGCTGTAAGTTGCCCATTCTCGTAAAAGCGAAATCGCAAGTCCCACAGTTTAAGTACTTTGCTGCAGACGGATGTATAAGCAACCTTGGACGATGTTGCACCACAACATTTGTTCTGATGCCGTTTGAGAGCATCCCTTCTGGTAAAGTAGACGTGACACGGCTCGCATTTAAAAACGTTTGCAGGTACCATTTTAGTACAAAACAAAATCCGCACTATAAGACTTGACTTGTAAGCGAACTAACTATAACTAAAGAGTTTACTCTCGCGCACCGGCTTTATGTACCCTACAGAATGCAAACCGAAGGTTTCCGAAGACACCGAACGAAGTTGAGGATTCGGCGGGGAACTAAATGATGTCATAATCCTTGCTGCTCGTCCAATACATTTAGCGCTAATGCATGCACCTGCTTCGCTTCGTCGATGGTGTGAATGCCGTTAGTAGAAACACCGGAAAACGTCTTCCATGTTATACGGATCGCGTGCATATTAAAAATCCAAAGGGTGGTAGCACACGCACACAAATTGTGTGCAAGTCGTGCTGTAGAAGATGCAATGCTACTATAACCAAAAACACTTTAAACCATTACTAAGAAAATACCAACTTGTTGTCTACAGGATACTTACAACAATTTAATTTTAAATAACTTCTACGTCATATTTTAGGAAATGGGGGCTTGAATATTTTCCAAATGAATCACCAAGCGAAAGTATATGTAACGGTATTAGAATTACCCATTAATTTCCTATTTTACGACCGTGGTTAATTATAGATTGAAATTTAATTTGTGCACGTTCGAGCTTCTCGTAAACTAACATATTTTAGAGCAACAATGCGCTGTATAATACATGCATACCCTTCGCCGCGCTACTGCTATTCTTGTAATTGCTAGAAAAGTCACTCTCCTTTTTACTGTTAGGAGCGATGCAAAGCACCATTTTTATACTTTCTATAGCACATCGCACACTTTTTCGTCTGATAATTAAATTTTGCTTCTGTAGGCTTTTACACTTTCGCATAGCGGTCGGCCGCACGTATTGATTTCTAGAACCGGTAAGTACTCGATATCCTCCAAATAGAGAATTAGATGCTCGATGTCTGTCAACTTCCAATTCCCTCGTAAAGGTAGAAAAACTCGGTCAATCATCCATTAAACTTCCACCCGCTACCGTTTTGATAATTTCCAAACATTTTCGAACGACAATGGGCTGAGAATTTTTAAACCTCCGAGGATCTTTAAGTCGTGATCAATTACACATCCGAGCTACGCGTAAACTAACATATTTTGCAGCAGCTGTATAATACATGCATACCCTTCTCTGCGCTACTGCTATTCTTGTAGTTGCTTGGAAAAGTCAGTCGCCCTTTTTACTGCTAGGGTCGCTAAAAGCACCATTCCATACTTTATTTATAAGTGTAGGACATCGCACACTTTTTGTCGGTTAATTAAATTTTTGTTTATGTAGACCTTTACACTTTCGCTTATTTAAACATCTAATACAATCAATTAACCACTTTCGATTATTCTAACGGAGACAACCATACATCCCACCGCATCGTTCTTTTTGAATCCAACGATCCTATGGGCTTCACGCACTAACACCTAACGTATTTTCCTACTATTTGTTAAACAAAAACTACCGGTATCGCCATTGTGGACGTAAACAGATGTTTGTGGATGTGTACGAGTATGTAACCATATACATTAATTAGTCTAAGCTATTTTATTTAGTCCGCGAAAACTACTATTTTCTAATCCACAACTAATAATCGCCTTTATAGGTTTAACATTTCTACCATTTCCCAATGACTGGTGCTACGTACATGGAAACTTTAATTTCTTATTAGAGAATTCTTATTCTCCCGCGCACTGCTGCGTAGTTGCATGCCTACCCCTTTTGGAGGTATATGCTCGTTATAGGTTGTAAGACCCTCGGTTTTATAACTACACTTCGTGAGACCCTTTAATCTTTTTAATCGTATCTTTCTCGCCTACAATACAGTAGGACTTAACATTACTACCAACAAATTCTAATACTAGACCCCACATTAAATACGTCTTTAATTTTCCTACAACTTTTTATCGACAAGTGTTATATTGTATTTATTATACGCGGGTAGTCACTCTTTTAAGATAAATATATTTTGCTAGGTATCAACTAATATTAAATTTTCTAGGGACCCCAAATCTGTAAACAGATTTTAAATAGCTCCACCCATACAAAGTTATGCCTTCTAAAGACTAATTTTTGCCCATCTTTATTTAACTCCATCTTTAAAACCCTTTTTGCTACCGAGACATATGCTTTAGCCACCCATCTCCCGAGAAATCTAAAACCTCCGTGTCCCGCAGAATACCACGTGGAATAACACGTATACTCTGTCAACCAGGATAGAAGCAGGAAGATTTGGAAGGTGGGCGAAGAACTTAAAAATTATGGAATTTAAAACTAATATATACAAATATAAACAACTATCTTATATCTTTACGTCCCCATGCGTAGATTGTTGTACTATTAGGAATGATGTACCTTTTGTCATCTTCCCTCGATAAACTAATTTTATTAATAAGCTGCGTATGCAAATCGTATTCTTTAACTCCGGATACATACGCAGGCAAGTACTCGATACCATCCAAATAAAGAATTGGATGCTTGGCGACTGTTAACATCCGCTTCCCTCGTGTACGCCAAAACACATCCCAGCCGTGTGCACCCTGCCCATGCGCCCCTCTCTGTGCGACTGCTATTTCAGGGGTAACGTCACAGCCTTTTATAAATAAAGAACAATGTTATATACTATTATAAAATGTTTATTCTGACATTATACATAACAAATTTAAAATATTTAATGCCAAGCATGGGGTCATTTAAACTTAATTTTAATACAAAGTTATACACAGAAGACAGTCCTTTCTTTATGTTTGTTTGGGTGGCTTTAATTTTATCTAATTTTATTCGCAGCTTAAAATTTAAATCGATACCCAAGTCCTCTATCTCCTTTTCTAGCCAATAGTTTGATACATAAAGACCGTCTAGGTTTTCGAATTGTAAAATGTACCGAAGTTTGCCTCTATATTTAAAGTCTTTGATTCAATCGACAACCAGATCCATTCCTTCGTGTAATTCTTGCAGCTTGTGACAATCTTTTAATCGCAGCTTTCCACTATATCCTGCATACGTATCTTGTTAGCTTGATCGACTTCTTCTTGTCGGTATTGGAGAAATCCTTATTCTCCCACAGACTGTTGCGTAGTTGCATGTCCACCACTTTTGGGAATATATGGTTGTTATAGGTTGTAAGACCCTCGGTTTTAAATGATCCGAAAGGTTTTTTACTAGGTAAATATACAATGTTTAGCGGAACCCCTTTGCGTGTGGTGTACGCCAAGGTTACGAAACCCGCATTCCTTAGTTCGTCTTTGTTATCTGCCATTTTGATAAATACGTTTTTAGAATAACCTTTTAAAAAGTATACGGATTTAGTACCATCCTTTTCTGCAAGAACGCCTACATAACTAAAGAGTCTTTCTTACTAACCGCAAATGCATACAGCTTGTACAACCCAGATGTATCTAAGTCAGTCCATCGGTACATAAAATAATCTTTTAATTCTTCCTCATTTTCTCTAATAAGATGTTCTTTGTCTAACACATCTTTGTATTGATCGCGTATTGTCGCAGTGTTCTCCATGTAGTCCAATTTTCGCCTTTTTGCATCCATTTCCTCTAATTCCAGTTGTCTTTTCCTTCCACTTACAGCGTATGGTATACATAATGGGGCAATTTCCTTTAGCGTAAACGGATAGAGTTTACTACCAATATTTACGCGTTGTCGTACAACCTCTGGACGAATGTTAGGCGTATCTATCAATCACAATTCCGAAATGACTATTTCTTTTGGAATTGTAGAATATGGTGTTGCAGATTGTGTAAAATATGTACTACCTGCTTTAATGTAGCACTTGCGTAAGATTTTTATTTTATCTTGGCTATCTTTCCTCTACTATCTCCAAATAATTTATAGGTAAATAGTTAAAACTAAAAGCCAGCACATACTTTATCAATTTTCCCTTTCCTCTAGTTTTCGGACAACTTAATTTGCAAGCCCGTCAATTTCTTTGTATTGCCATTCCCCAATACACGTACTGTAGCAGGTTATTATAGACTAAACAACAGCTATTTTGTAGCTTGTCCGATAGCTTACTCCACATTTTGGCAAGTGATACCGAGTACATTGGCGCCTTTAGGAAGTATAACACTATCTTCCAATAAGGTTAAACAATCTTTTAAGGGTTTATACACTCGTTCCGCACTGACATAGCTTCCAATTGCACAGTTGTATATTCTCGCTTCCAATCGCGTAATACCATGTTCTTTGGCCAAAGTAGACGCAAATGTTTCCCTTAAACGTACATCTGGACAACGTAAAAATCTAGTATATGATTGCCAAGTTGTTTATTAACACCAGGACTTGTTATCTGACACACAAATTTGTTGTATATCTTAATTCTTGCATTGGTTGTTAGCCATGTTAAACAATCAATCCATGCAGTTTATCGTTGTCAACTATAATATTACACTTTTCTTCGTATTCTCCCTTATAGCAAAAGTTATGCTTTGTAGTTAAATAATTACACACTCCATCTTGCTAAATATGCCCGCAAAATCTTGGGTTACATCCATGTCAAAAGATAGAAATAATCTTTTCGACTTCGTCTAATATATCTGGTAGTTCCTCCAATAAAGTTTCCAACTTAACATCTGCTAGTTCCACTTTGTATGGAACACATATAGGATTTTGGAATTTTTATTAATGCATTCAGGTTCTTCTTTTCCGATAATTTCTTTTACTCTCTGGCCCATCTTGTTAGTGCTTTCCAGAGAAAACGGAAGCTTAGCTTTAACACCATGCCTAGCGAAACAAATCGGTTGAACTTTCTTCGTAGATAGCTGTTAAATGCACCACAAATTTCTTTTTAGGATAAACATCCTTTTGTTTGCAGATGCTTGTTCGGTGTCAGAAAGGTCGCAAATTTTAACCAACATTATATTGTCACAAAATGGTTCTGTAATTGGTGTGTGTAGTCCACCAGTCAGCATCTTTTCGCCTTCGACATAACAAATATTACCAATATCTGTCACCAGATTATTGTTGCACATATTATCTGCCAACAGCCATAATCCAAATCGCTCATTTGTCGGTTTCACTTTATTCCCAAGAAGTTGAGAAACGTTAATCACCTTGGAGACGCTCATGTTTACCGTTCTAGCTACTATCGAATACTAAATTGAATACGAAAAAATTGTTCTCTTACGTATTCTACAGAGTGAGGACGTATATTGCCGAAGATAGTCGAATATGTTGTTATCCAACCTAAGCCGACAGGGATGCGCATCGACATATATCCGGATATATGTAGGATGTTAAGTTAGGGTGAAATTGCCCCATAGGGTGAAATTACCCCACATGACCACATGCCATATGACCACATGACCATATGACCACATGGCCATATGACACATGACCACATGACCATATGACCACATGACCATATGACCACATGGCCAATGACCACATGACCACATGACCATATGACCACATGACCATATGACCTAATTGCCTTTAATGAGTTTTCTCATTTACAAACCCACTTAGCACTAATTGCATTAATGAGTTACCATTAAAAACAAGTGTGGACCTAGGTTAGATAAAGGAAAATTAATGGGTTGGGTCAGGCCGCGCAGTTAATCCTACTGTATTTGCGAAAAACGATTAAAGTTAAAGGGTCTCAAAGGTATAAAACCGAGGGTCTTCAATATAACGAGTTACCTCAAAAGGGTAGCATGCAACTACGACAGTGCGGAGAATAGAATCTCTAATAAGAAATTAAGTTTCCATGTACGTAGACCAGTCATTGGATGGTAAAATGTACCTATAAAGGCGATTATTAGTTGTGATTGAAATGTAGTTTTCGGACTAATGCTTAGACTATAATGATGGTACATCCGTCACATCCAACATCTGTTTACGTCACAATGGCGATACCGGTAGTTTTTGTTTAACAAATAGTAGGAAAATACGTTAGGTGTTAGTGCGTGGAAGCCCATAGGATCGTTGGATTCAAAAAGAACGATGCGGTGGGATGTATGGTTGTCTCCGTTAGAATAATCGAAAGTGGTTAATTGATGTATTAGATGTTTAAATAAGCGAAAGTGTAAAGGTCCATAAACAAAATTTAATTAACGACAAAAGTGTGCGATGTCCTACACTTATAAAAAAGTATGGAATGGTGCTTTTAGCGACCCTAGCAGTAAAAAGGGCGACTGACTTTTCCAAGCAACTACAAGAATAGCAGTAGCGCAGAGAAGGGGTATGCATGTATTATACAGTGCTGCAAAATATGTTAGTTTACGCGTGCTCGGATGTGTAATTGATCACGACTTAAAGATCCTCGGAGGTTTAAAATTCTAGCCCATTGTCGTTCGAAATGTTTGGAAATTATAAAACGGTAGCGGGTGAAGTTTAAGATTGACCGAGTTTTTCTACCTTTACGAGGGAATTGGAATTGACATCGAGATCTAATTCTATTTGGAGGATATCGAGTACTTACCGGTTCTAGAAATCAATACGTGCGGCCGACCGCTATGCGAAAGTGTAAAAGCACAGAAGCAAAATTTAATTATCAGAGAAAAGTGGCGATGTGCTATGAAAGTTAAAAATGGCTTGCATGTCCTAACAGTAAAAAGGAAGTGACTTTTCTAGCAATTACAAGAATAGCGACGCGCAAGGGTATGCATGTATTATACACGCATGTTGTCTAAAATATGTTAGTTTACGAGAAGCTCGACTGCCAAATTAAATTTCAATCTATAATTAACACGGTCTAAAATGGAAATTATGGGAATTTAACGTTAGATAACTTTCGCTTGGTGATTCATTTGGAAAAATTCAAGCCCCATTTCCTAAAATATGACGTAGAAGTCTTAAAATTAAATTGTGTAAGATCCTGTAGACAACAATTGGTATTTCTTAGTAATGGTTTAAAGTGTTTGGTTAAGTAGCATTGATCTTCTAAGCACGACTTGCACCTTTGTGCGTGTGCTACCACCTTTGGATTTTAAATGCACGCGATCCGATAACATGGAAGAGTTCGGTCATAAGCATTACACATCGACGAAGCGAACGGTGCTCATTGGTAAATGATTGGAGAGCAGAAGGATTATGCACATTTAGTACATCCGATTCCCAACTTCGTTCGGTGTTCGAAACCTTGGTTTGCATTCTAGGGTACATAAAGCGGTGCCAGAGTAAACTTATTATGTTCAGTTGTTACAAGTAAGCTTATAGTGCGGTTTTGTTTTGTACTAAAATGGACCTGCAAACGTTTTAAATCGAGCTTCTACGTTCGTTTACCAAAGGGATGCTCTAAACGGCCAAACAAAGTGTGGTGAACATCGCACGTTGCTAACATCCGTCTGCAGCAAAGTACTTAAACTGTGGGATTGCGATTCGTTACGAGAATGGGCAACTTAGGAAGGAAAACAGCACGGATGTAGCCTAAACGTTGCTCCGCCAGCTGTTAAAGGGTTGACGAAAAACCCGATTATGTGTAAAGTATGCGATTTCGATGGAAAACTACGTAAGCACTTAGGAGCAACGACTAAAATGCATAGTACGTATAGCGACGATGGTAGAAATGGTTAGACTGCGTTTAACAACGTATGTACTACGCATAAAGAACCCATGCGACGATGGAGTGTCCGAGTTCTGGCAGAAGAGCGATTTATTCGATTAAAAATGAAAAAAAACAAATCGCGTAAAATGTTACACTTACGGCGTTTACACCAAAATGGGAGAGTACCGATTGAAACTTTACCAAAATGTGTATAACGTCTTCTAGTATCTGAAAATTCAAGTTAGGAACCTAGACAAATCGGGAATTTGAAACTGGGTCGGGGATCTGAAAAGTGCATGAAAAAATAAAGTAACGAGTCAAGTCGATAGAAAATGTGATGTTTGAAGTGGTTTCAAATTAAGATGCAAATTGTAAAAATGGTTTCTGATTGTTCGTAATATTCTAGTATGAGCGCTGGAATATTGAACCTGAGACGATCTGTAAAGCTGAATGAGAGGTATACGTATGTACAAGCTGCGAAAATGAATGGAATAAAACCACTAACTATGAAAGGACTGTCATTGTGTTGTAAATGTGGTTTAAATTTGACCCGATGCGTGCGGCGTTAATTAAATGTTATGTGTCGAATAATCATTGAATATAATAACGTGTTCTTTGTTATAAAGGCTGATGACTGATGTGGCATGGGCGCGTGAATGCACTGAGTGGTGGCGTACACGGGGCATGCTGGGTCGCATCAGTCTTTTGGATGGTATCGTACGCTGTCGTGGTTAAATGTCGCTCGTCGCATGCAAGTAAGTGGTTTATCGAGGAAGATGACAAAATCATTCTAAGTACAATCTGCGCGTAGTGAAATATGATTGTTTATGATGTGGTTTAAATTCCATATTTAGTTCTTCGCCACCTTCAAATCTTTCTGCTATCCTGTGACGAGCTGTATTCACGTGTCAACGTGGTTCTCAGATGGCTGCTGTGCGTAAAGTTGTAAAGATGGGAATGAAATCTAACTGTTGATGTTGAAAATCTGTTTACGGTGATCGAATGGTTGAGATACTAAAATATGTATCTTAAAGTGACTACCGCGCAATAATATGTCGATAAAAGTTGAAGAGAATGAAGATTGTGGATCTGTGTGTGTGAAGTCACTGTGTGGCGTAAACGATGTAAAGTGGTTACTGCTCGTGCATCCGCATCTGTTTCGTCAACTACGGGTTTGTTTAACAAATGGAATACGTGTGGTGCGTGAGCATGAGATCGTTGGTTCAAGACGATGCGTGAATGCGTGTCGTTAGAATAATCGGTGTAAGTGATGTTGAATGATGTTAAATAAGCAGGTGGTCTCATTACGATGTGCGTGATCCACGCAGAAAAAGTGGAATGGTGCTGGCGTAAAGGTAAGGCTGGACAACTGCACGAAGAAAGTGTATGTGCGGCTGCTGCGTGGTTACGCGTGCAGCTCGTGATGATCGACGATCCATCGGTTCTCGGCCGGTTCGTGTGCTGAATATTGAACGGACGGTAGTGTGGATGATTGACCGGTTGCTACGAGGTGGAGTTGACATCGACATCAATGTTGGAGATATCGTACCGGTTCTGAAAATCGTACGTGCGACCATATGCGTGCGTAGAAACCTGGAAGCGCGTGTATCGAACGAAAAATGCGATGTGAGTAAATGGTCTCGACGGTAAAGGATGTTTGCATCGAATAGACGTGGCGCGGATGTGCGGCGCGTTGCTGCAAAATAGTTGGTTACGAACTCGAACGTGCTGAGTCAAATCTGTATCGCGGTCGTAAAATGGGTGTAATTAAGTGTGCGTGCTGCTAACGGTGTTCATTGAAATTCACATTCAAATATGACGTGAAGTGTTAAATGGTGTATCTGAACGTGAGTTTCAATTATGGTTTAAAGTGTTTATTATTTGTAAGTGCATCTTCTGGCACGACTTCAATGTGTGCTTGCTGGCTTGCATCTCAGCCGATCCGCTAGTTTTGGTGTTTCCTTTCGGTTTTCACATGACGCGATCCTATAACTGGAAGCGTTTTCCGGTGTTCTACTAACGGACGACACCGAAGCGAACATTGGTGCTGCGTAAAGTTGGACGACGCAAGGTTCGAACTTCGGTTTCCCGAATCTCAACTTCGTTCGGTGTCTTCGAAACTCGGTTTGATTCTTAGGGTATAAAGCTGGTTCGCATAAATTTAGTTATGTTGCGTTTCAGTCAATCTTATAGTGCGGATTTGTTTTGATGAAACGGTCCGCAAACGTTTAAATGCAGCCGTGCACGTCACTTTACCAGAAGGTGTCTCAAACGGCACGAACAAATGTTGTGTCAACATCGTCCGCGTTGCTTAACATCCGTCTGCAGCAAAGACTTAAACTGTGGGACTTGCGATTCGCTTACGAGAATGGGCAACTTACAGCGACACAAGGAAAACAGCCGATGTCATTAGCCGTAAACGTTCAGCTCCGCCAGCTGTTAAAGGGTCTTGTACGAAACAACCACGAATTATGTGTAAAGTATGCGATTTCGAAAGGAAAACAGTATGCCGCACATTTAAGGAGCACAGACATAAAGACAGTTACCGCTACTAGCGACATGTGAGAAATGGTTAGCACTGCGTTTAACAACGTATGGCATCGCATAAAGAACGCCGTGTCGACGATGAGTGTCCGAGTTTGGAAGCAGAAAGAGCGATTTATTGATTAAAATGAAAAGTACAACATACAGCAGTAAAAGTCTATGGAACTTAGGCGTTTCACCAAAATGGGAAGAGCTACCGATGTGAAACTTTAAACAAAAATGTTTATAACGTCTTCTAGTAATCTGGAAAATATGTACGAGGTCTTAAGCGAAACCATAAGAACAAAATCAGAGGAATTTGAAACATGCGGTCCGGTGGTCTTTGAAAAGGTGCTCTTAGAAAAAATATTAATATATAAGCCGATATGAGTTCTAGGTTAAGAATAAAAATTGTGAATATGTATTTAGAAATGTGGTTTACAAAATTTAAACTGTATTAGTAAAAATTGTTTGTAATAAAAGTTTTAAGAATTGTTTTAGATTTTCTTTAGGATGAGCCGCAGGAAATTTATAATTTAGAGGGTGTAAATGGTAAGGTAGATCTGTTTTGATGAATCTGTTTGACAATTCGGATGTTAAAAATTTAGACTAACAAGATGTGTACATGTATGAAAATTTATAGAACGCTAAAAGTCGTACTGGTAAGAAATCTTAAATGGGGTAGCTCTGGGGATGGTGCATGTGAAAAATTTAAAGAGATTTGGGTAGCTAGAAAATTCTAATATTGATAAATGAATACCAAACAAGATAGGTTTATCTCGGATGTGGAGAAAGATTTGCAATGGGTATATGAATCTTTGAGTCGTGTATCCGATTTCAAACTATTTCGATTAGGTTTGCTAAATATAAAGCAAAGATGCAAAATTTAGAAGATCAGGACTTTAAAGGGGTATAACTTAAATGCAGGGCATGGTCCTGGGATGTTCAAATCTGAAATTTACAGATTTGAATTCTGTGTAAAATTTATATGTAACTAACAAGATGTTATCAAGCATGTAATAAAAATTTATAAGAACGCTCAAAAGTCAAGCTACAGGTAAGAAGATCTTAAATGAGGGTAGCTACCTTGGGGAGTCGATGCAATCTGTTAAATTAATTCCTAAATTGAGATTCAGGTAGCTGAGAAAATTTAATATTAATTGATACCAAACTAAAGAGGTAGGTTGGGTATCATCGAAATCTGGGTGGGAAATTATAATATCAAAGGTTGGGAAGAGAAAGATTTATCTCGCGGTGGAAAGAATGCGGGTGTGATGTAATCAAAATGGTTGGGGTAAAAATTCCACAAGGAGGAGATTCATCTCCACAGGAGAGAGCAGGTGGAGATTCTTAAAAATAGTACTTTATAGTGCGAATTTACATGTAAATTTGGTCAATGTGAGAAATGTGGGAATTCTGAGGAAATGTGGGAGTGGGTTGCCTAGATTTATCCTCATCATGTGACTAGTATACCCAAGGTCCCGGGTTCAAACCCCGACACCGTCCGCTCGAAAAATGTTAGGCGAGCATTTTTCACAAAAATACACCCTCGCTCGGATGAAAGGTAAAATGGAGGTCCTGTGTGTGAGTGTTGTCATGCACGTTAAAGATCCCTACCTTGCAAGGGTTTGGCAAAATTCAAAATTTTTCAGATAAAAAAACTAGCTTTCTGGCCAATGTAGTACCTTTGGGTGGAGCATTAGAAAATCAAATGTAAGGTATCTGAAGGGGGTTAACCAGCCTGCGGTTATCAAGATCTTCAACACTTACACATTTGCCAAATGAATAGTTTTCCAGTAAATCCTTTCGTACAATCAAAATTATTTGAAAATACTTCAAAACCAACACCTGCAGTTGTTTATAATACTCATCAGATTTACGTGCAATTATTTTTTTGTCATAAGGTTTTTTGTTTTGAAATTTATTTCTATCCTGAGCTAGCCTACACCGAACCCTAAAATTCCCACAGCCCAGATACAGCTCGGTTCCCCTTCTGTTGCTACCTAATTATCTGCCCTATTTCACCAGAATTCAGTGGTATGTGAAGAAGGTGAATCACACTGTGGCTGCCAAGAATCCCCCAATACATAGACACTTGCCGAATTAATAGATTTCCTGTAAATCCTTTCGCACAATTAATATTAGTTGAGAGTATTGCCAAACCAATACCTGCTAGTTGCTTATAATAATTATCAAGTTGAAGTACAGTTACTTTTTTTGTCAGTAGGTTTCCATCGTGGATTGCTTGGACGCGTATCTCCATTTATTTCTATTCCGAGTTAGCCTGCACATTTTCCTGAAATTTCCGCAGTCTACATCTTTCATTATTTGTGTGCAATAGTCTAACCTAGGTCTACTTCTACCTCTCTTTTTTTTCCTTTTCTGCTTCAAATATAATTCGCACTATTCCCTCATACCTTAGTATGTAGTCTATCATCCTATCTCTCCCTATTTTTTACTGTTTTCCACATACTTCTTTCTTCCCCTACCATTTATAGTAACCTCTTTGTTCCTAACTTTGTCTGACCATGGTATCTTCATCATACGTCTGTACCATTACATTTCAAAAGCTATTTCATAGACGTACTGTGCTGTGCTCCACGCATATGCTCTAAACAATTTTGTTCTTGTTTCTATGATTGTTGTCTCTGAACATAGCCTGTGTTCTTTCTTGTTAGATGTTGTTCGGTCCACTTCTTTTGTTTTACAATTATATACTCTATTTATTCGATATTCAGTGGTGTGCGAACAAAGGGGGACTCCGTGGCGTAGTTTTATGTGTGTGACTACTACGCCCAAAGTCCCGGATTCAAATCCTGACACAGTCGCTTGAAAAATGTTAGGCGAGCATTTTTCACAAAAATACGCCCTCGTTCGGATGAGAGATAAAATGGAGTTCCCGTGTGTCAGTGTTATCACGCACGTTAAAGATCCCTACCTTGCTTGGAACAGCAAGGGTTCGGCAAAATTCAAAATTTTGCAGGTAAAAAAACTCGCTTCCTGGCCAATGTAGTACCTTCGGGCGGAGCATTGGAAAATTAAATGTAAGGTATGTGAAGGTGGTTAAGCAAGCTACGACTACCAAGTTCTCCCAGCATTTAAAAATTTGCCGAATTAATAGTTTTTCAATAAATCTTTTCGCACAATCAATATTAGTTGAAAATATTGCAAAACCACCTGTAGTTGTTTATATTAATCATCAGGTTTAAGTGCAATTATTTTTTTGTCATTAGGTTTTCCGTCTGGAAACTGGTTGGGCACGTACCTCCATAGATTTTTATTCTGAGCTAGCCTACACAGTTCCCTAAAATTCACACAGCTTAGATACAGCTCGGTTCCCCTTCTAATGTTTTCTAAAAATATGTCCTATTTCACCGATATTCAATAGTAGGTTAAGAGGGTTTAGCGACCTGTGGCTAACGAGATCCCCAACACTTAGACATTTGCCAAATTAATAGTTTTTCAGTAAATCATTTTGTACAATTAACATCAATTAAGAATAATGTGAAACTAACACATGTAGTTGCTTATAATAATCATCAGATTTAAGTACAATTATTTTGTTTCATCATTATGTTTTCCGTCTTTGAACTGGTTGAACGAGTACCCCCATTAATTTCTATTATGAACTAGTACACACATTTTTCTGATATTTCCACAGCTTACATCTTTGACTATCTGTGGACAATAGTATAACCTAGGTAACCTCTACCCCTCTTTTTTCCTATCTTTGCTTCTAACATATTCTGCACTATACGCTCGTGCCTTATTATGTGACCTATCTGTCATATTTTTTACTGTTTTCCACATACTTCTTTCTTCCTCTACCATTTCTAGAACCTCTTTTTTCTTAACTTTGTGTGTCCTTGAAATTTTGTCATACGTCTGTAGCTCCAAATTTCAAAAGCATCAATCTTTTTTCAGTATTAAAGGGAATAGGACACATCCCTGTCTTATCCCTTTCCTAATGTTTACTTATCTACGTTCCTGCTCCAATTCTATTACTGCTGTTTGATTTTGTATAAGCTATGTACTATCCGTCTATCCCTAAACCTTATTCCAGTCTTTTGGAGTATTTTGAAATTTTTCTTCCATTTTAGATTGTCAAAGGTTTTTCCAGATTTACAAACCCTATATACACGCTTTCTCCTTTTTCTAATGTTCCCCTGTTTCGCCTAAATTCAAATTGATCTTTTCCTAGTATTTTTTCACCCGGTTTTTCCATCCGTCTTTGTATAGTTAGGTTTTTGACACATGTGCTCTTTTGGTATATTGACTATGATGTTACGTTTAAAATCTTTGGGTATCTCACCTGTCTTATTTATACCGCTTTCAAGTTAAAAGAGGCGTTCTGTTACTGCTTGACCGGCGGCTTTTAAACTTTCTGATTTTACCTTATCTGTACCCGGTGCCTTACCATTTCTCAGACCCTATAATGCTAATTCAAATTCATCTCTAAATATAGGATATCTCAAGTCATCATTTTCAATGTCTGATTCCTGTTCTAGTGCTATTAGCTCCTCCCCTATATATAAATTCTCTATATATTTTTGCCATCTAACCATTTTCTCTACACTTTCTATAATGATATCTCTTTCCACGCCCTTTATATTTTTGCTATATGGTTTTATATCTCTAAAATTCATTCTAATTAATTTGTATGTGTCGTCTGTCTTTCCTATCTCCATGTTAACTTGTACCTCTTTGCACTTTTCATCAATCCATTGCTGTTAGCTTCTCTGCATTTGCGAATACTTTCCCATTTTATGGCTATATACACGTACCTCTGTTTTCCTGCTTCGTCTGGTCCTTCTATAAAATTCAAGATATCCTTTGTTATTTATGGTTTCTCCTTTTTTTTTTGTGTATACCCCAGAATATCACTGGGCGCCATGTCGAAACTGGATTTAATGTTACATCATTCTGTTTCTACTTTCTTCATATTATAATTTTTTCCGATATTATTCAACAACTCCTTTGATCTTTTTCAAATTTTTCGTCGATATATTTACCTTTTAGTTTCTCAAAGTCAAAATGACTTTTCGCTTCCCTTTTTTCAAATTTTTTAATTTAAGAGAGGCCTTCATAATTACTGTGTTGTGGTCAGTGTCTATATCTGCTTTTGGATAGCTTCGTCGTTTACTTGATCTCTAAACCGTGCTCAAACAAGAATGTAATCTATTTGATATGTTCCTATAACTCCTGGCATCTTCTAAATGTATCACTTTCTAGCATGATTTAAAACAATGTGTTTGTGATGATTAAATTGTTTTTGTCGCAAAATTTTGCCAGCCTACTTCCTCTGTCTTTCTCGTGCCTAAACCAAATAAACCTTTTACCACTCCCTCCCTACCCTCACCTACCGCTGCATTAAAATTCCCTCCCCCATCAATTATTAAATTTTCATGTCCTTTGACGTATCTTAATATGTCCTCGATACATTTGTAAATCGCTTCTACCTCTTCCTCATTGTAGCTAGAGGAAGACATGTATACTTGCATTATTACTGTATTTACCGATTTAGATTTTAATGTAACCATGAGTACTCTTTCGTTCTTTTGTAAGTAGTTTTTTACACGTCCTATTTTATTTATATAACTATCCCCACAGCCGAATTTCCTTCCTTTGATCATGTTTGAAATACCTTAAAGTGTCCACACCATAAATCCCCTGTATCTGGCCACCGAACTTCGCTAATCCCTACTATGTCTAATGCTAATCTATCCATTTCAATTTTCAAGTTTTCTAGCTTACCTACTTGCTTCATACTTTTGACGTTCCACGTTCAGACTATCAACATGTTCCCGACTCTTTTTTCTGAACTTTCTGATCACATACTCCGTAGTAGTTCCCTCCCGGAGATCCGAATGGGGATTATTTTAACTCCGGATGTTTTACCCCAGAAGATGCCATCATCTTAAACAATAATTTAACTACGACGTGTACTTGAGAGGTAATGTGGTGGTTTCCCGTTACCATTTACATCGCAGTAGTGTGTCTTAGAATGCCATGCCGGCCCCTATGGTCTCTGCCAATCTAAGTACCGAAAGAGCCGCTGTTATCTTTCGGGAACCTGTCTTAGTCTGGTTCCTCAATAAAGATCTTACTGCTTTTGTTGGACCTGTAGTTTGACTCTGTAGCTTACTAGAACTCGCAAACCATTCTACCCGTTCTAGTAATCTAGAATTTCCTCAAGCTACAGATCCATTTAGAACGGACGAGTACCCTATAGCGGCAATTTTAACTTGATAGTTTAGCCAAAATTGAAATAAAGGATAATTGAATTTTTTACTTTGTTCACCGTCAAACCTATATCTCTTCCGCGAGCGGGATTAAAAGTTGGCACTCTTATGCATATTGTGGCGCTCGATACGAGTATACTATAGCGGTGCTTTGCATCTTAATATGTTTGACAAATTTGAAAAAATAATTTTTAGGAACTTCATATAAAAGTTTTTTGTTTCCCGTAAGTTTTGTCATGGTCATGGATTTTTAAAATTTTCAAACCTTTTGCCTTGTCGTCACGGTGTTAATTCTACCAACCCGTGCTTGAACTCTACCCTGCACTTGCAAGCGCATTTTAAATATATAAGTTTTACTTTGCGTTTTCTCCAGCGGTGAAGTTTATGTTTACGCCATAAAGTTGTGTTATTTTGGTACTTTTAACTTTCCTTCCAGTTTTAAACTTAGTCCTTATTTAACATTCCCTCCTTCTTGTTATGAGTGCTTACCTCGGTCAAAATTCATACAATGTAACATATTTTGTTTATGCTGAATAAAAGACAATTATCATGTTAATTGCATAAGTCACGCGTTTTGTATGTAATTTGTATTATTGTTGTAACATAGCATTATTTTAATGTCCTTGGTAGTCGAAACGAACGACAACTGTCGTATTATAAATTATTTTTTATGGGATATGCATAGGTGGAGTTTAATATTAAAATCTGTTTTTATTTGAGGTTTTTAAATAAATTATCGACCTGGATTATCCCCTTTGCAATATATTTGAAAGAAATAATGTTGTACCTTGCCATATTAAAATCTGTTTTTGTTTGAGGTTTTAAAATAAATTATCGTTTTGGATTATTACGTTTACAATATATTTGAAAGAAATAATGTAATAGCTATCATCTGAATTACTGTCATGGGGACAAAGTATGAAATATCATGTTTAATTAATATTAACTATTCGTGAAATTTGCTGTACAGAATGCGGTCATTTTCATTCTGTTCCTCCAAAATTAAATTTCTCCTTTTCCATCCAATTAATGTCTAAAGTAACGAGCTACACCCCCTTTCCGAACGAGATTTTTTTTAAAAATCTTTTATTATAACAATCCTCGTGTTTTCTTAGTTCAAGTGCTACGTCATAGGTTCGTCAATTCATAGAGTAAAACAAATTAAAATAAAAATTAAAAACAAAAGGTAATAAATAAAATTAAAGGATCATATAGCCTTAAAAAAAACAACACTACACGTGCCGCCGAAGGCGAAAGTCGTGAAGCGACTTTCTCTGTTCCACAACGGAATAGAAGACTCACAGCGGTCAGGCTTTCTATCTCATCAAGCTGAAGTCCTAGGATAATACCATTTGAGGATAAGAGAAAGCTACATGCCCCAGTCAAGTATTACCCCAACCCTCTGAGCAATATTTACAGTTGTTACTTTTTAACTTTTAACTTTCTCCTAACTTTTAAACTTAGTCCATATTTAACATTTTCCCCTTCTTGTCATGAGTGCTTACCTCGCTCAAAATTCTACATATTTTATTTATGCTGAATAAAAGGCTATTGTCATGCTAATTCGTAAATAACGTACTTTGTATGCAATATGTGTTAGTGTTGTAACATAGTATTATTTTAGTGTCTTTGATGGTCGGGATAGACGGCAACGGTTGTATTACAAATTATCCTTTCACGAGTAACGCATAGGTAGCGTCTTGTAATATTAAAATCTGTTTTTGTTTGAGGTTTTAAAGTAAATCATCGTTAGGGATTATTACGTTTACAGTATATTTTAAAGAAATAATATTATACCTATTATCTGAATTACTCTTATAGAGACAAAATTTGAAATACCATATTTAATTAATATTAACTATTTGTGAAATTTACTATACAAGATACGTCCATATCCATTCTCTCCCTCCATAATCTAATTTATCATTTGCCATCTAATTGATATATAAGGTAATGCAAACGAGTTACACCCCCCCTATACGAACTAGATTTTTTCCAAAAATCTTCTACCCCAGCAATGCTTGTATCATTTCAGTTCAAGTACTACGTTGAAGATGCGTCAATTCTACAGTAAAAAAGTATTAAAATAAAAATTAAAAGCAAACGATAACAGGTAAAAGTAAAAAATTCTAAAACCCTAAAAGAAACAACACTACAAGTGCAGCTATTATTCAATTGTTTTAATCAACTGATAGTGAATCTTCTTTCAAATTGACTACGCAAAAGTCGTTTTGGGCGTAAAAGGTTTAGAAAAAAAAGTAAAAACGAACCACACAAACGCCAGTTATTTTAACGACGCCGCCATTTTAATCCTTCAGATTATTATTCCTAATTGTGCTGTTAATTTCTTCAAATCAAAAAAGCCATAGCTGATTTTAAGAATCTCGTAAGACTCGCCACTTTTTATTTTGCTCTACCTACCAATGTTTCAATTACTGAATTCACAACTATCGCTCTAGTTGTAGCTGTGCTCCTTGACTAAAACTTGTATGTTATGGATGTTATGAAGGGATTTTGTTACAGTAAAGGGGTGCGTCGATAACAGAAAACGATTCTTCTGCTGACCGCAACAGTCGTCACTGTAGAAGATTACGTGTAACTCCTCCACCATACTTGACTGGATCTCTATCCTTCAAAGAAGCAATATATTTTAGTGGATTCCAATCTCATTAGAATGGCGTTTGACTTATGTCTCACCCCATATACTGTAAAACACGTTATGTTTCTCTGTTTTCGGTTCGAAAAGAGTAAAATTAAACACGTTAATTTTGGACACATAATAGAAACTAGTGTCTCACCTTGAGGGCATTCAAGGGTTGCCTCGTACTCGCGAACTATATTATGACCAAATTTTTAATTTTGCTGTTTTTATGAGCTTTCTTTTCTTCAAGCGTTAACTGTTTTCTATTAGATATGTCTCGTAGTTATCTTTTAGCGTACTTTTTCCGCTTCAGAAGCATTCTGAAAAATTATTCGGTCTTCGCATTGATCCTTTTTTTGACGATAAAATGTGATGTTGAAATCCGTGTTGAAACTTCAAGAAAATATTATCACATGACTTCTCGTTTTGATTACAGTGGTGTCAATGTGAGTCTGTTATTGTGATCCTCTCTTCATTGAATTCTCAAGCAGAATCTTTTTGGAAATGTAACGACATACGTTCTTTTGGTGCTCTCATCAACTTTATGGTGTTTACCAAGTTTTCCCTGCTTTTCAAGGTCAATCAACGCCGGTGGTCGCAACATTACGTTTTTTTAAAACTATTCTTATCGGCCTGTAAAATACTGACAAGGGTACCCTTGAAAAATGCATTGCACACTCTTATCTTCTTACAATTTATAGAAAAATAAAAGCGTTGTTTTTCTTCTCTGACTATTGTCATGAGCATACCTGTATTTAGGCTCGACTGACTCCATCCTGAGTAACAGAAAGCCATATTGTCACAATAAGTCGCCTAGAGCCCAATAATTTGACAACATTTCTGGCCTCTGGTCTTCGGTCACTTTTGTTTTGCATGGCTGTCCCATTGCTTTTGCTTCAACAAACTTCGTTTCTTTTAGAGCATTTTTATAAATGTATTCTCCTCCATGGTTTCGTTCTGCATGCTTTACTTACCGATTTCTTCCACTGTTATGAATTCGTTTTTTGTTTCTCAGTCTTTTCTCTTCAAACGTCGAAATGATCTGCCACCCTGAGAATAACTCCACGATGTTCCTCTTAGTTGGAAACTTCTCGATGATTTTCTTCCCAATCGCAACCTTTCATCTCCTTATGACCGAAGGATAAAGAACTGAACTCATAGTAGCTATAATCTGGGTCCAAAATACTATCATCTGAAAAGCTACGTTCTAGAGATTCATTGTCTGAAATGTGAATATTATTTTATAATACAATAATGCCTTGTCAAGTATTTCGTCAGGTCCAGTGATCTCAATAATAACGGGTGAAATAGGTGCTTGTGCAGTTGTGACTTAAAAATGAGAACAATAAGATACTAACTAATGAATTTCAATTGTTATGTATTATAGCAGTAGTAATCATTAGTGGTAATACTTACCAGCAGTCTGCGACGATGTATTAGTTACCCGAGTAATGCCTTTTTGTTGTCTTCTTACACAGTATTTCCATACTCCTGCTCAAAAGATGAGAATGTGATATTATGTAAGTGGTTAGTTTGCCAGATGTACAGAAAAAATCGGAGTAATTTTCTGGAAATGAAAGGACCAATGTTTCAATATTTAATTATTGCAGAAACTGGGTTTCAACATTAGATAGCGCATATAAAAACTGCAGTAAGCTGCAATATCTTCGGACGATAATTAACACTTCTCATTATTCTTTACTTCGCACAAAGAAGGTCTAGTAGTAACATTAGAGATCTGATCAGCACCTTCGACTTTTATACTCGCTAACTATATAATTACTGTAGTCTATTAAAATATGTTTTTGTTATTCAGTCTATAATTTAATATTGGGGACACTATGAAGCACAAATCATATAAACGTAAAAGTAACGCCAAAAATAATCTATTATATTTTTCCTAAATTGCTGCTAAAAATTTTCGAACAATAAATTAGTAGACTGTCAACGATATTAACTAGAAATGAAGTAAGACGGATGGAAAAATAGGCTTAAGAAATACTAAGAGAAAATCTATTTGAGTTACGCGAAACAGGGAAACACTAGAGACCACTTTACCTTTAAAGGTGGTAATAAAGAAAGCAATAGAAAAAGTAGAAAATGTGCACATAGAGCTTATAGATTTAAAAAAAGCAACGACAATGTAAAATGAGAAGAAATGTTCAAAATACTTAAAAAGATGGAAATGAGTTGTAGGGATAGACGGATAGAGCAAACAACTGCAACAGAATTAGAGCAGGAACATAGAGAAGTAAATATTGGAAAGAGGTAATACACGGATGTGTGCCATCTCCATTAATCTTTATCTTGTATATAGAAGAGGCAATGAATACCGATGCAGAAAGACATTTGACATTAATATGCAGGAACCAACGATTTATATGCTCAGATCTGTATACGATATAACGGTATTAGCATATAGTGTTATCGTTCGGGTGGGCGGCGTCTGAAAGCATGTAGGCATGGCTTGATTATTTGTTTAATAAGTTAAAATTGAATTATTTCAATAGTTTGAAGCAGTTCTGAAGTCTTTGGTAATTTTCGGAATTTTTCGGAAGGCTTTGTGGTTGTTTGTGGAACCAAAAATAAACTTAAACACTTATTAATTGAATGTATGTACAGTTTAAAGGCGGTGTGAAAGGCTTTGGTAGTCTTCGGATTTCTTCGGAAGGCTTCGGAATTTGCTTGTGAGACCGAGTAGCAACTTGAATAACGGTAGTTGGAAAATATTTACAGTTTGAAGAGGTCTAGACGTCTTCGGTGGTTTTCAGAACTCTTTGGGAGGCTTCGTGTTTTACTTGTGGGACAACGTTAAGTTACAAAGAATTATGATATGAAATTAGAAACTACTAATTGACAATATATACAAGTATAGAGGGTTCAGAAGTCTTCGGTTGTCTTCGGTACTCTTTGGAAGGCTTCGGAATTTATTTGTGAGGCCCAGTAAGAACTTCAACGGTGATAGTTAGAAATTATTTGCAGTTTTAAAAGACCTAGACGTCTTCGATGATCTTCGGTACTCTTCGAAGGCGTCGTGGAAGTGGTGGCTCAGGCTTCGTCGAGTGCGCCGCCGTGGAACTCTACGGGGTGTCGTCCCCGTCGTAGACTTGATAGACGTAATCACAATAACGACTTGTCGGTGATGTATGGAACGGAGTTTGTTAACTATTGATTGATGAATTATAGTGACGTGCCCTAGGTATGACAGCGGACAGCGTCACCGTCGGAGAATACGCTGGCTATGGAGAGCACTGCGTGTCAAAGTATAGCAGGCTATGGGGAGAACTGCTCGCCGAAGGTTTTGCAGGCTATGGGAAGCACTGCAAGAGGATTCCTTAGGCTATGCTGAGCACTAACGAATGTCTTTCGGAGAATTTGAAATTATATTTATACACTTCCATTTCCTATGCTTCCTGTGTTGAAAAACGTTAATGATGTCTTTAACCAATGAAATTGTGTATTTCGATTTTCAAATGTAAAAGAATCTCCAAATTTAGTTTGACCAATGTGCGTGCTGATTTTTGGGTACCACAAAAATGAGTTGGAAATTCTCACGATTCTTAGTTTGTTCTATTTTCAGCTCGTGTACTTTAATATAGTCAACTGCAATTCTTTAGTCTGTTCTGTGTTCAGCTCGGGCGCGGTGATATAGTCAACAATAGCAATGAAGAGTTGGACGCAGCTCTTAACGAAGCGTAAACAGCACTAACAAATAGTTATGGCATGAAAATCAACAAAAATAAAGCTACTAATAATATTGATATGCAAAGGATAGGAAAATATGTCACAAACTAGAATACAAATAGGAAACTAGAACGTACAAGAGGTTAAGGATTTCTGCTACCTAGGAAGCGAAATAAAGCAAGATTTGAGCATAAAACATAAACCCAAAGTTAGTACAAGAACACTGCTATCCATTCCTGACACTGGTTTTAGTACGTAGCCCTTTTTAGCGACAACAGTGATTTTAGAGTTCATTTTTTTATTCAATTTACGTTGCCATCATATCTGAATACACAACGACCATTTAGTACTCTAAACAATCAGTAAGTTACTTTCTGTATCTGTCGTCAGTTTATCCACTTCGTGCTTGATATACATTACTGTTCTCGCTGTCACTAGATTGCCTACATAAAGCTTGATGCTGACTGCAGTAATTTAGGGTTAATTATCTTATCATTTGTGTCTGTCGGTTTTAGGAGGTGCTTATATTTTCCCAAGCGATAATCACTAATTTTGTAAATCTCTAACAAATTAATTTTGTATATGTCATCAGTTTATCGACATTATTCTTGATATTCATTGCTATCCATTCTGTGACTAGTTCTTGGCAGTTCTTGGCAGCGACAGTAGCGATTTTGAAATTAATTTCTTTTTGGTTCGAGACTATGAGTTCAATGAAGCACCAATATTCTTCTAGACCGTGACTTTATTACTGTAAACTTCCTACAAACCATTTTTTGTATCTGTTATCAGTTTATTCATATTGTCCGTGACATACATTGCTTTCCCTTTTGTCACTAACTCGTCTACATAGTCCTCGGTAACAACAGCAATGATTTCAGAGTTAATTTCCTTATCCTTCAGGTAGACCTCCAATAAAGTGCTTTTATATTTATCCTCAGTTTATTCACAGCGTCTTTGACAAACATTGCTGTACACTATACCAATAGTTTGTCTACATAGTTCTTGGTAGCGATAGTAATGATTTTAGAATAATTTTTTTTATCCTGTGAGTTTGTCAGTTCCACGAAGTGCTCGTTCTCGTCTAGACGACAATGAATAATGCAAACCTGCAGTAAACTATTTTTCTATCTATGATCAGTGTATCCACATTGTCAATGACATACATAGCTATCACTCCGTCACTAGTTTTTTACATCGTCTTTGGTAGCTCTAGCAGTTATTTTATGGTTCATTTCCTTATTCAGTGGGTTTCTCAGTTCCTTGAAACGCTCATATAGGTTTAGACCTCAATTTTTAGTAGTGCTATGTAGTACATTCAAATACCGTTTTCAATCAATAACTTTCTGTACCTCACAAAGAAAACAATTCATATAAAACTTTCTACCAACCTGATTGATTTTTTTACTTTGCAACTGTTTTTCTCTGGATAAAAACGTGTGAAATTAAACCAACCACTTAGTATGTTTACGAGTAACACTTCTATATGTAGTGATATTAGGTAATCGCACTCAAACAACAGCATTAGAACAGCTAATTAAAGGAATACGTTCCACTTTCCACGCGCGTCTCTTGATTACACTTTCTCTAAGAAGACGGATAGGTAAGATTATATGTTGTTAGCATAATCTTGTTTCAGGGGATTAGGTGCTGAATTAACTAAGCAAAGAGCGTTTTATGTATAGCGTGCTCTAAGGCATTTTCTAGTTGAGGAAATCTAAACAGCGAACCACAATAAAGGCGAAAATGTTTTATTCATTAGATATATACTTGCTTGTTTACAAAAGGACCCTTGATAAACACTAATTCTTAGAAAATCATATATATATATATATATATATATATATATATATATATATTGCAGTGACAACACCGCCCTGTTGGAGCATCACTAAATGAATGCTGTGACACAGATACAGCAAATTGTAAAATTTGAAATTATTCACTTACCTTCCTTTCTAACTTTGCCTGGCTAGCTTAACGGAGATGTTGGAGTTTTCAAAAATGAAGTCAAACAGGAATATCACAAAGCATTTATATGGTATGAAATATTTTCTCTCATACAAAAACATATAGAACATTTACAGCATGCTTCTTTCAAACATCAAATTATTGCTAACAAGTACTTATTTAGTTAATTATAAAAAATGTTCTTTACCTAATTTAAATTTACAGCACTAAATCTCCTTTCTTATAGATATTTTACCTGTTTTATTTTTATTATCACGTTTGTAAGATTTGTTTGGCGAAAAAGAATCCTTGACAGATAATCTATTAAAAGATTAGAGTGTTTCGAACTCCGAACACAAGCTTTCCTGCTAAAGATCCTTACAAAAATAAAGTGATTAGGATTATTCTATTTTAACTAAATGACAATATTCAAGTATCAGCTACAATGTTTAAAAAAAATTATACTTGCAAAAATTCACGAAGGGCTTTTCTAATTAAGTGTCTTCTTGCCTTTATTTTAATTGACATTCAAATCTTCATTTAGAAACCAATGTACACCCTCGGAATTATTCAATAAAATTTTTAATAGCTTTTTATATCGAAGCATTTCCCATCTTTATTGTATATAATCATATTTAATAATTTCCATATTTATGTGCAGATAACGCTAAGCACATACTTCTTTATTCACTGTTACATTTTAAATGTTAAATTACAGTATGCTTATTACATACTTCAAGTAACGTTTTTGCGATTTAAATAAACATTTCGCGATCGAGTTCATGAATTAATTTTTTTAATAAAATTTTTCATTTGTACCCAAAAATTATCTATTTTCTAGAATGTAGTAGTATTTTCGTGATTCCATTCTAAATAATATATGCCTATCTTACGTAATATTCTTGGAAATCCTCATTAGGGTTCAAAATCGTCACGTTTTATTACCTCGCTCGTATTGATTTATAATAATGACGCGCGCTGTTTCGTCTTTGTTTAACACCCAAGATTATTGAGACGTCACATACTAATGCAAAAGACAATAAATTTTTATCGGTTATTTATGGGTTTTATGGGGTTTTCAATGTTCCGGTCGTTTCTTAGAATAAACGTTTCTTTATTTATTAGTTCATATGAAATTGACGTAATTTTTTTCAATTCCTTTCGAAAATATGAAAACATGTTTTATTTGAAATGTTTTTATGCTATACTTTAATTGCGCTTTAATGCAAAGAAGGTGCATTTTTATAGAAAATATTTGTTTTCACGGTAAAACATGTAAATTTTAATCATAAGAGAATATTACTAACATCCAGTTGTATTGGGGTTCAATAATAAAATTGTATGCTACCATAAAATTAAAGAGTGTGCGCTCTTTCTATTTTTAAACCAGACACCCTCCTATAGGAACAAATTACAGGTTTTACCTTTGCTAATAATAAAACTTGACCATTAACCTTGCTTCGATTATTTAATAATATGCAGTTGTAATGTTCAAAAATGTATTTTTAAAGAAAGCTTTTACTATAATAAATAATGGATACTTTCAACTTCAGTTTGGATGAACTTTTCTCGCACTGATTGAATATCTGGCTACACACTCTTCTAGTGGCGCCCGAACGTGCGGTCATTTTCATATCACTCTTTCAACGACGCTCCAATGCGTGGCTTACCACATCAATATATAAAGTGTGTTGTGATACAAGTACAGCAAATTGAAATTTGAAAATTACAGCCTTACCTTCCTTTTCAACTTTGTTGTGCCCAGATAGCTCAACGGAAATGCTGGAGTTTACAAAATGAAATCAAACGCAGCAATATCATAAAGAATCCATACAACCAAAATTTCTCTCATACAAAAGAATATAGAACATTTACAGCATAGTTTCTTTCAAACATAAAATTATTCATAATAAGTGCCTATTTACTTAATTATCAAAATGTCCCTCACCTATTGTTGCTTGCAATTTACAGAACTAAAATATCTTCCCTTGTAGATAATTTACCTGACTGTTATTTCCATGCTTATAAGGTTTGTTTGGCCAAAAAATCCTTAACAGATAGTCTATTAAAAGTAATAAGAGTGTTTCGAACTCTGACCACAAACTTTCTGGTGAATATCCTTAAAAAATATTATATGATTAAGACTTATTTTACCTTAAATTAAAATGACAAGTACTCAAATATCAGTTACAAACAATATCTAAAATTAATATTTGCAAATATTCTCGTAAATAACGGTCGTAAACACCATCTCCTTCTACTTTTAAATTGACGTCAAAATCAGCTTACAAGGTTTTCCATATTATTATGATCTCCACTTAAACATAAATTATAAAAAGCGCACCTTCCTTTTAATCAATTAATTCGAAGTAGTGTTATATTGAAGAATTTCCTTCTTCAAATATCTTCAAATAACTGCATTTAACAACTTCCATATTTCTGCAGAGTTACGTTTTAAGAATTACATTTTTATTCACATTCACATCTTAAACATTTAATACTGTATGCATATTCGCGACTTAATCAAATCCAATCAATGAATGAATCTCATGTCGATTGCCTCTGCTTATATATAAAAAACACAGTATACCGCAATGACGTCAGATTTCTGGTAATTTCTTATTATCATCGATTCGTGTGATTTATTTATAATAGTGACGCGCGCCGTCTCGTCTATCTCTAACACATTAGGTTATTGTGGCGTCGCATACTATCCAGTAGTAATGCGAAAGATAATAAAATTAATTCTTATCGATTTTATGGATATTTAATGTTCCTGCGGCTTCTTAGAATAAACGTTTATCCATTAGTTAGGTATTTACGTAGCTTTAAGTACACACGAGACATTCCTTTCCAATCCCGAATATTTGAGAGAATTTTTTAGTTAAAATTGAATTTATGTTATACAGAAGTCAATTTAGTTAATTAATTTAAGCTTTAATTGCTTTATCATGCAAACAATTTGCATTCTAAACGATTGCAATAAACGATATTGATTTTACACGGATATTTTATACACGGTGTGATTATTCATTGCATAAGTATCCAACGTTTGCTTTCAAATGCAAACAGAACGTATTTTTAAAAACAAAGTTATTTATTTTATGTACAGAAATAGTTTTTTTATAACAAACGAATGGTTTTGTATTAACGCTTGAAATTAATTGATTTTCATCGGGTATAAAGTTCACATTCGATGGCCATGTCTCTACAATACGCTTTTATTGTAAAAGGTGATTATCTACACGCCCAAAATTCAAAAATCGACTCCAGCAACCACTCTTTTTATTTCTCTCGTCTTAAAAACTTTTAAAGAGTCCCCCCAAATTTAGCCCTCATGGTAACCTAAATGTCCCTAACATCCATCAAAATCCCAGTCCAAAATCTACATTTCTATTGTAGAAAAACTAAGTTAGCTAAAATTAGTCATCTATATACTAAATAAAATAATAATTTCTCTAAAATAAAAATTAAAAGTAAAATCCCTTAAATACCATATTGTGCTAACCTATGTTTCGCCCTAAAAATATTTCTAACTAAAAATTAATTTTTCCAAAAAAATTTAATCAAGTAACATTGTTTCACGTAAGAATATTGTTACAAGTCCCGTTTGGTTAAAAAATATCTTTCTCATGCCAAATTCCTCAGGATTGACCTATATCATCATTACTTCACATACCTTTATCAAAACTTTATCTATACTCAAAAATAAATTTCAAAGTTCAAATATTCATCCGGCCTTGAAGAAGTCCGTCGCGTCTAAAAGTGAAATATTTTACGCCAAACTTTATTTCCGAACCAATAACTAACTTCGTGCCGTCATACATCATAATTATGTTTTCCGGAAAATATTCTTAATCGGGTAACTGTCAAACTACTACCTCCTTTTTTCATATCCTACTCGTAATCATAACTTAATTTACTTTTCAACAAAATTTCATATTTACACGTATTTAATATAACAAAACTTTTCCATCTTTAAGTCACGACCAGTCAATTTCTGTCTAAAAACCTTTCAAGATAGGTTTTAAAAAAAAAACTTTCCAAAAATTTACAAAGGATAACTAACCTTTTAAAAAATTAAGAACCTAAAATAACTCGCATTAAGAGAGCTATTACGATTAAATAATTAAAAACCAAAAAAAATTACGATTTTATACAAAATCATAAGAAACTATCTCGTGTTGAAAAAAAATGTCCCATGCTTGGGCGCCTTGTCACTGCTTGTTATTTTTCTACTGTTTCGAGTCAAACTATTTTAAATTTTGAGTTGTCCGTAAAGCCGTCGACCACGTAACAATAAAAGGTGTGTTTCGGTTTACTACAGTCGTCGGGAGTGGGTTCCTATACGTAAATGCGAAAAGAATATACGGAAACAACAAAAACTATAAAACTAATAAATATCATGGTTCTCAAATAAAAATTCTGCATTGCATTAATACTTACCCTGAAAGATTCCGAATTCGTCAATATTAAGGGGCGCCAAACAGTCGATCGTCACAAGCCTGAGTGATGTTGTCTACGTGCCGGACTTTTATCCCACCTAAACTCCCTCGCTTTAATTGTGCTACCCTCGATGTTTACGTTTCTATGTTCATATCAGAGTCTCATTCTCTCCTAAAAATACCCTATGTGTAATCTGGCCAAGTGATGATAAACTAAATCCTAAAAAAAGTCGTAAAACAAACTTAACCTAATCCAGCAACACAAAGATACTTCATATTTTCCAACTTTCCCATCTAATTGTTACATTTATTAATCCCAATGTCGTTCGTTACACCGGAAAATAGTCCAATTCCAACGTTACAACAATCATTATCCATTCCGAAATATTTTACGTTTAATACTTTTACCTAAACGTCGCTAATGACTCTAATCCCAAAATACTGATTAGTCCGGTGAATTAATTACTATCACTTAATAACTGCCTTATTACCAAAACACACAATTATAATTCCACAAGTTTCAACCACTATCAGAATTGTTCCAAATCATTCAATTAAGGGTCCAAGCATAGCAGCTCTCTGATTCCAAAACATGTCTCACAGTTCCAATTTAATGGAGGGATTTCTACCAGTCCTTTTTTAAAACGGTCTTCGGACATTAAACCCACACTAACGCGATTGAAAATACCCTGGCTCTTGCAAAGGTATTTCATTTTACATGTCGATCGCCGCACATTCAGCGAAGGAATTAGCCTAAATTTTTCTTAGAGCTGTATACCGTCTCCCGATCAAAGCTCACTACTGCTTTATTTTCGTTAAATTAACACCTCTGGGTGATCTAACATTAAGACTCCTTTCCGAATTCTATTACACTACATCTTGACGTTTTGAAATGACCGGCTGCTATAACACTGTTGCTAACTCAATCTCAATCCGTTTTTATTATTTTTAATTCCTCTACTATTTCATCTAATGTCCCGGGTTTCCATTTTAATTACACATTATTCCCATCACCTTTTATGTCAAATATCACCACAGAAATTCCTGTTATACCACAATTCACGTAGTCGTATCTGTAATTATTTGTGATCTGAAACCTTATTGCAGTCTAAAGGTATAAAAGATGACATCATTTTTGGAAACGTTATAAGTGTCTACTTTCATGGCTTGACGTCTACAGATTACATTGTATAAAAATTTGTACTTTATTTTATGATAGCTGCAACACATTATTAAAGCTATTATGTTGCATGGCATTTATTTAACAACTCAAAGCTTAAATTTAAGGTGCATTTTAGTGAATTTTTCAACAACCCTGAAGCTTTTAAAATGAGCACGCAATGCTTCTAGTATAAAATTTTATGAATTAAGATAGAATTGGTTTATTTACATTCCTGTAGTTTTAGAGTAATTTGGAATCAAAATTAGGGATTTAATTACTAAGCTTTATTTGTAAACATGTTTAATATGAAATAAAGATTTTACAAGGAATCCCCAAACCAAATTAGTTTATTCACAATTAAATATTATTTAGTTCCCATCTAATTAAACTGGCGTAACGCATCCCGTTAAGTTTATTCACAATACTTTCACATTAAATTTAAAAGCTAAAGAATGCTTAGAAAAATTTAAAGTAGAAATGTTGAACCGGCAGAGAAAGCGTAATTTAGAAAATATTGGGAGATCACAAATTAAACGAGAAAACATTTTTTAATAATTTAAAAAGGCCTCCTGAGACAGGAAATGAAATATCACGTTGTGTATTCTGAAATATGAAACCTTTTATTTTTGTATGGAGGCACTATTAAACAGTTGTCCCATTTACCTTCGAATGACCCCAACGGCGACACAGATTTTCTCACTTGTGACAATTCTTTGGTTGGCAATCTTTTCTTAAATTTTCGTACGGGAATATTCCTGTAGGAGCAAATCTAGATTTCCGTTTGGAGGAGATTGTGTTAGATAACCCATTTTTTTGGCGTTACTTGGCTAACGAATATTTATACACTGTGTCAGAAGAATATCGATCTAAAAAATTTAATGTATACTGGAGGAAAAATAAATCTCCGGTACCTTAGCCATCAATCTTGTGGAGCAGTCATTTCTAGGTCGAAACAGTGTTTTTCGGATAGCTTTATTAAAAAATACCAATAGCTTCGTATTACGTCACATCAACAAACATCATTTTTCCGCAAAAACAAAGCTTTTTAATTATAACTTTTTTAATTATTCCTCTATGTAAATATGAACACTATAGAATAATCGTAGATTTTGGTTTGAGCTTTGCCACGTTATCAAAATGAGTGCACCTTTATTTCTGTTGAACGCTGTTAGAAGCTTCTTCTATCTTGAGACCTAAACTAAGTGTGAGTTTTTTACAAAATTTCTAATGATATTGTTTTCTGAGTCAGGCCTTTATGATAAATTGCAACTCTTTCTAATCCAAGATTCATCTACTAAGAGGTAGCAGTTTTTAATCCTTGAGCATAAATTCGGTTATTTCTACTGTGTAACGAACTTGTGATACTATTCCAACGTGCTTTAAAAATACAAGCTTAAGATAAATAATTTAGTGGTTGAGTGTTTATGAATAAACGGAAATTGATTGCAGCATCACTCAGCCGAACGCCAAGGGCAAATGTTTTTTCTCGTTATGCTTGGCACATTGTAGCTGCCGTAGCTGGCGCCCGATTCCATTTATTTTCGGTGGCTTTCCACTCTGTCTACGGACTTTTCTCTGTCGCTTAGCAGTGTTATGTGTCATATTAAGCGTTTTGGGTTTCGAAATATTTTAGCAGAATGAAGTAAAGAATATTGATGTGTGCAGTTGTTACGGAACCCTTATATTTTTACCGACGAAGTTAAGTTGAGGGAAAAGCTATTTTCAAGAACTCTTTCAGATAAATCTAGCTTCCACTGTCTAAAATGCTTGAATATTGTTTAAACTGAAGCTATGGCAGTCTATTTATAAGTTACGGTTAGGTAGCCGAAGTTCAGTTCAAGTAAAGTTATTTCAAATTGTACTTCTGACGTCTAATCGCCTAAAAGCAATTATCCTGCTTGATTAATAGTAAGAAAGACACGAGGCTCTGTACCAAGGGTATACATATACCCCTAAATGACCAGAAATTTATGTATATAGTGGATGTCCAATAATTATTGTGTCCTCGGTAGCTATGGGATAAAACACGAAGGTCGATTCTTAGTTTGTTTAGTTGATTGACGTGTCAAATTTTTACTTTCAAACAACAAATTAATTGCTTTTTAGGCATTTAATATTTTGCTGCAACCTATTCTGCAATAGCATCTACATTATGAAAGGAATGCTTAAAATGGTTATATTATTTACAAAATCATAATATGTTCTTAAAAACAAGGCTTTGTCCTTTATGTCATTCAGAAACCATAAAGCTTAGCAAATGTCTAAATTAAAAAAATTAAGCATGAATATCGTACTGTTAATACTGACACCTTATTAGGGTAGGTAGGTGTTTGAACAATCCTCAAAGTAATGCATATAACGTAACTAGAACTTATTAGTGAATTTTCTAAATTTTGTCTCGATAAAATATACCATAAAAGCAATTAATTATTTATCCTTGTGGCATCTAAATAATTACTGAAAAGAAGATATATTAACTCAAACAAGAACTATCATCTAAAGTTTAAAATGGGCAAGTAACCATAAGCCCTTGTTCCTAAAGTCCAAACATACAAACGCAAGGAGTACACCAATGCATGCAAGCAATCGTCTGCCTTGTCAGTGTGGCGTCGCAAGATCTTCTACAGTTATGCTAGCACAAACGCGAGTTGGTGGGGTTAGCGAGTTCAACCAACTATTTCCTTCTTTCAAGTATGTCGGTTACAAAACATAGTGCCATTAGAAATTCTTCTTAAATCACTACTGAAAAATTCACACATAAGGTATAATATCTGTTTTTCTTTAGTAAAGTTCTATTTACATAATATACGAACTTTAAATATGCCTGTTCAATTGATTTGGATCAAAGTCCTAAACGCAGGACCGTGTTCGACTAAAATCAAAATCAGAAGTTAAACAAATCCATTTTATAAATTCTAAAATTTTTATGTAGAAACAACATTATACCCGCGGATTATATTCAGTAACTGTAATGTTTTATACAACGTTACAAAAACTTGTATATATATATATATATATATATATATATATACAGGGTGTCCATATTTTAATTGCACACTATAGGAATATCCTGAACTGTAAGAGATACAGTGGTGGTTAAATTAGACAAAAGTTACCTACTTATGAGGGTATTTTATAGTTGATATTGAACTACAAATATTATCCATAGATTGCTAGATATTGGCTAAAATACAAATTTTGCGATTTTCAATTTTTCTTAATAACTTGGTTGTTATTATAGTTAGAAGTATGAAATTTGGTATGGTAAAATAAGACATAATTTTGCATTTAATGACGATTTACAAAATGTTCTAGATCTATTACGTTTTTTGTCGCGATAGTCAACTTTTTTTTTTGTTATGGCCGCCATATTGGATTTTTACATTGGCGTATAGAAAAAAAATTTACAATTTCAACAAGGTAAAACACTTATCATTAATTTTTTAAAATAACATTATTAAGACACAAAAACGGTTTTTGTAAAAAAGATCCAGTGTGTTGCTGTCAAATACAAGTAATTCTAAACTGTTCCATTGTTTGCAATAATCCGTTTTGTTATTAATAGTTTTAAATTAAAATTTGGTTAAAATATGGTGCGGTACTCGATAAACGAAAAGAAAGACATGTACGACTTGTATATCAAAAGCTGCAGAAATTCTACAGAAGCTGCCCGCAAGTATCATAATCTGTACCCTGAACGATGCCAACCAAATCGTACATTGTTTTATAGAATATGTAAAAACATGTCCAACAGCGGCTCTATTAACAAATCAAGAGGTAAATATCTTAAAAAGGTAGAAGCGAATGCCGACATTAATGTATTAGCACATTTACATGTTAACCCTACTGGATCGTGCAGATCTTTTGCACGTGACTGCAATGTCTCCAAAAGTACAGTAAATAATATTATTAAGAGACATAAATACCATGACTACAAATACTTGCCAGTACAAAAACTCCATATAGGAGAATCGGAAAGAAGATTAGCATTTTGTGAGTGGTTTATTACTCAATTAGACAAGTATCCACAGTTTGCGAATAAAATTCTGTGGACCGACGAATCTACATTTTCAAATTGTGGAATGTTTAATCGTAGAAATAAGCACTACTATTCTACAGAAAATCCACATTTGTTGCTGGAAGTAAAGAATCAAGTTCGTTTTTCTGTGAATGTTTGGTGTGGAATCTTCGATGGCCGAATAATAGGCCCTTATTTCATACAAGGGAATTTAGACGGAGAGAAATATTTAGATTTTTTAATTAATGCTCTTGAAGAATTTTTAGATGAACTACCGTTAGAAGCAATTAGAAACTTACGCTGGTTTCAACATGATGGCGCACCACCTCATAATTTCAGGTTAGTAACGCAGTTTTTAATTGAGCGATTTCCTCAAAGTTGGATCGGAAAGAATGGTGCTATTTCGTGGCCACCTCGTTCGCCTGGTATGAACCCGCTGGATTTTTTTCTATGGGAGATGTAAAAATAAAGTTTATGATACTCCGTCTAATAGTGTCCAACACTTGCAGCAAAAAATAAGAAGTGCATTAGAATCGGTTAATCAAGATTCCATATCAAATGCTATTGCGCAGATGAATAAAAGGGTTCGCTTGTGTCTGGAACAGCATGGTAAACATTATGAACATTTACTGTAACTTCAAGTTGTGGTAGTTAACTTTCCATTATTATTTATAGGTTAGACCTTTTACAAAAACTGTTTTTGTGTCTTAATAATGTTATTTTAAAAAATTAATGATGTGTTTTACATTGTTGAAATTGTAAATTTTTTTTCTATATGTTGATGTAAAATCCAATATGGCGGCCATAACAAAAAAAAGTTGACTATCGCGACAAAAAATGCAATAGATTTAGAACATTTTGTAAATGGTCATTAAATGCAAAATTATGTCTTATGTTACCATACCAAATTTCATACTTCTAACTATAATAACAACCAAGTTATTAAGAAAAGTTGAAAATCGCAAAATTTGTATTTTAGCCAATATCTAGCAATCTATGGATAACATTTGTAGTTCAAGATCAGCTATAAAATACCTTCATAGGTAGGTAACTTTTGTCTAATTTAACCACCACTGTATCTCTTATAGTTCAGGATATTCCTATAGTGTGCAATTAAAATGTGGACACCCTGTATATATATATATATATATATATATATATATATATATATATATATATATATATTCCTGTGATATTTGGGGCTAAAAGGGTATTAGTTTTCCTGTGATATTTGGAACTAAAAGGGTATTAGTTTCCATTTGCAATTTAATTTGTGAGTCAGCATGTGGAAATACAGCAAACAACTTTAAAACGCTTTTATTCTAAATAGTTTTAAAATTAACAATTTTTCAGAACGCATTTCAGAAAGCTCAAATGTAATCATTCTTTAGAGATAAGTACTCATAAAAATAAAGCGCATTGCATATTAGAAACACCCTGTGTGAGATAGCATTTAAATTTCATAGATATAAACAAACGTAACCGTCGTATTTAATAAGTGTAGTTATTAGGAATATTTCTATATCGAAGATTTCAAACCGTTTTAGCTTTTTGAGTAGTTGGCATTATATTATTTGTTTAAAAGCATTTTGAACATGCTTCGAAGCAGCTACGTTCCGTGAATTAATATTAAATAGGGAAAATAATAGTAGGACAAACACCAGCAATTCCAGTTACCAACGTCATTTAGCGAGGCTAAAGAGAAATTTATAGCTTCTTAAGAACGATAATATACTTGAGCATACGCGGAAATGGCGTGGGTTGGCAACAACTGTTGTCCGTTACAACGAAGCTTGAAAACGGTATAAGAGAGATAGTGATGTGAGTATGGATGGATAAGTGAGATAGGTGTAACATGTGTTAAGGCAGAGGCGTAGTTTAAAACGTTAGCTTGGAATTCGGACAAGGTTATTTAGAGTGGGTTGTTCAAAATACGGCAAAACAATTTAGTAACGTGTGCGCGGTTGATAGCTTCAAGTGATTTTTGAAGAAATGTTATTGAATATGTTTTCAGTTAGAAAGAGTACAAGGAATTTTGTGCACGTTAGGGGATAGTTTTTGGAAAATTGTAGCGGTTGGAAGTGTTGTGTGTGAGCGTGGGGCAATTTTAGGATTGTATGCGATCGAGTGTATGTATTGAAGAAAATTTCAAGAATTAACAGGCTTTTAGAGGCAGGGGTTTGATTGGGGCTCTCTGATGTTTCAACAAGCTGAAGTCGCTTTTAGTTTTCAACAAGTGTATGTCGCCATTAGTCTTCGACAAGCTGACAACTCTAATAATAAAAAGATGCTTTTACATTTGCATAAATTGGTAATTTAATTTACACTAAAAGAGATAAGTAAAACGGTTGATATTAATTGGCAATAATTGTGTAAATGATGCATATAATTTGGAGTGGAAATCGGCGCTTAAACCATGTTGGTTTTGTATAAAATTTTATAGTACTAATAGATGAGTTTGAAATTTGAATGTTCAATCAAATGGTAGACGAGATGAATTCTTGGCAATATGGTAGCTGCTTGCAGTTGTGGTTGTTGCAATCCAGATTGGGGTGTTCCTAAAGCAGCAGTCCTGGATGGGATGGTAGCAGGCCAGTAGATGGATATAGAATCCAGATAAATGCAGCTTTTTTGTTGTGTATGTGTGTAAATAGGTGCTTAATGACTTAGTCCATTGGGGTGTATAATTTTATGAACTAAAATGACAAACTGGGAAAAGGTGTATGATGAATATTTTTATTTGAGTTTATTTTATCCTATTTTTTGTGGGAATTTATGTTAAGGAATGATTTATAGCATTGGAAATATGTGTTATTATGTACAAGGCAATTGGGTCTAACTTTATTGGTGTGCAAAAATTAGCACGACGAGTTTAGGTTTTACTAAGAGCTCGTATTAAAACAAGGTTAAAGTAAGAAATGTGTTAATGCCCTATTCTTTAAATAAATTTCTTTTGTATAGTTAATTGGAAATATTTATGCAGGGGAATTAATGATCCAGAAATATACTGTTATGGGAGTATTTAAAAAAGGGGGTGTATATAACGTATAAATAGGGTATGAAAGAGCAGTTTTATTTTTGATGTTAGCTTGCATATTCCTTTTCGAGTGTTAATAAATGTAGGCTATTTACCGTCTCTGCATCTTTTTTTGGAGTAGTTAGTTTTATTTTTAGGAAGCACAAGAGCAGCCGTGGCAAATCTTTTTAAGCAAAGATAGAATTTAAAATAGGTACACTGCACCACCAACAGAAGGAGTTTTAGCAGCTCCCAGAGATCGTAGCAATTATTGACATACAAATCCAGGGACCAGAAGCCGTAGCAATTAATGGTGCCCCAGTCGTGAGACTTTTTGTATTTCAAGGGCACATCGTAGCAATTATTGACGCCCAACAGCAATCTTGTAGTCCAAATCTCATAGCAATTACTGACGCCCAACAGTGTAGTAGCAGACATCGCAGCTATATATATATATATATATATATATATATATATATATATATGATAGATATATATATATATATATATATATATTGTTGTGGATTCAAAGGGGTAAATCAGTGTGAAACAATAAAACTTCAACAACCCTGTATATAGAAAATAGCAAATTAATTTAATTCGTTTAGTGAAAACGGACGAATATTACAGTATTTTTATATTTAATAATTGAAATAGTAGGATCACAGGAAGGAGGAAAGCTTCAAAGCAAATAGAAGTTCAAGGATACGCATAATTAACCATAAGTTATTTTAATTAAACACATATAAGCAAAAGGAAGAGTGCATGCGTAAGAAAATCAATAATTCCAAGGCAATTATATTCGTTGTAAAAACCAACGTCAGTTTTATCAGATACGAAGAAGTAGAAAATCTAGGAATTGTTATGTGAACGGTCGATAATTAACAGAAACACATGCTTTTTAAAGGTTACGTTCAAAGAAGTCGAGCGTATGTTAAGATAGGATTTCATAGAAATTATTTTTAACCCTCAATTTGGTATAAACAACTAGGGTAACAAACATCTTAAAGAGCGAGGGAAATGCACAATCGGTGATATACAATAGATAGAGACAGATATAAAGCAAGCAAGGAATTGAAATGCACGTACAGTATACACGTGGAATTGAGATAAGATGTCAACAATATCGATTTTCTGTAACTCAAGTGAGGTTTTGAACGGGACAGCAAACATGTATAAAACAAAGATGAATAGAGCTTAAGCGGAGTTTGTGACGGCAGAGAATTTTGTCATTGGTTGAAAGCAGACAGTTTTCCAAACGTGAGCTCACGCGAATGTTGAAAGCGAATTCGGGGTATACGGCACGTAGGACGGAACAAATTTTACGAATTTAGAGACGGTTATATTCGACATTTTTTGAATTTGTTTTGAAAATAAGCTTTTCGAAGGAAGCGCGTCCACTAGGGTGTTTTAGAAGGATATAAATACCCTAGCTAGATTATTAAGGGTCTCTTCTTTTAACTTTTCCTTTACGCCGATAAACTACTGAATGCCGATTCAGACCACCATAACAGTAAAGCTTTCTGCGAGTATTTTATGTATGTGATTATGTTACCGTAAATATAGTGGTTGCAAATATAAAACAGTAGTAGCGGACCTCTAATTATTGACGTGAAGTACGAGTAGTGCGTATTAAATTAGTAAAGATCCAGCTACTACAACACAAAAATCATTAAATGAAAGCATGATATATGGGGGTAAGCACCACAAGTAATCGAGTTTGTATGCATGATATATGGAATGGTACTGTGAGACGAAGCGCATAGCTTGCAGAGGTATCAGATGGTAGAGGCCTGTGGATCCGCTGACCAGCACATTAAATCGAAACGCCGCGAGGTTTTCTGGCACTCATCTCCGACGGGAAGGAAGCCTGAAGAATTCTCCAAGTAATTTATTTGAAATTTCTGTTGTTTTATAAACATTTGTGAAATTTTGTGCTGTGTGGTTGACTTTTTTTGGTGGCATACTTATGGTTGTAGAAACTAATTGTAAAAGATACATGTACTGGACAATTTATTGATGTTGAATATTAAAGGGGTGTATTTAGAACATCCAAAATTTTATTCAGGATAAAAATTGAATTGTAAAGGGTAAACGGGTCTGTGAAATTGTGTTTTAATCTATGCAAGGTTCAAAATGCATATACAAACTGAACTGGGTTATAATGAGCTCACCATACTCCAGTGTGAAGTCAATTTAGGGTAACATGTGGGGCCCATCTACTCATATCTCATTGAATTTGTATAAAAATCATTAGAAAAATCAAAGGCTTTAAAAAGATACCATAATTTGAAATTATAATTATTGTATCAAACTGTTTTAACACATCTGAATATAATTTATCTGTTAATAATAATCTATAGGAACACTGTGGCACGATTTAAATAAAATTAAATAAAAACCCTTAACCACAAAAAATATTTAAATTACTAGATACGTATTTCGACCACTATGTGGTCATCATCAGTAGAAAAAAAAATTAGCTGGTGTTATTATTTACTATATTGTTGCTTTAAACACTATCGGAGGAGAATATCCTCGATAGTGTTTAAAGCAACAATATAGTAAATTATAGGTTGGGAAGGTTCACTTCAGCCTAAGTGGTGAGGAGAATATCCTCTGAAGTGTTCCAGAACAACAACTAATTTTTTTTTTCTACTGATGATGACCACATAGTGGTCGAAATACGTATCTAGTAATTTAAATATTTTTTGTGGTTAAGGGTTTTTATTTAATTTTATTTTTATCTGTTAATAGGTGTAAATAAAAGGTTGTATGGTTGTGGTATTATTTGGTAGTTTTATTGAATGGTGTGCGAGTGTGAAAAAGATCTGTCTGTAAATTTAGGTATTCCAGAAGAGGCACAGATGAGCTAGCCAGGGAAGCTGAAAGGATTCGATCATTAAGAGGGGTAAGAAATTTTTAAAATTTTAATTTTTTTTCGAAAACTTTTATGTAGACCCAGGTGGGGCACGAATTTTAATAGAGAATCCAGAGACTGTCCCGACTTCCACGGCAATATATATATATATATATATATATATATATATATGAATTATTAATAACGACCTCCTTTATTCTAATTTTCCAAAAGTATTGTGGGTTTTAGGTCGGCTGGATTATTTAAGAAAACTCTTTTTTATAAACCTGAGCTTTCGGATTTATTTTAATCCTTTTTCAAAGGTACTACAATTACAAAATTGATGAATAAATAGTAAATCATATTTTATACTTACTAAGGTGAGGTTATATAATAAAATTGGCAATTAACATAAAAGTTATTTTCGTTATAAATTTTTAAAATGTATATAACAACGCCAAATTACAACAAGAGATAAAAATCGTATGTATATAAAATATTGATAATAAATAAAAGTCAAAAGTTTGATAGAAATTGTTATTAAAAGGCAACCTTAAAAATGTTTATTATAACTATGTATGTACCTGCGTGTAATACTGTGAGTGTATGTATGAGTCTGTATGTGTGTGTAGTGTGTGTTTCTGTGTGTTTTTTTTTTTGTTTGTAATATATTTAAGAGAAATTTATCTTATAGATCCATTGATAAATTTGTTGTTGTATGGTTGTTTTTATTTGTGATATTTAGAAGATACGTGTAGATACAATTTAAGTCATTAACATCTGTTCTTTTGTTCATAGTATTTTTTTGTTGGTAGATGTGACACATTTCTAGAAACTCTCTTTTTGATTTTTGTCTTCTATCTGTAATATAATTGGATTGTTAAAATCTATTTTATGTTTTTAGTATTTGCGTGTACACATAGGGCACAAGCATTGGGTTTTATACGTATATCGCTCTTATGTTGGGTTATTCGTTGTTTAAGTGTTTGTTTGCTTTGCCCTACGTAACATTCATTGCAATCCAGACAATTGATCTTATATATGATATTTCTTTTATTTAAAATTGGAGTTTTGTCTTTAATTTTAGAGAAAAGGTAATTTAAGGTTAAAGTATTTTTAGAAGTTATTTTTATGTTAAATTTATTAAATACATTAGTTAGTTTTGGTGTAAGGTGTTCAATGTATGGAAGAGATTTGAATGTAACTGTAGTGTCTATTTGTTTACTATTATTATTTGTGTTGTTTTGTGTATTATTATCCATAGTTTCTGCATTGTGGTTATATAAAGACGTTTTATTAATTGTGGAGGATAGTTGTTTTTATTAGGATATTAAAAGTTTGTTTAAATTTTTTGATAAAATGTATGGTGACTTATTGTTTTAATTCTGTTTTTAGCGTTAAAATAAAATTTATTTTTATTTTGTAAGAGTGATATGAGAAGTAATTTAAGTACCTACCAGAGTTAGTTGGTTTTGATACCAATCTAATAAAATAATATTATTTGAATTTCTAATAACTAACGTATCTAAAAATGGTACTGCGTTTTTATTTTCTACTTCTACGGTAAACTGAATTTTTTGTGATAACTGTTAAAAGTACTAAGTGTTTCCGTAATTTTATTTGCTGGTACAGATGTAATTATGTCATCAACAAATTTTTTATGAAGGGTAGTTGAAAAGGAAGTTTCTTTAGTACTTCATCTAATAGACTATCCATTACAATTTGTGCAATTATTGGACTTAAATTGGATCCCATAGGGCAACCAAAGTTTGAATATAATATTCATTTTGAAGCTGAAATAACTACTATCAAATATGAATTCAATTATATCTAAAAATAATTGTTTTGGAATATTACATACGTTTTTATATTATTCCAAATGTTTTTGATGTTGTCTAGTACTAATTGTTTTGGAATATTAGTAAATAGTGACACTACATCCAAGCTTATTAAAACATAGTTGTTTGGGAGATGAAAATTATTATTATTTATGAATTTGGTAAAATCAAAAGAATCTGAAACATTATAATTATTATTAGTTGTTGATTTTTTAAAATTTCTGCTATAAATTTTGATAGTTTTCGGTTGGGTTGTTTATAGAGGCTACAATTGGTCTTAATGGTGTATTATTCTTATGAATTTTTGGAATTCCATATAATTTTGGTGCAGTACTACTATAATTGTTTAATATTTTTGATTCACTTTCTGTAATGAATTTGTTATCTTTTAGGTTTTTTATTAATTTTATGGTTTGTCTTTGAAATTTTGATGTAGGATCTGAATCAATCTTTTTGTAAGTAGAAATGTCGTTAACTAGGTCATACATTTTAGCGTTATAGTCATTAACTGACATTGCCACAGTAATATTTCCTTTATCGGCTTTAATGATGAGAAGATCCTTGGTGTTTTTTAAAAATTGTTTGCTTTTATTATAATCCAATAAAAAACTTGATTTTGGATTAGAATTCTGATTTATATAATTAGTAATTATAATGTTTCAGATTCTTTTGATTTTACCAAATTCATAAATAATAATAATTTTCATCTCCCAAACAACTATGTTTTAATAAGCTTGGATGTAGTGTCACTATTTACTAATATTCCAAAACAATTAGTACTAGACAACATCAAAACATTTGGAATAATATAAAAAACGTATGTAATATTCCAAAACAATTATTTTTAGATATAATTGAATTCATATTTGATAGTAGTTATTTCAGCTTCAAAAATGAATATTATATTCAAACTTTTGGTTGCCCTATGGGATCCAATTTAAGTCCAATAATTGCACAAATTGTAATGGATAGTCTATTAGATGAAGTACTAAAGAAACTTCCTTTTCAACTACCCTTCATAAAAAATTTGTTGATGACATAATTACATCTGTACCAGCAAATAAAATTACGGAAACACTTAGTACTTTTAACAGTTATCACAAAAATTCAGTTTACCGTAGAAGTAGAAAATAAAACGCAGTACCATTTTTAGATACGTTAGTTATTAGAAATTCAAATAATATTATTTTATTAGATTGGTATCAAAACCAACTAACTCTGGTAGGTACTTAAATTACTTCTCATATCACTCTTACAAAATAAAAATAAATTTTATTTTAACGCTAAAAACAGAATTAAAACAATAAGTCACCATACATTTTATTAAAAATTTAAACAAACTTTTAATATCCTAATAAAAACAACTATCCTCCACAATTAATAAAACGTCTTTTATATAACCACAATGCAGAAACTATGGATAATAATACACAAAACAACACAAATAATAATAGTAAACAAATAGACACTACAGTTACATTCAAATCTCTTCCATACATTGAACACCTTACACCAAAACTAACTAATGTATTTAATAAATTTAACATAAAAATAACTTCTAAAATACTTTAACCTTAAATTACCTTTCTCTAAAATTAAAGACAAAACTCCAATTTTAAATAAAAGAAATATCATATATAAGATCAATTGTCTGGATTGCAATGAATGTTACGTAGGGCAAAGCAAACAAACACTTAAACAACGAATAACCCAACATAAGAGCGATATACGTATAAAACCCAATGCTTGTGCCCTATGTGTACACGCAAATACTAAAAACATAAAATAGATTTTAACAATCCAATTATATTACAGATAGAAGACAAAAATCAAAAGAGAGTTTCTAGAAATGTGTCACATATACCAACAAAAATACTATGAACAAAAGAACAGATGTTAATGACTTAAATTGTATCTACACGTATCTTCTAAATATCACAAATAAAACAACCATACAACAACAAATTTATCAATGGATCTATAAGATAAATTTCTCTTAAATATATTACAAACAAAAAAAAAACACACAGAAACACACACTACACACACATACAGACTCATACATACACTCACAGTATTACACGCAGGTACATACATAGTTATAATAAACATTTTTAAGGTTGCCTTTTAATAACAATTTCTATCAAACTTTTGACTTTATTTATTATCAATATTTTATATACATACGATTTTTATCTCTTGTTGTAATTTGGCGTTGTTATATACATTTTAAAAATTTATAACGAAAATAACTTTTATGTTAATTGCCAATTTTATTATATAACCTCACCTTAGTAAGTATAAAATATGATTTACTATTTATTCATCAATTTTGTAATTGTAGTACCTTTGAAAAGGATTAAAATAAATCCAAAGCTCAGGTTTATAAAAAGAGTTTTCTTAAATAATCCAGCCGACCTAAAACCCACAATACTTTTGAAAATTATATATATATATATATATATATATATATATATCTGCGTGTAAAAATCTGATCTCGGTCTACTTTTACTCCTTTTTTATTATCTCTGTTTGTAATATATCTCTTACTATTCCCCAAAAATGCCCTAGAACGTATCCTAACCTTCTATTCCTCTACCTTTTTTCCACAAATATCTTTCTTCCTCTACTATTTCTATAACCTATTTGTTATTAACCTTTTCTGTCCATGCTATCATCCTTATACACCTGAAGCACAATATTTCAGAAGACTTCTATCTCTTTCTGTCTGCTTTTCCTACTGCCTATATTTTATAGACGTACTGTGCTGTGCTCCACTCATGCTTTGAACAATTTTCTTCTTGTCTCTATGTTTGTTGTCTTTGAGCATATCCCTGTTCTATCATGTTAGATGTATTTCGATCACCTTTTATTGTTTTACAGTTATAAACCCTATTTCCCCGATATTCAGTTGTATGTGAAGGGGGTAAGCAGCCTGTGACTGCCAAGTTCCCCAGCACTTGAACATTTGTCGAATCAATGGCTATTCCAATATTTCATTTTGCACTATCAACATTAGTTGAAAATATTCCACAACCCACACCTGTAGTTGTTTATAATAATTCTCAGATTTAAGTGCACTTATATTAGATTTTCCGCCTTGAAACTAGTTGGACTCGTACCTCCACTTATTAATATTCTGAGCTTGCCTACACAGTTTCCTGAAATTCCCAAAACAGCCTATAACAGCTCGGTTCCCTTCTATTGTTTTCTAATTATATGCCCTATTTCACCGAGATTCACTGGTATGTGAAGGAAGTTAAGCCAAGGATCCCTCAACACTTACACATAGTTTTCCAGTAAATATTTTTGTACAATTAACATTGGTTGAGTACATTGCAAGACCAATACCGGTAGTTGTTTATAATAATGATCATGTTTAACTACATTTATTTATTCGTCATTAGGTTTGCCATCTTGGGACTGGTGGGATGCGTGCCTCCATCGATTTCTACTTTGAGTTAGCCTACACATTTCCCTAAAATTCTCACATCCTATTCCCTCATGTCTTAGAATGTTACCTATCTTTTTATTTCTCCTACATTTTACCGTTTTCCACATATTTCTTTTTTCCTTTACCATTTCTAGCATCTCTTTGTTCTTAACTTTGTCTGTTCATGATATCTTCATCATACGTCTGTAGCACCACATTTCAAAAGCTTCTACCTTTTTCTTGTCCGCTTCTCCTACTGCCCAGGCATCACAGCCGTACTGCGCTGTGCTCCACACATATGTTTTAATCAATCTTTTCCTTGTTTCTATGCTAGTTGTGTTTGAACACATTAGTCACTTGTTCTTAAAAAATGTAGCACGACTTGTGCTATTCTTTGTTTTATATCTTTTGTGCTTTTCCCATCTTGAGTTATTTGGCTTCCTAGGTAGCAGAAATCTTTAACCCCTTGCAAGTTCTCGTTACCTATTTGTGTTCTTGTTTTTGGTTTATTTTTCCCTCCTTTGCATACTAAAACTTTAGTTTTATTTTTAATTTTCATACCATACCTCTCTGTTAAAAGTGTGTCCATTTCATTAAGAAGGATTTCTAACTCTTCTTTGCTAGATGTTAATACCGCTATATCATCTGCAAATTTAAGCATATCAATCTTTTGTCCCTCAGAGTAATTCCAAATGTCTTCCTGCATTTGTCAGTACTTCTATGCACAAGTTAAAAATTAATGGAGATAAAGCACATCCTTGTCCCACCTAATATTTATTTCTGTACGTTGCTGCTCTAATTCTATTACCGCTGTTTGCTCTTTATATAAGCCATGTACTATCCGTCTATCCCTAAAACTCATTCCAATCTTTTTGAATATGTCGAACATTTTTCCATCTTACATTGTCGAATGCTTTTTCGGATCTACAAACCCTATATACACGCTTTCCCCTTTTTCTATTGTTTTCTCCATTATCACCCTCAAAGCTAAGATAGCCTCCTGTGCTCCCCTGTTTCGCCTAAACCCAAATTGGTCTTCTCCTAGTATTTCTTCAGCCCGTTTTTCCATTCGTCTTTGTAGAATTCTAGTTAATATTTTTGATACGTTTGCTGTCAGACTTAGTGTTCGAAAATGTTCACATCTATCCGCGCCCCTCTTTTTTTGGTATAGTTACTATGATGTTACTATGATGTTTGAAATCTTTGGGTATCTCGCCTGTTACATACATATAGCTTACAAGTTGGAAGAAACGTTCTGTTACTGCTTGTCTAGCGGCTTTTAGAGGTTCTGCTTGCACCTTATCTGTACCCGGCGCTATACCATTTCTTAGACCCTTTAGTGCTAATTCAAACTCATCTCGCAGTATAGGATATCCCAAGTCATCATTTTCAATGTCTGATTCCTGTTCTAATGCTGTTAGTTCCCTCCTGCATATAAATTCCCTATATATTCCTGCCATCTAACCACTTTCTCTACATTTTCTATAATGACGTTTCCTCTGGCGTCCCTTATATTTTTGCTATACGGTTTTATATCTCTAAAATTCATTATAGTTAGTTTGTATGCTTCGCTGTCTTTCTTATTTCCATCTTAGTTAGTACCTCTTTGTACTTTTCATCGATCTATTATTGTCTAGCTTTTCTGTATTTGCGAATAATTTTTTATTTTATGGCTTTGTATCTCTGTTTTCCCGTTGCGTCTGATCTATGTTTGTATTTTCGTCTTTCTTCTATTAAATTCGGGATGGTTTCTTATTTCCTTTTTGTGTATAGCCTATAATATCTATGGCCGCCATGTTGAAACTGGATTTAATGTTATTCCATTCTGTGTCTACTACTTTAGTATGAGAAATTTTCCCAATATCTTTCAGCAATTCATTTGACTTTTTGAAATCTTACTTGGATATCTTTATCATTTAGTTGCTCAAAGTCAAAGTGGCTTCTTCCATTTCGTTTTCTCAAATTTTTAAATATAAGAGCCGTCTTCATAATTAATATGTGTGGTCAGTGTCTATATCTGCTTCTGGATAGCTTCTGCAGTCTTTTACTTGATTCCTAAATCGTTGTCTAATAAGAATGTAATCTATTTGATATCTTCCCATTTCTCGTGGCATCTTCTACGTGTATCGTCTTCATGTTGAAATAATGTGTTTGGGTTAAATTGTTTCTGTCGCAAAATTCTACCAACCTATTTCCCCCTGTCGTTTCTCGTGCCTAAACCAAATAATCCTACTACCGCACCTTCCTCACCCTCACCTACCACTGCATTAAAATCGCCCGTAATTATTAAATTTTCATTTCCTCTTACGTATCTTGGTATGTTTTCGATATCTGTGACGATCGCTTCTACCTCTTCCTCACTGTGTCTGAAGGTGTGCATGTATACATCTATTATTACTGTATTTACCGGTTTAGATTCCAATCTAACCACTCTTTCGTTCTTTTGTAAGTGCTTTTCTACACAGTGCCCTATCTTTTTTTCGCATAACTATTCCCACACCAGAATTTTTTCCTCTGATCATGTATGAATTACGCTAAAGTCTCCACTCCAAAAATGCTACGCCTCTGGCCACCGAAATTGGTTGATCGTTACTATGTCTAGTGCTAACCTATCCATTTCGATTTTCAAGTTCTCTAGTTTACCTACTTGCTTCTTACTTCTGACATTTCACGCTCCGACTCGCAGAATGTTCCCGATTCTTTTTCTTAGTTTCCTCCGAAGTAGTCCTTTCCTGGAGATCCGAGTGGGGGACTATATTACCAGGCGTCGCCGTGGATCAATGTAGTAAGCATAAGTTTACGGATCCTAAGGTCCTGGGTTCGAATCCCGACACGGCCGATTGCTTGAAAAATGGCAGGTAAGCATTTTTCACAAAAATTACGCCCTCTTTCGGATGAGAGGTTAAAGGGAGGTTCCGTGTGTAAGTGTTGTCGCGCACGTTAAAAATCCCTACCTTGCCTGCAACGGTAAGGGTTCGGCAAAATTCTAAATTTCCAGGCAACAAAATACTCGCCTCCTGGCCAATGTAGCACCTTCGGATGGAGCATTGGAAATGTAAATGCACGGACTATTTTACCTTCGGAATCTTTTACCCACATACAAGCACGCAAGCCATCATTACAATCATGGCAAACATTAACATTTGTTTGTAAAAATTAAAAACAAAATATCCAAAACAAATTAATTTGTTAACCTAGCACAACAAAAACCAAATTTTAGAAAAAAAATTTAGAACTTTTTACTTATTTGACTATTTATACTACTACAAAGAAATTATGATTGCTAACTTACTTCAACCTCACTGTGAGTATATCTGTCTTCAGTACAAGTAATAATAATTGTGGATTTAAGTTTAAGGAAAGTAAATGTAGTATTTGCTATCAAATTAACGATGTGGTACAAATTAGAGAAGCATATTATAGGTTTCAAATCAATGCAGGTGAAAATTACTCTGGAAATAAGTGAACTGCTCAAATTAGGTCAAGTAGTTCACTTAGAAAACTCAGCATTTCTTTCTATAACGACATGTCGTTCGTTAGTCACGTTCTTCTTTCTGCTTACACAAGCTTTTATGCGCTTTTCTTATTTAACTATATAGTGGACAATATGTTAACTTAGCGTCTTTTTCGGTAGACTGCTTTTAAGAACAACATTTCAACAAAATATACAAGGTTATTGCCTTAGAACTAGAGATTTTATATTAGCTTCAGAACTGGAACAGTATATGAAAGCAACCGTGTGAAGGTCGTACTGTAGGAGATTTTTATCCAATACATGGGTTTACTTCAAACTTCGTATTAAATGCCCTTGCAATTTCAGTTACATAAAGGACTTTTAGTAATTAACCGAGAAATTGTGCAAAAGGTAACTGACCTGTACAACCACTACAGCGCATGTCTACTTCACTTCGTGACCTCATTTATGTGATGCATCGAACGTGTAGTTCGAAAAAGAACCACTTCCAAATCAGGAAGGAAAGCCTAAAACAGAAACCATCTAGACTAACGCCGTCGCAATATATATTTAGTAAATTCCTATCCTCGCTTTTAGCTATCGCTTACACCAATATTGTGTTTATAAGTAATTACAGGAGGATACTTGAAACTGATGAACAATTTAATTAGTCAAGAATAATGTAGAGTAGAGCTTATTAAATTGCAGTCATTAAAGAAGAAGCTTCATTATGGTTTGAGAGATTTTTTCCTACGAATATTCTTTCTGGGTTATGCTGAAGAGTTCTTGGAAATGTTCCACATACTTTAACAGCAGAAAAGTCTTTGAGAGCAAACTGATATGCTTATAATTTGAATGCTGAATACATAAAGTTGTTGCCTTTAAAATTACTAAAAGCTGATAATTTTCTATTGTTCTCGCTCACAAGCATATTGATACGTTAATTCAAGCGTCAGAAATGTAGCAGTTACTGATTTCATCTTGTATTTGCAAAGGTAAAATTCTTTAATTTCCAAACATTTACATAAGAGAAAATTGGGGTTAATAATCTGCTATATATTTCCTACAAACCAAGCCCTTAAAACGCGTTAAATTTTGTTTCTCATTAATATACCGGATTCAAAGCTTTTTAGCCTTGTAAATGAAGTCGCAATGCATTTTATTTTACCATATTGGGCGTGATTAATTTTTATACAAAATTAATATTTACTTTTCTGAATGTTGCAAATATCGTCTTATTACGTGGGGTGCTCGATGCATATCGGGAACTGACAACACTAGTGTTGCTAGGTGCGATCTGACGTTTCTAACCTAAAGTTTGACATTTTTGACAGTATAAATACTTATAACATTTTGCCATATGAACACTATTTGTTTTATTTTGATTGAGTTCAAAAATTCGTCTCGGCCAAAAAAATGGAAGTAACTCGTGTACATTTTCGTGCGATTACTTTTTACGATTTCCGACGTGGATTATCTCCACAACAGTGCCTGAATCAACTTATATCGACTTTTGTGGAATAAGTTCCAACTAAAACCACTGTATATTGTTGGTATAGTGAATTCAATCTTGGTCGTAGTTCGCTAGCGGATGAATTTAAAGAAGGTCGTCCAAAATCTGCTGTTGTGCCAGAAAACATCGATGTTGTGCGCGAATTGATAATGCAAGATTGTCATGTGACTTATCGTGAGATTCAGACATCCCTAGGCATTAGTATGACATTCGATGCTACATGACCATTTAGCTGTGAAAAAGTTATGTGCGTGTTGGATCCCACATAATTTGACAACGTTGTCCGCGCTCGAACCACTTCGAAAAAAATGGTTCCTTGCTTTTTCGGAATAAATGAACATCTTCGGATTCTTGGCTTTATTTTTAAATTGACGTTCAAAAACAACTAACAAGATTTACATTTAAATCTCCATTTAGAAACCAATGTGCATCCTCGGTTTATTTATTCAATTAAATTTTTTAAGTAGCTTTTGTTGAGAAATTTTTCATCTTCATTGTTTATTACAAAATCAAATAATTGTATTTACGAATTTCCATATTTATGTACAGATTACGTTTAACTTTACTTCTTTATTCACTTTTCCATTTTAATTACTAAATTACTGTATGCGTACTGCAAAACATCTTCGAAAATCTTTACTTAAAGTAACATTTCGCGCTCGAATTCATGAACGACCTTTTTTAATAAATGCTTCCGTTTATATACAAAAATTATCTATTTTCTAGAATAGATTTTTGTTTACGTGATTACATTCCAAATAATAAACGCTTGGAGTAATTTTTTGGGAATTTCTCATTAGCGTTCAAATTGTCTCGTTTTATTAGCTCGTTAGCGCGTTCCACTTATTAGTGACATGCGCTGCTCGTCTTAGTTTAATACCCAAGGTTATTGTGGCATGGCATACTAATCCAGTAATTGCGAAAGGTAATAACTAATATTTATTACATTTTACGGTTTTTTAACGTTCCGGTCGCTTTTTGGAATAAAAGTTCTATTCATTAATTAGTTGTTTACGTAGTTGACGCATTTCTTCTCAATTCCTAGTATTCTAGAAAATTCGTTACTTAAAATGAATTTATGAAATCCACAAGTCAATGTATATGATTAATTTAGACCTTTATATTGCAAACGAGGTGCTATTCTATAGAAAATATTTGCTTTCACGGTGAAACGTGTTTTTAATACACATAATTATTATTAGAATTAAAGTTTGAAATACACGAAATTATTTATTTTTATACACGGATAGGGCATTTTTATTACAAACGAATAGTTTGTGTATTTATCTTAAAATAATCGATTTGCATTCGCATTCAATGCGTTCTAAGGTATCTTAAAAATAATTATTTTTACATATAGGCTTATATTATTTGCTATGTATTTACAGTACGCTTGTATCTTACAGGGTGATTATTTATACACACGGAATTGCATTTTTCTCTCGTACGTCAATGAATAAAAGTAGGATGGCATTATATACGGTTTAAGCATGAATTTTCGGAAATAATCCAATCTGAAGAACTGCAATAACAGCGAAACGGGTCAATGAAATTTCTCTTTAAAAAATAAACAACAATTTATAAAATTTTCGTTTACTATGCTCGAATTACTTTCCTAATGCCAGACGAAATTATTCATTATCATTTTATAAGTTCAAACAAAACAGTTTAATTTTAGAATTTTTGATTACTTAATAAGGAAATATGCCATTTTATTAGAAATGTTTTTAAAAGCCAATTATTCTCAATTAATATAGGTCACGATTCAAGGAACCCGCAAAATCGGTTTTGGACCTCTTGGAGCGACTTTTTAAAAAGCTTCTTCTAAAAGACACTTCTATCAATTTTATTTTATAATAATTACAATAATGATTTTTTAACAACTTTGACGTTATCTTCATTAACGTCTTAATTCCAAAAATATTCTAAGTAAAATATTACTAATAATTAAAATTACGGTGAGTAGCTTTGAACAATTAACAATGCAATAGACTGACTGGCCGTCTTGGGTTCTCGAGGGCATTTATGCTATCGCTGCCCCTCCCATTCCTTATGGGAACTGCAGAGCTTATGTCTGCTTATTTCTTTATACGATACAATGTATTACTTCTTAGTAATCTTAATTCTAATAATTGCTGTCTTATAACCTACTGTAACCTGCACCTGCAGTATTATGTTGCGTCTGGAATACAATGTATGCTTCTGTTCTCGAGTCTGCCTTGTGAACTTTTATTATCTTTTTATTTATGTCCTTTAATTTATACATTGTAACAATCTAACTTGAGTTGTAATAGTTTCATTTAATTACATACATATATATATATATATATATATATATACCGGGTGTTCCATTAAGCGTATCGCGCGGCTATATATCATAAAGTATAAGGCCTAGAGCTTTGCAAAAAAAAATTTATTAAGTAAAGTGGCCAAGAGAAATTGCTGGAAATTATTTTAAAGTTTCAATTTCTACCGCAAGGGGGAGTATTTGCTAAGGTCCACAACAAAATTCAATTTTTCTCCCAAAATTTAAGCACAAGGTATTATGCTCAAAACGCGAATAGGCAGTTATCTTTATTATTCACAACTTTTATTTGAAACTTTTTTCTGTAGATCGCACAAGGACAGCTGCAGGACCTGGTGAACTGGTTTACATGTAAATAGGGTTATCTCACAATGCCCATGTTAGAATTTAATAATCTTAGAATCGTTTGAAAGAGAATTTAACAGGGATCAATAAAAACGACTAAATTGATTTTTCTAATGTTTTCTAAATATGTTAGAGGGCGCTTTTTCCAATCATGCCAGTTTTTGTTCATTTACTTAAAAAATTAAATGGAAAGACATATTTATCAAAGAGGAATTGAATGAAGGGTAAAAAACAAAGATTGTAGTGAAAATCGCACCTCGATATCTTTAGTGGTTCTTAAGTTATTGCAAAAAGCGTATTCATATTAAAAAATATGTACTTCCTTGAATTTTGGATTAAATAGCGTTTTGAATTATTTAGTTATTCTTCATTTTAAAGAAAAGGAAATACAGAATTGTGATTTTTGCTTACATACATTATTACGCTAACAGAGTCTCAAAAACAATTACAAACAACGTTGTCTTTCCTTGTAGTCGATTAAACATTAATAATAATAATAATAAATCTGAGGAAAATGCGGGTGGGATTACTTTAGCATGCTTGTCTTGTCACACCTAAATGCGAGGGGTAAAGTATAAGGCCCCGCTGAAGGCGTACTAGGAGTAAATTGTAGCAACGCTGTGCTCGAACCGATGAAAGTGGCTCGAACTCGGAGAGATTAATTTGTTGCTTCCTGTTCCACGGCTAGTCAAAGAGCACACAAGGGTCGTAGGAGTGCTACATAAGAGATAAGTAAATATGGGCGCCAGGGCTAGGTTCCGCCCAGGAAACAACTCAAGCAAAAGTCAACCACACCCAACCCGATTAGGAAGACTATGTAATCCAGGTTAGAATTCCCCGCAGTAATTATCTTAACAGCTCCTGATTTCCAATTAATAAAAGCTTTGTGTCGTACACACTTGCACAATCTCTTTAATATTTACAAATAAGTAACTAGACAGATTCTAAGCAATATAAGATAATGTGAACCAGTGGCAATGTAATCATGACACTGAGTAACTCAAGACAAAAGCCCCTAGGCTCGTATTAAAATTTAAAATTGAGTGTTGTGAATATAAGTTACCAAATATTTATATCCCACAATGTGCGCAAATTGTGTTCACAATTAGACAAAATAGCAATATTCTTTTATAATCTTTACATTTTTATCGATAGTTAATTGTCACATATAAATTCCTTCACTCTTAAATAATTATTCTCAATTATGAAAAATTTAAGACCAATCAATATTTTATTCTAGTTAGAAATAAATAACTTTACTACTCGGCACCACAAGTAAACTATTTTCTAGGGCTACTCACGACCACTCCTTGGATATGAACCTGTACCGATGAATTGGATTCCGGAACAGCCGATCCAATATCCAGCGTCAGCAGTACCAACTATGGATTAAGCCTCTACTTCAACTCTACTACCAATTCCAGAACCAAACGCAGAAAGACATTCACAAAACTCACGAATGCGCCAACAACTAATAATTCAGGACAACCTAAAAACCCTGCAATAATACAATTAACCACCTGTCAATTATAACCCCTCTTTACCTTCGTTAAAAAGGGTTCTTATACAATACCAATAAATTCTTGCTCTGTTGAAATATAGACAGAAGTGCTAATATCTAAAGCATTTAATATTAGTACCATAAGGACAATGTTTATTACTTACAAAAGATGGACGCTTCACGCCAAACTATCTTTCCGATAAGCGGTCCGAACAGATGTGGAATTTTAATTTGTACCAACAACTAGAAACATCCGTTCAGTAAATTTAGGTGTGCTTACCATTTCCTTTTCTACAAATCCTTACAACGTAAGTTCGGGTAGTTTCAACTCTGAAAACCCTTTTAATTTAATAAGCCACCAAGCGTGTTTTAAGTGCGACCTAACGTTCTTCTGTTCGTAAAATCAATAATTATGTCCGCGCAGTCTGCTATCATGTTAACAAACAAGTACTGATATCCCGACTCTATATACAACACATTGATGCGATACTACGCCTTCAAACATTAAGATATAGTTTAAACAATGGTTAAATTTCCTTAAAATAACTTTCTTCCTTTTGACAATACAGTGCGTTCCTCAACGTTACACCAATCAAATAAAATAAATTTCTTTATTACTAGACATTTACAACCTTATGTACAGAATTATATACAGAAATTGTATTAATTTTGTAACGGTCATAGAATGACTGTTACAGTCTATGAAAATGTTGTAGCCCTAAGAAAAGGCCGTTTTAGGTTACCAATTTTAGTCAACTGGTAAAACTAAATACATATTTAACGCACACAAACAGAACAACTAAAACGAACAATAAACAACTAACATTATTACAAAACATGTTCAAACTGCCTTCCATCATTAAAAATACATTTTCCTAATTTTCGATGGCTGCTTGACACTGCAGTTTCAATTTCGGCTCTTGAAATGCTTGTATGGCGTTTTGAATTCGAGCAATCATATCCTCGCGTGTGGTAGGTCGTGTTTGGAAAACCATATCTTTTAGCCTTCCCCATAAATAAAAGTCTAAAACAGTAAGATCTGGTGATCTAGCCGGCCAAGGAAATAAACTTCCTCTTCCCATCCAGCGATTTGGGAAGGTCGTTTCTAAATAATTTCTAACTTCCACGGAATAATGTGCTAGACAACCGTCATGTTGAAACCACATGTTCTGCCTAGTTTCTAGTGAAACAGCCTCCAAAAGTTCAGGTAGATTGTTGACCAAAAAATGCAAGTATGTTGCTCCATTCAAATTTCCATTAATAACAAATGGGCCTAAAATTCTGTTTTCAATAATGCCGCACCAAACGTATACACTCCACCTGTGTTGGTGATCAACTTGTAGCATCCAGTGAGGATTAGTTTCAGACCAATAATGCATATTATGTAAATTTACTCCTCCATCGCTAGTAAAGGTAGCTTCATCTGTCCATAATATGCGGGACAAGAATAAGGGATATTCGATGCACATATCTTTCAACCAATGGCAATGATTCAATCTTCTGTCGGTATCGATATCTAAAAGGTTCTGGTGCAAAACTGCATGTTATGGATGCAATTTGTGGTTTATTAGAATACGATGCACCGATGTCGTAAATATCCCTAAATTTGCAAAAAGTTGCCTGGTACTTACATGCGGATCTGCTTCAACGCACGCTAGAACATTTATAACACTGTTTCCATTTGTAATTGTACGTTTTCTTGTGGGCATTTTAATTGGATGCACCCGCCTTGTTTCTCTTAAACGTTTTGCCAATCGGGTAAATACCATTTTGGTATAATGTTTTCTTTCAGGATATGCCATTGCATATTCACGCTCAGCAATAGCCGCGTTTTCAAAACTTTGAAAGTAAATTCTAAGCATTCTAAGCTTCAGCATTAGAGAAAGACATTTCTGTAGTTCAAAATTAACAAACAAACTTACACACAGAGCATACACGATTTAACTACTATAACAATAACTAGTATGACAGAGTTATACCTGTTGACAGATATGGATGTTTTTGTTTTCATCGCCTACTTGATGCATTTTAAAGAAATCTATTGGCGACATATTATTAATGTTTATAAACATCGTCACTAAATGAAAGGCACTTTTGAACATCTGCTGTAATAATATTTATGACTAAATAATTTCAAATATTTGATCCAAAAATTCAGGAAATTCTAATTAGTACTGGGATAGATCTCTAAAATGCACATACTTTTTGCAATAACTTAAGAACCATTAAAGCTATCGAGGTGCGATCTTCACTAAAATCTTTGTTTTTTTATCCTTCATTCAATTCCTTTTTGATAAATATGTCTTGCCATTTAATTTTTTTAAGTAAATGAACAAAAACTGGCATGATTGGAAAAAGCGCCATCTAACATATTTAGAAAACATTAGAAAAATCAATTTAGTCGTTTTTCTTGATCCCTGAGAAATTCTCTTTCAAACGATTCTAAGATTATTAAATTCCAACATGGGCATTGTGAGATAACTCTATTTACATGTAAACCAATTCACCAGGTCTTGCAGCTGTCCTTGTGCGATCTACAGAAAAAAGTTTCAAATAAAAGTTGTGAATAATAAAGATAACTGCCTATTCGCGTTTTGGGTATTATACCTTGTGCTTAAATTTCGGGAGAAAAATTGAATTTTGTTGTTGACCTTAGCAAATACTCCCCCTTGCGGTAGAAATTGAAACTTTAAAATAATTTCCAGCAATTTCTCTTGGCCACTTTACTTCATAATTTTTTTTCCGCAAAGCTCTAGGCCTTATACTTTATGATATACAGCCGCGCGATACGCTTAATGGAACACCCGGTATATATAAATAGTTATTAAGATGAAATGAAAACCCAACTTTGTATTTAAAGTTGAATTACCATTTCAAATCGAACTAGTAATTGAAAACCACTTAAAGAACGGCTACAGCAGGACTTGAACCTGCAACCTCTGATTTTCCGGATAAAAATAATAATAACTATTAATATATATTAAGCATTCATTTGCATTCCAAATGTGGATTATTCTTCTCTCTCTCTCTCTCTATATATATATATATATATATATATATATATTGCTGTGGTCCTCGACTGTTCTTCGGGAACTACGGTTTTCGAATCGAGCCCCAGCGTTGGGCCGTCATATAATGCTGTAAAGCCTTTGGTCACGGGAACTGGCCCTTTCTAAAAAACATTCGAGCCCCACAGATTGGGCGTCATGTATATGCTGTGAAACCTACCAAAAATCCTCACCAGAGTAAAAAAAACATTCGAGCACCAACGTTGGGCCGTCAAGATTTGCTGTGATTCTCGCCCTTTTGAATCTCTTCTGATAATCGCCTCTTTACTCTTTCTGCCTCGGCTGCTCACCTAGTTAAAAACTTTCATCCTCATTCATAAAAAAAACAAACACATTCCTACCACAAACATCAACGTTAACTCTATTTACATCGATATTCATAATACATTAAAATTTCAAAATTAAATTTCAGCATATATATGGGGATATGTAACTCGCACCCATTAAAAGGCCATAAAAAATAAGATAAGATCGCGGTTTAATAGCATTACGTATTACAGAAAAAAAGACCGTGCCCATTAACTTTGTGCGTTTGAAAAGAATAGACAAATCGACCCACCTAATTAGATGTATAACGCGACAATCTCGTAAATATTGCATCACACGGATGTGTCATGTTTTGAAAATAATCTGGAATCGAATGGAAAAAAGTGACGTTGTTAAAATTTTTGTATATAAACAAGAACGAATTAGAACCGGTCATTCATTCTTCCTTAAGTCAAACAATATTTATAATTCATTCTTTCTTAAGTGAGATTCAAACAGAGTTGCATACTTTAAATTACTTTACGACATGAAACAAATACGTTTTAAATAATTTATAATTAATCTCATCGGCGTTTCACCAGTTACATAGGAATTATCAAGAATAATTATTTGATGAAGTTTAAGGAAAATTTATCACCATAATATGGATAATTTTGGTGGAAGAACACAACTGATGATTTTACTCAATTAACAATAAATTCACTTTTGTAAGCTTAACGTCAATTTGAGATTGAACCACGAAGCATTTAATGCTGATAGTTACGATTTGGATAAGCGCTATTTGATAAAGATATAGCAATTATAAAATTTGAATTTTTCTTTGGTTGTAACTGATAAGAATATTTAAATGTTTCTAACATAAGCTAGAATAAGTTCTTAATCTGATTAGAATTATTTTTTTGTAAGAGGATAATTTCCAGCAAAATTTTGAGGTCAGAGTTCGAAGCATTTTGATCTATATTAAATTATTTGTGTAGTGTCATTGACCAAATAGACTCCCGAAAGAGGTAAAAAAAGATAGACAAATTATCCACATATAAATTACAGAAGATTTTGTACCTGTTAAGAAAGACTAGGTAAAGATTATTTTAATCAATAAGTAACTTTTGGAATAGTTCTCTGTATGAACGTAAGCTGTAAAGTTGTTTTATAAATGTAAGCGATTCTCTTGTATGAAAGACACATGTATTTGAATGCATAGATGTATTTTGAAAATTCTGTGTATTGTCTCATATTCGTAAATTTCACGGCATAATTTCTGTTGAGCTAACCAGGTGAGGAAGAGGAAGGTAAAATAGTAATTTAATATTTCTATTGCATTTTCATTAATACAGTTCGCTATACCTCAGTTACCGCAAAATTAGTGGCGCTCCTACTTATAGACGTACCACAGTAAATTCTATCGACGCCCAACGCGAAGCCAACCACAGCAATATTAGCGGCGTCACAACCTAGTGATCGACTAAATCGTCTAAAAATTTGAATTTCTTGTCTCGTAAGATTTTGTGGACGTTTCATTCTTTATAATATACCGGATTAGTTTCAATATGACTGATACGATGAAAGAAATTTGAGAGAATTTGAGAGCGGAGGGAGTAGAAATTGGTTCTCAGAAAAGTGTTTATATGGTAGAACAGAAAAAGGAGAATCCAGAGGCCAATAAAGAACAGAGTGTAGAATAGATACAGGAATCAAAGATGATAGATCTTTTATTAAGTCTAAATAAAAGTACTACATAAAAGTACCCCTTATTTAATTGTGTAATTAAATTCTGTGCAGAATGTGAAAAAAATCGTCAAACGAATATAAACTTTAAACCGTGCGTGTAAATAATTCTTCTATACTTAGTAAAAACAAGTTTTATTATAGGACATGCATATTATGTAGAATTACTGAAGGGTGGATTGCATTTACAGTCGTTAAGAATGCAATTGCGAGCTTTAATTATACACATTATTTAGTTCCGTATATAAATAAATACCATTTAAAACATAATTAAAAATATTCATTGGTGTTAAAGATATCTTAAAACACGTTTAAAAGAAATACCAGAAATAACTGAGATTTAAAATAAGCATCGGTATCCTATTAGAATAGAAATCTATGCAAATCTTTCTAGAATTTTCCAATACGTCCTTTTTACTAAGAAATGTTTTAGAAGTCATTGATTGTTTGCATCAATCAATAAACACCGGTTCGAGGAACTCGCGCGGACACTAAAATAAAATAACATAGATAAGAATTATTTTATAGTTTCCGTGTTACAATATAAAAGAAAAAGCAGCACACTAACTTCATACGTTAGAAAAGGATCGTCGACGCTATATGATAGTCATAAATCATATCGATCGCGATAGCTTTACACTAATTAGATTATTAAAGTCGTATAATCTTTAGAAATATCACATTACCTGGGCTTATTATATTCGAAATAAATCGGAAAAACTGTGTAAAATGACATATAGAGATAATTTTTGTACATAAAGCGGATTTGAATAAGAACAGATCATTCCTTCCTAAGCCAAACAATATGTACCATTGAATATTCGATATTGATTCATTCATTTCAAGATATCAAATGTGTAAGTTTGCGTAACGATTTGAACGTATAAGTTTCAGAAATTAATAATTTTACATATGTAAAAGTGGAGTAAAACTTTACATAAATGTGAACCATAATTATTTTGTAAGAATACTAGATAAGTTAAACGATCTTCGACATAAGTAGTCCGGATACAGGAGCTACTGCTAAATTAAATTGATTGCAAACTGATGGTGATTTAAAATGAAAACAAGAAGTATTTAATGCCGTCAATAACGATTTGGATAAGCGCTATTTCACATGGCAAGTATAAAATTTTGATTCTTTGCTTTTTAGTTGATAAGAATATTTGAATATTTTGTAATTTAAATTAGAATAAATTCTCAATCTTATTAACTATAAAGCGGATAATTACCAGAAAATTTCGAGGTCAAACTTTGGGGAATTTTGACCTTTAATAAGTTTTCTGTCGAGCATCATTGGTCAATTATACTCACGGACGGAGTAATAAAAGATAGGTAAATTATCCACAAGAAAAGAGATTTAGGAATAAGTTTATGTATAACTTAAGCTGTAAATTGCTCTAAAATCTTTTGTATGAAAGCAAGATGTTTTAGAATGTATACATGTATCTTGAGACTTCTGTGCTTCATTTCATCTTCGTAAATTTCACGGTATAATTTCTGTTGAGCTAGCCAGGCAAAGAAAAAGAACAGGAAGGTAAGACAATAATTTCATATTTCCTATTGCATCCTCGCAAATACAATTCGCTGTACCTGAGTCACACCAATAATTTGGCAAACCCCAAACCTACGATATCGCCCTTCACCAGATGTACAACGAACAATTGCCTGCTGATTGCCATCTCTCTGTGCCTTTAAAATAATTAAAAATTAACATAATTAAGTTTTATGCCTGGACTGGTTCGGTGATACTACGCACAGAGTGAACGACGATATGATAACAGAGAATTTTCACTTACTCTTCTCCAATACTCAATATCTCCGTATAAGACAAACTAAATTCATTAAAAATTGTATAATGAACTAAATAAAATTATTATTTACAAATTTGCGCCCTTTTAATATCATTTAGTTGTTATCAAACTTTAAATAAATATTCTTATCAAATTTGCTCTTTACGAATACTATACCTTTTACACCTTTTATAGCAATTAAAGCCAGCAAAAAATATTGTATTTTACGATAAATAGTTTTGTTGAACGTTAAAAGAAATATCTCCTTTCTTTTCAAACATACCTTTACGAACTAACTAAATTTTTGTTAACCTTTTACACAAAATATTTAAATTACATGCAACTTTTAAGCTCACGTCTGAATACACCAATTATGTAGAATTATAAATGTAACGCATTATAAATTGTAATGATAACCCTGACCTAATATTCCACCTGGTTTTCTCGCTGGAGCTTCCTGGCCCAAATCGGTCGTTTGTTCAGTAGCTTGGAGTCGTCAGTTTAGCGTGTTGACCCAGTACTTTGAAATATTGAGCAGCAACATGGAGTCGTTTGCTCAATGATTTGAAGTATCAATCTTAGAGTTTTAACCCAGTAGCTTAGTCTTTTATACCAATAACTTAGAATATTGACGTCATGATTTAATTTATTATTAACCTCGTGACTTAGTATATTATTAAAGTTGTGATCTAGTATATTAACCCAGTAGCTTGTTGTTAACGTCGTAATTTGGATTATTAACGTCGTGATTTAGTGCCCTAAATTAATAAATTGCAAAGATTATATTTATTAATTAATTCTAGACTTACGTTTGCCTCAACGGCAGACTTGTTTCAACGCGCACTTTACTGTTTCACTTGAAATTATTGATTTATGTTACTTTCAATTTAAGGTTCACTAAATTTTTATTTACGTAATGTTCTTCTTTCAACTATTACATACGGCGTGTCGATTATGGAATAAATGTCGTTTATCTGCTACGGTTGGTTTCATAGACAAATTCCTTCCCGATGTTGCACGCGTCTTCATTGGCTGACAGCCCGCTATCGGTCTTTAGTCCGGGGAAAAGGCGTTTCAATTATGTTTATCTGCAAGGTGTTATATCGCCAACCTGCTGGGTTTTATTAAATGTTACATTCTATGTACGTCCTAAATGTCACGTATCCAGCAACATTGTAAAGGGGCTTATTAAATATTGCATTTACATACGTTCAAATTTGCACATACATGGGAACTTTCTGTTATAGAATTTGATTAACAAATACTATTATGTACGCTTCAAACTGCACGTAGCCTGCCGCCTCTAATATCTTTAATTACATATGTTTGTTTTATTACGTATAGCACTTTATATAGATTTCAAATAGCACGTACTCCTTCGCTTCTGATATGCTTGTTTTAGATATTTGCCTATACAAACTTGTATCAATTACATGCGTTTATTGACTTGTTTACTCAATTGCGTTTATATTGAAAGAAATTTCATTTCACGGTTATTTTTCTGCAAGTCTTTTAAATTTGTAATTTGGTTTTTAAGCTTACGAATGTTTTAATGTTCTAAAGATGATTGGATTGCTTTCACAATTATTTACTTTAATGAATGTGATGAATTTATTACGGAGTGAGCTTTCTTTGGTTAATTGTAGCTTGTTATTGATTTTATACAAGGCGATTTGTATTTGCTTTTTCATAATGCATGAATTATGGATATTTCATGACTTTAATGTTTGGTTTTCGCGGTTTTTATAATATTTACAAGAAGTATTCCTCCCTTGTGACCGTATATACCTTAAATAACTCTACTATCATAACAACATATATATATATATATAATGCTATGATAAGGGGTTGTTTAGGGGTGTATTGAGTAGTAAGGGTCATGTAATAACAATAAATAGAAATAGGAATCAGAAAACTGCATTTATTTAGCAGAAAAATAGGTAATTCGTACATTAAGTAAACAACAAGCATTTAACACCCTGTATATAGACCGTAATTAACTTTAAATGATGCAAGTAAGCATATCTTACAACAATAGAACGCGTATGCAGCAAAAAATAGGTAATTCGTATATTATGTAAATAACAAGCATTTAACACTTTGTATATAGACCGTTATTAATTTTAAGTGATGCCAGTAAGAATATCTTTCAACAATAGAACGCGTATTGAGCAGAGAAATAATCGTACATGTAATTAAACACGCGTTGAGAAGTGTTTTACAATTTATAAAATAAATACGCAGTAGAGTAGATAAGAACCTAACAAAGCTTTATGCAAATACGCTGGAACGATGAGCGCTTTAATAAGAAAACGCAGTTTCAAAGACGCACAAATACACAAACGAAAACAGCATTAAAGTTACATCATTTATTTTGTACAATTATCCAAAAAGCGATATCTATACAAAACAACGTACGGCAAAGATAACAAATAACAAAAGATCAATAGCACATAAACACCATTACACGGAAATCCGAATTAAAATCAGAAACAACTTCAAAATACAAGGAATATTAAAGACAAAACCTGGTTGGTTGAGATAAGCTGCAGAACTGCTTGAAAACCCAGCCCACATGTAGTGGGAAAAGGCTATTTAACACACAGCAGTGATAACACAACTCAGTTCACAACTGATGCTCTTCGAAGCTGCGACACTGTTAACCAAAAATCCACGCGTAAAATATATAAAGTATAGTAGAATATCAAGTTTATGTTATGTTTATGTAATTCAAGTCTGCGTCAACGATAATATTGCTGGTATATTTCTGAACATTTCAAATCAGCGTCGACAATAATACTTCTGATATATAGAAGTACTAATTCTAAGTGGATTCAAAGGGGACAATTCTAATCGAATTTTGGTACAATTCTGGTACAATTCTAAGCTGCGTCAAAAACATTTAAGGGAAGAGATTCAAAGCATTTGCAGACATATATAAAATAAAGAAGCACGAGGTAATTTTTGGAAAGCAAGGAGTAACTGTATTCAAATATTGGTTCAACTAAGCAGAGCATTGGTAGACGATTGACGACAACTAAGGAGTGTTGATCCACAACACGAACAACATATCACAGGTCAGATCTATTTAATTTTATGATATTTTTCAATTTAAATTTTAAAACTGAATTTATTCAATTTATCCAAACTTGTAATGAAGTCAACAAGAAACATTTGCATACGTTAAACTTACGTAGTAAATCATAAAGAGGTCTAGAACGTTTCAGATTTTTTGTAAAGAGGTAGTTTTTGGTGACTTTAGATTGAATTGAAAGTATATAAATTTTGGGATAAATAATACATATGATATTAATTGACTAAAGGGTGTATTTAAAGAATTTCAAAAATTGTAAATAATATTTCTTTTCATTATATGAAATTAATTGACTTCGTTTTATCAATTCAAATAGATAATCATAAAGGAGTGAAAAGAGAAAATTGATCATCGTAACGTTGTGCACTCTGTGTAGATTAGAAAGGGCTAGCCGTGGCATAATAATAAAATTAGTAACACTGAAGTGAGAACACAGAGCGGTGGCGTTAAGTAAAACGTTCATTACACCGAGTACGGCGTTATCATATCAATATATATATATATATATATATATATATATATATATAATAAACTATTCTTGGGAATAGGTCAATATATTAATCTTTTAAAATTTTTTTATAGCATTACCCGTTTCGGTTTTTTTTAATAAACCTTAATCACAATAAAAATTTTTTTTACATTAACAATATATGAATTAAACTAGTCAATTCTTGATCAACTGCAAGCCAGTACAGAGGTCGTTTCTATTGAGGACAACAATATTTATCAACGACTTACTTATGTTTTTCGAAAGTGAAGTATGCTATGTGTAATAATTCAACTGCATTCGCGGATGCACAGATAGTTTATTTACACAAGCAATAATCGATTTATATCACAATTTACATAAACACCAAGCACATATATTTTATCAATACGAACAGTATTCTGTTGTATATCATTTGTTGTTTAATGCCTAGACTATATTTGCTACCGGTCGTACGGTTTATATATCGAGCTATATTATCTTCTGTATTATTTGCGAAACAGACGAAGCTGTCTGGAACTTAGGCGTTGTATTTGACGCTTCTAGCTGTCAATCTGATCTAGTTTGAATACCTTTTGATGCGATGGTTGTTTTGACAAATTTGTATAAAGCCAAGCATGTACATAGCTTGGTTGAAATTTTATGATTTTTGCTGAAGTCGGTACATAGGATCTCAAATAATCTCATTTAGTAGAGGGCTGTCAATTGCTTCCGTTTTAATGATATTTTTAATTACTATTTGTCAAATAAAAATCAAATAATGTTGCATATGGGATAACATCAGCTTCTAGGTTTGACACTACCCAAGATACATCTACATGAGCATGTGCAAACCAATTCTTGCGAGATACACTACTGCCAGCGTCGTACTGTGAACAAAAGTGCAAGACTGCAAAGTTTTTTGTACCAAAAGTTAATTTGCTTTCAATGTGTTGCGTTTCATGACTTCAAATTTTACTCTTGAAATATTATTGACTATAATTTCCTAGTTGGAAGGGTTGGAATTTGTGTTTTTGATCATCTTTCTTCTACATGTGCCCATATTAGAAGGGATAGAAGTAGGTATACCACAGATGGCCATCAATCAATACTCGCCTGATGCTGCAATTCCAAAAATTCAAGAGCGTTGATATTCTGCTGGAGACAAATAACTCCAAAAGCTTAATCAGTTCCAGAAACTAAACAGAATCCTGTAGCTGAAATAAATGTATTCTAGATTAGTAGGACAAATAATATTTCATTCCTAATTTCCTGTAGAAAGGAATGGAAGAAGCACAATCAGTAGAACACAAACTTAAAATTTTATATAAATTCAAATTAAAATTAGGGAGATGCGTTGAAATGACGAACTGCAGCTTCCGTGAAGAATAATTTATAAAGGAAAATGTACTGACCTGTAAAAATAATTACATTTCAGCAATAATGATCACGCTCTCAAACAATTAAATCCCTTTTTGCTATATTATCGTGAAGTGTTTGCAATATTCTGTTGCGCGAAAAGCGTTTGAGTACAATTTACAGGCCAGTTTTCTTAACGAAGTTATCCGATTTTGTCATGCCTAAGCTTAGTCATTTTAACAATTCTATTATGGTAGAGCGGTATGTTACTTTGTTCAACAAGGGTGTGTAACATAGCATGCAAAATAAAATTTCTGAAAAATGAATATTGAATCTTTGTATGGAGAGTAAAAAATAAATTTTTAATGTATAATGCAAATATACTAGAGTTCAATTTTTTTATTTACAGCGCTTCTTAGCAAAAATGCCAATCTCAGGTAACTAACCTATTTGTTTCATTCTTTCTGTGAGGTTAGTTAGTCAGTCGGTCAACATGTAAGACTACTATAAGTTGTCGATATTTTGCTTAATCAACAACCGTTTGTCATCTACATCTGCCACCGATAAAATGAGCATTACGCTACACATTTATATTTGTCTAGAAGTAACGGGCCCCTGTAGCAATGCTAAGAGTCCATCGGTTAACTGCAGTGGTACGCGAGTGGTTTCCTATGGAAGAATTATAAAAATAGTAAAAATAATATACCATTATGGCTTAAATGCAAACAAACTATATAACAACATTTACTTACCCTGAAAGGGTTTCTCAATTGTCATAGTTGAGAGACGCCAAACCGCTTTGTCTCAGCAACTCATTTCACTGTTTTCCCTAAACGGAAGATGTTTATTCAGGATAGGTCTCCTCTGATTTTGGTTTCCTAAATTTATCACATTATACTTTATCTTACTTTAAAATACCGTAAGAACACTAAATTTTGTAGTATAAAAGAATTTTTTAAAATAAAGTTTACGTCCCAAATACTATTTCATCATGGGGTAGCTAGATATCTTTTCACAGTAATTAAATTTTTCCAAGTTTACAAATAAATGCAAATAAAATTCAGCCTGTATATAATCTCTATTAACATTAAATAATTGCAATATGAATATAATATACGTTTGTTAAAGAAAATCCTAATTTTTGAACATCAAGCTGGCCAGGTTTTATTAAAAGAATTCTATAGAATAAAAAGCATTAAATAAATCTATCAATAATACTATCACGCCATTTTTTCCGTTTCCAATATTGATATACATGACATACTACATTCCATTTTTGGAATCGTCCTTAATAACTATATATAGAAAAAGTTAAATACCGACTTTTTCTTTTCATCATTCCATTTTCTTTTGAAAACATCAAATTTGCATTCTTTAATAATACTATCTTTAGTAATACTAAATTCCACCGTTGACTTGCACCTTGAAAAAGTTCTAGATTACTAGAGCGGATGGAATAACTTGAGAGTACCAGTAAGCTAAAGAGTCGTACTAAAAGTTTAACCAAATTAGTGAGGTCTTTAGTGAGGAACCAGACTAAGACAGGTCCCCAAAAGGAGGCAGCAGCTCTTTCGGTACTTAGAGTGGCAGAGACTATAGGGGTTGGTATGACATCCCAAGACACACTACTGTGATGTGAAAAGCAACGGGAAACCAACACTATAACTTCCAAGTACACAGCGTACTTAAGTTGTTACTTAAGATGATGACATTCTCTGGGATAAAAATAGTCCCCCATTCGGGATCTCCGGGAGGGGACTACTTCGGAGGATGTGATCGGAAATTCGGGTTTGAAGATATTTAAGAGAAAAAAGATATGAGACTGTATAGAAAACTACCTACAAAAGAACGAAAGAGTACTCATGGTTAGATTAGAATCTAAAGCCATAAATACAGTAATAATACAACTATACACGCCCACCTCTAGCTACAGTGAGAAAGAGGTAGAAGCGATATTCAAAGATATCGGACATACTAAGATACGTCTAAGGATATAAAAATTAAATAATTACGGGGGATTTTGACGCAGTGGTAGGTGAGGGTAGGGAAGGAACGTAGGCTCCTTTGGATTAGGCACATGAAACGACAGGAAAAATAGTCTGGTAGAATTTTGCGACAAAAACAAATTAACCATCACAAACACATTATTTCAACATCATGCTAGAAGATGATACACGTGGAAGATACCAGAAAACACAGATACAAAGCCATAAAATAGGATACTATATGCAATTTCAGGAAAACTAAAGAACAATGAATTGATGAAAAGAGCAAATAGGTACAAACTAAGATGGAAATAGGAAAGACAGACAAAGCATACAAACCAATTAGAATGAATTTTAGGGATATAAAACTGTATAGCAGAAATATAAGGGGTGCGGAAGGAAACATCATTATAGAAAATGTAGAGTAGGTGGTTAGATGATAAGAATATATAGATAATTTATATGCAGGAGAGGAACCAACAGCACTAGAACTGGACATTGAAAGCGATGACTTGGAATTTCCTATACTTAGAGATGAGTTTGAATTAGCATTAAAAGGACGGAAAAATGAAAAGGCACCGGATATAGATAAGATGCAAGCAGAAACTCTAAAAGCCGCTGGACACGCAGTAACAGAACGTCTCTTCCAACTTGTAAGCTATATGTATGAGACAGGCGAGATACGCAAAGCTTAGAATTCAAACGAAACATCATAGTCACTATGCCAAAAAAAGAGACGCGGATAGATGTGAAAATTTTCGAACAATAAGTTTGACAACACTCGTGCCAAAAATATGAATTAGTACGGTACAAAGACAATTGGAAAAAGTGGTTGAAAGAATATTTGGAGAAAATCAAGTAGGGTTTAGATGAAAATGTTTGAAATACTCAAGAAAGATTGAAAGGAGGGATAGAGATAGACGAGTAGCATACAGCTTATGCAAAGAGCAAAAACGGTCGTAATAGAATTAGAGCTTGAGCGTAGAGAAGTAAATATTAGGAAAGGAGTGAGACAGGGATGTGCTATGTCCCCTTTAGTCTTTAAGTTACATCGAAGTGGCAATGAATACTGTCAAATGCAGAAAAACATTTGGAATTGTTATGCAGAGACATACGATTACTATGGTTAGATTAGCAGATGATACAGCCGTATTAGCATCTAGCAAAGAAAAGTTAGAAGCATCTCTTAGTGAAATAGAAACAGTACTAACAGAGAGATACGGTATGGAAATTAACAAAAATAAAACTAAGGTACCTGTATGTATAAGAATGGAAAATAAGTCAAAACACAGAATACAAACAGCAAATGGGAACTTAAAAAAGGTTTGGGATTTCTGCTATCTAGAAAGTCGCATAATACAAAATGGGAGAAGTGCAGAATATGTAAAACAAAAATTAGTACAAGGCCGTGCTGCATTTAACAAAAAAGGAACTATTAGGTTTGAAGACAACAAACATAGAAACAAGGAAAAGGTTTCTGAAGGCATATGTATGAAAGCCCACATTGTACGGTTGTAAAACCTGAACATTACGAAAAGCGGACCGGAAAAGGATAGGAGCCTTAGAAATATGGTGCTTCAGAAGTATGATGAAAATATCATGGACAGACAAAGTTAAGAACAAAAAGGTACTAGAAATAGTAGAGCAAGAAATATGTGAGACGCACTAAAAAGTAGGAGTGAGGATAATAGCATACGTTCTAAGGTATGGAGGAATAGTGCGGTATATATTAGACGCCGAGAATAGAAAAAGAGTGGTAGAGGTAGACCTGGATTGGACCACCACAAACAGATAGTAAAATATGTAGATTGTGGAAATTTTAGGAAAAACTGTAGGTTAGCTCAGGATAGGAAACAATGGAGGTATGTGTCCAACATGTTCTAGAACTGGAAATCTAATGATCATTGTGGAGGATTCACAATTTCTTTAATGGCTTTTTCATCTGAAATGTATTCTGCTACTTAAATATAGAAAATCTATAAATATTAGCAGTTTCTATAATTAGTCATTCATTACTGTGCGATTGTAAACTATATAGAAACATAAAATTGTATAATTAGAAATCTTGTATACACATATCCTAAATTATACGGTTATAGACTATATACACGCATAATAGAATTATATATATCTAGAAATTATTTACAGCCATCTTTTATTTATAGGATTAACCATCATAAAACAATTTAAGTATATGGATCCCTTACCCGTAGTTTCTCCTACTTATCGTATCCGATCAAATGACATAATAAACGCTTTATACTTCAAGTTAAATAATTTAAATATATAGAAGCAGTCTCGGGCGGCTTGTTCGATAAAATAAGTAAAGCGCAAATGATAGATTTCTAAAAATATTTCATCATCATCATTAGGTTTTCAGTCCTGGAACTGGTTAAATGCGTACCCTCATTGTTTTCTATTCTGAACTAATTTTCACATTTCCCTGAAATTTGCACAGTCTGCATCTATCACTATCTGCATACGAAACTCTGGTCTCGGCCTACCTCTACCTCTTTTATATGTAGGACTGGTACTAAAAAATCTAGCACAGGAAACAAACATTGAGAAAAAGATGTCTTGGGATAGCCTATATATAGATATGAGTTTCAACTAGCAATAAAGGGCCTGAAAAATAATAATTTTCCTTAACAGTGTTGAGTTACATCATTTAGGAAATTTATACCACTTATTCATTGTTTTCAGCGCGACTAACTTCTGGTATTCGATATTAATTATTTTATCATGAATATGGACGATTAAGACAAGTGTCGTGGTGTTGCATTTTTAGGTAATGCATCACTGCAGGATCCACTTATATGGTAATAGAGTGGTTTGTTCATCTTTATTACATTTGGGTGCTATATTCACAAAACAATATGTATTGGCAAGACGAACCTAACAGTCGTTACATCCACTAGTAGATTAATCGTGTGCGAGCTGATCAGTAGGTTATCTTTTTGTTGCGTTTAAAGTACATGAAGATAGCGGTAAATGATATTTTATTTTTTCATTCGTGTTTATAGAGGCGTCAACATATGGCGAACGAACTTTAGGAAAATTCTCTCAACTTTTTAGTTAACATTGACAAGTAGAGAAATATGAACGTCTTAGATTATTGTGGTGGTTTTGTTGACATCGATGTTATTAGTTAATTATAACTTACTGCATAAGTTGATTTTTTTAAGCATTAATTCTAAAAGAAACTCGATTTTATTTTATATAACCATTTTCGTTTCGGTAGCTTCATGTGTCGTAATTATTAAAAAGTATTTTAAAGAGCAGTCACGTAATATCGGCATACTTTTAAAAACAAGATTAAAATAGTCGAGATTTGTAAGTGTGAACCTTCCAAATCTGGCTTTTGCTAATAATTTAATTGTTATGTCATTTTCAATGACCAATATTAATGTCAGTATGTAGATTTTGTTAACCACCTCAAGGATTAGTAAAAATTGAAAGTAAATATACTTTGCCTTTATGAAGTCGAAGAACTTGATGTTTCTGTACGAACACTTAGCGATAAATTATTTATTTATCAAGCAGTCTTTTGTAATTGTCAAAAATATTAAGTAATAATTTAAGAATATATGTCTCAACTTTACTTTAATTCAATTTCTCTCTTAGTATTATTTGAGGCTTTAATTGAAGAAATTAATGAAGACTAAAATTTTTTTACGAGGAAGACTTGTTGAATCAAATTCACTGTTTATCGATTGTTGTGCAAACGAAGTGCAACAATGATGTACTAAAGTAAAAAAAGCTCATCATAAGCGTTCAGCACACTCAATTAGTTGTACCTGCTATTACATTATTTTCTTAGGCTTAATTTTTTTGACGCAAACTGTGGTGTTTTGTGCGAGGCGGCTATGTGGCACAGTTGGTATGCGTGTAACCACTAAATTTGAGGTCCTGGGTTCAAATAGCGACACTCTAAAAACCGCTAGACAAGCAGTAACAGTATGTCTCCTCCAACTCGTCAGCTATACGTATGAGGCATGCGAGATACCCAACGATTTCAAACGTAACACCATAGTCTCTATACCATAATAAGAGAGGTGCGGACAGGTGTGAAAATCTTAGAGCAATAAGTTTAACAGCCCACGAGCCAAAAATATTAACTAGAATTATACAAAAATGGATGGAAGAAATCGCTGAAGAAATACTAAGAGAAGATCAATTTGGGTTTAGTAGAAACAATGAAACATGGGAAGTAATTTTAGCTTTAAAGATTATACTGAAGAAATTAATAGAAAAATGAGAAAGGGAGTATATTGTAAATCTTCTAAGAGTATTTGACATGTAAAATGGGAAAATTTGTCGAAATACTAAAAAGATAGTAATAAGTTAGGAGGATAGACGGATTGTACATAGCTTATACAAATAGAAAACAGTGGTGGTAGAATTACAGTAGGAACGTAGAGCAGAAAATATTCAGAAAGAGGCGAGACAGGGGGTAAGCGTTATCCGCGTTAATTTTTAATTTGTATATCGAAGAAGCCAGGAATATTGTTAAATTCAGCAAGACATTTGGAATCATTATGCTGGGACAAACGATTAATATGCTTAGATTCGCAGACAATATTGCGATATTAGCATCCAGCACGAAAGAGTTAGAAGCAGCTTTTAAGGAAATATAAATAATACTAACAGAGAGATACGGAATCAAAGTTAACAAAAATAAAACCAAATTACAGGTATGTAACGAGGAGAAAATAGGTCAAAAACCAGAATACAAATAGGAACCAAGAACTTACAAGAGGTTAATATTTTCTGCTACATAGCAAGCCAAATAACGCAAGGTGGGAAAAGTGCAAAAGATATAAACATAGATTGGCACAAGGTTGTGCTGCATTTAACAAGAAAAACAACAAGTATGTTCAAAGGCAATAAATAAGAAAATGACTGCTGAAAGCAGCACTGTACGGCCCTGACACGTGGGCAGTAATAGAAGCGGACAGGACAAATATACAAGCCTCTGAAATTTGGTGCTACAGGCGTATAATGAAGATATCATGGACAGACAAAGTTAAGAACAAAGAAGTGCTACAGATGGTAGAGGAAGTAAGAAATATGTAGAAAACAGTAAAAAATAGGAGAGATAGGATGATAGCACACACTTTGGCGCGGCAAGTATTAGAAGCAGAGAAAGGAACATAGACCGAGATTAGACTATTGCACACAGATAGTGAAATATGTAGGTTGTAGGAATTTTAAGAAATTGTGTAGGTTAGCTCAGAAGAGCAAATAATGGAGATACGCGTCCAACCAGTTTTAGGACTGTAAACCTAATGATGAAGATGAACCAATTTTTAGTACACGTTTTTGAAATGTAATGAATATTGAATATTACTTAATTATAGAAAGATGAAATTCAACTCTAATTCTACATGCTCAGTTTTGAATTTAAAACCAATTAAAGAATACTTACCTAAGACGTGTTTTAACTTCCTTTTACCCTATTAGTGTATAAACAAATTTTATTTATTCCGTGTTAGTTTTATATCTCAACCTTTTTGGTTATACAAATATAAACTAAATCTATTTGCGAGTTTAAGGTGATTACTAAAATAAAAATCCCTCTATGCTTCACGTGTTTTTCAAAACATAATAGTGACAATAATCTCGGTTTACGCATGGAAAAAAATTAAAACCGTTAGTTAAAATATCTGTTAAAGATAGAGTCAAAAGGTTTTTGTCTTGACAATTTAAAAATCTAGTTGGGATTTACGCTAGACAAAAGTTTAAAATAGTTAAAGCCCAAAGCTTGCCTACAGAAAATATGAGGTTTACCTGCTTTTAGTTAGACCACGTAGAAGTAGAGATTAAAGCAGCTGATAAAACGAAATTTGGGTTTACACAATATGAGCTTCCTTACAGATTAAAAAGTTTTACCAAAAAATCTAAGCCTCGATAAAACAACGCTAAAATATAACGTGTAAAATCACTTTTACGATGGGGGAAGAAAATAATGAATTTTAGGATACTGACCGGGTTTTAAATTTTCTCAGAGATTTGGGCAATTCCATACATCACGTTGGAAGGTTTCAGTATGTTTTGAAGGTGAAGGTTGGCCCTAGTGATAAGTTCCGCCAGAACTAAAGTCGTCGGAAACAATGCATTAAAAAAACTTTAAACGTGGTTAGATTATCTCTAAAAGAAAATTTTACTATAATCTAGGATCGATAACCAATTGTAACGAACTCAAGGGCATAACGGCAAAAGGGAGCTTTGCCACGATCGACATTCTTCCTACTTTACTTAGCTTTCTTATCGTTCTATATACTGCAATGTGTGTATTTATAATGATTAGATGAGTATTTTTTCACGACCTCTTAGAAAATACATACCTAAAATATTTAACAAAATGGTATTGCAACATGCATTTCCTACTTGCGGAGAATTATTGTCTAGATTAATCGAGTGCCATTTTAATATCATAAATCAATTTAGTTAAAAATACACCCTAAATTTTCATTTTGAAGCGGAAACGTTTATACGACAGTTGGTACTAAAATGAGTCTTTGTGATTGACTTCTTTCTAATTATATTCCAAGGTACAAATAAGTTTGGATGAAAAGTCGATGCTAGGGTATACCCTTTTCTTGTAATAAATCAAGTTACTCTAAACCATCAGTCAGAATTACTTGAAGTCGTTGGATACCTGCACTGGCAAGGGTGGCTTCTAATAAATTACAGTAAACAGTTTCAACTTAGGACATACCTGCTTGAAAGTTTTGATCATGCTTGTCTATGTACTTAAAGTGCCTATAATTAGATCATAGTTGATACAATGACAAAAGTTTGAGATGTGCTGAATTCAATTATTACCCAACTAGAAAGTAATATAAGATCTAACAAAGGAAACTCTTGTGATAGCGATAGCTATAAGTTGGAATGCAAATACTTCGACTCTTCACCCCGTTAAACATTAACTTTGAACTGTCAACCATAGTGAAACCCACTCTCCTGAACATGTAAATTTCATCTTATTGATGCTCTTATAGTTTCAGCTAAAAATATTAAAAGTAAACAAGACTAGAGTGCTGATTACTATGATGTTGTAAAAGTATAATCTATAATTTTGTAATTGGACATCAGAAAGTCATATTTAGTACACTCTATATTTCCATGGATTGTTTTGTCTGACTTCCAGCACTTCGAAAATGCATGCAATAAAGTTATGTCTTTTTATTGTTGCAGGTTTAAACAGCAAACAAGTAAAGGGCGGTTATCTACTACGTTATAGAAGTAAGTATTATAGCGATACGTTGCACGTTATTTTGACCACGGTCATTTAATTTCATGAATGTTCCAAAGCTTTATTCAGATTAAATTCGTACAATCTGAAACATCGTAATTTGAGGCATAATAATAATAAAAATGATTTATGTATAAAACTTAAAACTATTCTGAAATGCAGGTGGTTAGTTCAATTTACCCCTAGATGGTTTTTAGCGGTAATTCAAATGTAGCTGAATCCAAATTTCAATACCAAAAGCTTGCAGCATTTTTATACTCCAACAATTGTAAAGTAAAATGTTTTATAGTTAGGTATCACGTGGTGGGTTGTAAGTAGTGTCCACAACCCTTTGTTCAACGGAAATTAGAGAGAAATAAAAGGTTTCGACGATCAACATTTTTCTAACTCACCGAACATAACCTAATACGTTTACACTCTTCCTCCCTCTTTTAGTTGGTTTATGCAACTCTCCGATGTTTCCTATCCTGAGCTAGCACCTTCAATACCTTGTAACTATCTTTTGTGTACGCTTTTCTTAATGTGTTATTATATTTGAGCCTTTGCCTTTCTCTGCCTATTTTATCTTAATCTTTACCCATTATTACTGTCTTAGCCATTTATTTGATACTCAAAATATAGTTCTGGACTCTAATTGTGAGTTTGTATAACTGTTGGGCATGTCCTGATTTAAGTATTGCGTCTTGAATTTCCTAAGCATATATTTTTAATTAATGCAATTTTTATATCTATTAATTTCTATTATTATTTCTAATCAAAGTTCCTTAGTAGCAAAACTCAGTTACGTCTACTAATTTTTCTTACTCTACTGTGGATTTTCGCGCCAAACCCCTATTCATATTTTCTTTTATTTTACTTGATCCTATTTCTAACTTCTTAACTGTTTCTGCTAATATAACTAGATCTTCCACATACTCAGTTTTGGATTTTTTCTCTTTGAATTACGACACTTACTTCTTCCACTTGTTTGATTTTATTGATTGCTTAGGCAATGCTTAAAATAAATAAGGTTGTCATAAGGCACATTCTTTCTTTAATCTATACCAGATTTAGATTCTGTTTCCCCATTATCTTTTCGTATTACAACCATTTGTTTTCTATATAAATTGAAAATTGTTCACCTGTCTCTGTAATCAATGACTGCTTTTTGAATCCTAAGCAGTGTATCCCAATCTTTCCTGTCAAAAGCGTTCATCAAATCTATAAAGTCCATTACTGATTATTCTCCTACTCTATCTTCTTTTCTAGTACCTAACCATATTGCCAAGCTCGTCTACCTATTACCGTTCATTTACATTTCCAATGCTCCACCCGAAGGTACTACATTGGCCAGGAGGCGAGTTTTTTGTTGCCTGGAAATTTAGAATTGTGCCGAACCCTTGTCGTTCCAGGCAAGGTAGGGATCTTTAACGTGCGTGACAACACTCACACACGGGACCTCCATTTAACCTCTCATCCGAACGAGGGCGTAATATTTGTGAAAAATGCTCACCTGCCATTTTTCAAGCAGTCGGCCGTGTCGGGATTTGAACCCGGGCGTCTACCTATTACCACTGTTCTTTCTAATTTTAAACTTTAGTTAATATTTTTGGCAATGGCTCAACATGCTGTCGTATAAATTTTGCATCCCTTTCATTGTGCTTTCGTTGTAAACATTAATGGTTCGTGTTTCGCAAATTCTGGGGGTAGTTCTTCGTCCTTATATATTCTATTTAACAGACCACATAGCGAAATTCTAGTGCCTCATCTGCACTCAGGCAGTCAATCTTTTCAGACGGTTTTTGTAACTTTAGCTACCTTGATATTTCTTTAAATTCCGTTCATAGTATTTTTCATTTAGTTTCCCAATCCTTCTTCTCATCTTCTATATGAACGGAATTTTGTTCAGTGAAATAAAGGATTTAATAGAATATTTTATATGGTAACAAATCGCAGAATCTCAATCTCAATGTACAGGGTGGGTCCCGATTGGCGCGACTGTCTATTATGACTAAACGCTAAAAAAATTTTTTTTTTTAAATTTTTGTCTGAACAACACTGTATGAATTATTAAAGGCTACATTTTAAAATTGTTTGGAAATATACAAGCCTGTCAAAGTTTTGTTTTTGCTTATGGAGGATTATGTATTTTATTATATTTTTGGCTTGTGTGTAAAAATGAGATAAACTTTCTTACGCATGTCCTATACCCATACATTAAGTTTCCGAGGTATTTCAATTTTTCGTAAATTGGAAGGTTTAAAAGAAAAATTAATAACTACGAAAAAAGAATTTAGCCAAATCTAATTTTTTTTTTTAACTATAAATATTTTACTAATAGAAAGTACAATGATCGAAAATTCTACTGAGTGTCCATACTAGGGCACTTTACTAATGACATCTTCAATGTTAAACGGAATACCTTGTATTTTATAACTACATCATGTAGTAAATTTCAATACTTTTTGAAAATTATAGAAGTGTACAATAGCTGAATCTTTTTGTTTTGAACCTATTTGAATTCTTTTTAATTTTCTTATTATTTTCCCACTTTGTGCTTAATTAGAACACTTTGTATTTTATAAACTGACCACGGTTAGTCCAATTATCATTCACTTGCATTGGTATACCTAAGTGTTTGACGGAAAGATAATTATATTTACTACACGACGAAATTATAAAATACAGGTTGTCCCGTTTAAGATAAGCATGATATTAGCGTTTGAAAATGTCATTAGCAAAGTGCACCATTTTGAACACCTAGTAGAATTTACAATCACTGTAAGTACATCGGTACTTTCTATTATTGGTCTAATATTTATAGTTAAAATTGGTTTTGGTTAAATTCATTTGATTCGGAGTTATTGACTTTTTTTTAAACCTTCCAATATTTCGGGAAATATAATGTATAAGTGTACGACATGTGTAAGAAAGTCCATCTCATTTTTACACACAATCCAAAAACGCAATAAAAGACATAGTGTTCCATAAGAAAAAACACAACTTTCACACGCCATACTTTTCTGGAACCCACATTATTGCTCAAACAAAAATTTTAAAATTTTTTACCGGTTAAATATAATGGACCGTAGTGCGAACCAAGCCCTATTCTGTATAAAAATAATTCTGTGATACTAGTAGTAAATTTTTAATCGCATGTCTAATATTTTATTTATTCATTGGAAAGAAGTCGTTCTATGAATATGATTTAGATATCAAGGTCTTATTATATATTGCTGTGACACAGCCGCACGTTGTGGTGCTATTGAAAGAGTGCTGTGACAACACCTCGCTTTGGGGCGTTACTAAAAGGGTATTGTGAAACAGATACTTGTGGTTCGTAAACTTGAAATTGTTCACTTACCTTCGTTTCTAATTTTTCACTTTGCCTGGTTAGCTCAACAAAATTTACAGAGTTTTTAAAATAAAATAAAGCGCAGCAATATCAAAAAGCATTTATACAATATGAAATATCTTTTTTCATACAAAAGCATTTACAACATCGTTTCTTTCTAACATAAGATAGTTTTTAAGAAGTCTTTGTCACAAACAAAACTATTGTTGCTTACCTTATTTTACATTTACAGAATTAACCTTATTCTTTTGAGGATCTTTCACCTGGTTATAAATTATTTCCACGTTGCTAAAATTTGTTTCAGCCAGAAAAAATCCTTGACATATAATCTATTCAAAATCAGAGTATATCGAACTCTGAACACAAACTCCTGGTAAAAAAAATTTTTCACATAAGAAAAAAATTATTAGAAATATCTTAAACTAGATCTAAATACTCTAATATCAGTTAAAATTAAATCTAACAGTGACACTTGCAGAATCCACAAAACGCTACGCGTAATTAGAAATCTTATTTTAAATTGATCTCCAAATCGGGTTACAAGTTTTTCCAAATTAAAATTCCTGATTTCCAACAGCAACTATCAAAGTACATTTTTGGTTAAACCTTCCCTTCGATTATTTATTACATCTTTAAAATAGCGTTACGTTGAGAATTTTGCTTTTTCATCGTAGTTAATATTTCCGTTTTTGTACGTAATTTGGGTTTATAAACATCACTTGAATATTCATTACTACCTCGCAACTATGCTTTACTGCATACTTCTATATAACGCAACGGTTGGCGTTTTAAAATAACAGTTCTTGATCTAGATAGACTGCATCGGATCAAATTTAATGAATGAATTCCCTTTGAAACGATAAGCGCTCCTTTATATAAAAATAGTCTTTTTTCCAGAGTTTTACATGTATAATCTCGAACATTATGATGTTAGGTTCCCGGATTACCTAATTAGCGTATAAAATTTCGAAATTTTATTACCTTCTTATATGTTCTAGGTATCCGTGACACGTTCTTTTTGTCCTTGTTCATCATATGCTATTATTGTTGCGTATCGCTTCTCTCCAATAGTGAATGGGAAGATCATAAATTATTTCTTATCAGTTGTTCCAAGGATTTTACGTTTTATTTTCAATGGTCAAACTGTTTCTTATAATAAAAATGTTTATTTAATGAGTTTATACGAATTTGACATATTCCTAAATCCCGATGACTCATCTTTTTATATTCTAGAAAGTTCTTATTATTTAGAATCAATTGGTGCAATCCACAAGTTAATTAGTTTACTTTGATTGCTTTTAATGCAAAAGGGTTTGCGTTTTATAGTGATTACACAAAATTATTTATATTTATGCTAAATGCGCAAAGCTCATTCTATGCTATTTATTTACAATATGCTTATATCATACAGGGTGATTATTTATACACGCACAATCTGAGTTTTTGCATGGTATATCAATGAATATATATATATATATATATACATATATATATATATATATATATATATATAATATATATATAAGTATATATATACACACACACACACGCACGCACACTACAGATTGTTTATTAATATTATTGAAAACTATTTAGTTCGAAAAGAAGAAATGCTTGAAGTAGGTTGAACTTATTTACATTCTGACATTTCAAACCCGTTTTTTGGTTCTTTTTCAAAGATAAAATAGTGTCGGTTAAAATAAAATTACTTAATTGATAAATTTACATGTAAATTTACACTAGCATTCTTCACTAATCTAAACCTCAAGACATTAAAACTATATAAAAAATATTAAAACTAAATATTAACCATTAATGTAATAAATATTGGTTGAAGCTTGTTGAAAAATAATAATGTCAAATTTAGAATAAGGTGTACGTCTTCTAAAGAATCAAAATTACCATATGCCCGTGAAACAAGGTATTATGGTGATTAAATGGCTTAAACTATAGGTTTACATCATTTGAACTATTAAATTTATAATGCATAGTGTAAACCGCCCTCAAGTTGTCTATATCATCTTTAGAATTTCAATATTTTGAAGTTATGTTGATATGGTACGACTCCAAAATCAGTCTTTTTTTGTAGTGACGTTCTACTTCAACTACTTCAACCTCAACAAAATTGTGGTTGTGGTGGGCGACTTCGAGATGTGACGCTAGCGCACAGGACATTTTTCCGAGTTTGACGTCATTGTTATGTTGTGTAATTCTCGGGCAAGGATACTGTTTCGTTTGTCCAACCCATAAGACCCCCACATGAGCACTTCAATTGATAGACGATATTCTAACTAAACATTCTACACTAAACATCCAAAAAAAGAACAACGAGCACATACAATATTTGTTTGATAAAAAATGATCGGCATCGAGATTAAAAATTAACTAAAAGTCAAAAATTCTGTTCCTGAGAAATATTATGAATTACCCAAATTACACAAATCTACAATGGAATTGAGGCCAATCGTTTTTCTATCGATGCACCAACATACCCTTCAGCTAAATGGCTAGCCGAGATTCCCAGTAAAGACCTTCAGTTATCAGTTAATCACATCTTAATTGGTTGGGATGTTTAAGCACTATTCAATAACATACCGCACGATCTAACACAAAATATACAGTTTCAAAAGCTCAGTCAGTTTGATATTCAATAACATGTACTTCTGCTATGAAAAAGACTTTATTTACAACAGTTTGGTACACCTAAGAGTTCTCCTCTCTCCTCAGCCCTTGCCCAAATTGTGATGGATTATTTAATTAACGAAGTTACATACAACTACCGTTTCATCTTCCATTCTTTGCTAAGCACGTAGATGACACCATTTGTATCATTCCGAAAAATATTGACTGACATTGTGTTGGATGCCTTCAATAGATTCAATGTCCAGTTACAATTTACGTATGTGATAAAAGTCCACCGAAAAATCCCTTTTCTTGATACTGTTGTCATACAGAGAATCTGTAAACATTATCAAGTTGACTGGTATAAAAACCAACAAACTCAGACCATAGCCGAAATTACTATTCTGATCTTTCTTACCAATACAAATTAAACACTATTTTGGTCAAGAAGAATTTGGTTCTGAAAACATGTAATGCCGAATTTCTATAAAAAAAAATTTGGATCTTCAACGTACCTTTATTAGCAATGGCTTTCCTAAATCCTTAGTGAATAAAATTCTATTAGTAGACATCAACACAACAGAACGTCGTCAGAATAAAACAGAACTTACTACCACTCATATGGCCATCCCTTACATTCAGAAACTTTCTCCATCTTCGGCAAGAATTTTGAGGAGCAATAATACTAAAATCACATATCCTAAGGACAAATCAATAAAATATCTATTCGCTGGAGTCAAAAATAAGACATACCGACAATCGTTAAGCAACGTCGTCTATCAACTGAAGTGCTCATATGGGGGCTTATACCTTGGACACACGAAACAGTACATTTGCAGGAAAATTACACAACATAAAAGTAACGTTAGACTCGGAAAAATGCCCCGCGCCTTAGCGTCACATGTTTAAGCCACCTACCACAACCCCAATTTTGTTGATGTTTAAGTAATTCAAGTACAACGTGACTACAAAAAAGGCTGTTTTTGGAGTTGTACCATATCAACAGGATAAAATTCTAAAAGTGCAGTTTACATTTCGCTTTATAAATTTAATAGTTAGAAAGATGTAAACCTATAGATTAAACCATTTAATCATCATAAGACCTTTTTTACAGACATGCAGTAATATTGATTCTTTAGAAGGCGTATGCCTTATTCTAAATTTAACATTTTATTTTATTTTCCAGTAAATTTTAATCAAAATTTTTACATTAATAACCAATATTTAGTTTCAATTTTTTTTTATAGTTTTAATGCTTTTAAAGTTAAGATCATTGAAGATTTTGTTAGTTAAAATTAGAATGCTAGTGTAAATTTAAATGTAAGTTTTTCAATTATGCGTTACTATTTTACCCTTCGAAAAAGATCTAAAAAGCAGGTTTGAAACATGATGTAAATAGATACACCCCGCATGAAACGTGTTTTTTCGAACAAAATACTTCCATTAATATTAGTCAATAACCTGTAGCGTTTATTTAAAGCTTTTCATTACTTGTCATTTTGTCAGATCGTATTTTATTAATCCACAGTAATAATACAAGTATACATGCCCACCTCTAGCTACAGTGACTTAGAGGTAGAAGCCATCTACAAAGATATCGAAGACATATTAAGATACGTAAAAGGACATGAAAATTTAAAAATTACCGGGGGATTTTCATGCCGTGGTAGGTGAGGGTAGGGAAGGAGCGGTAGTAGGTTTATTTGGTTTAGGCACGAGAAACGACAGGGGAAATAGGCTGGTAGAATTTTGCGACAAGAACAATTTAATCATCACAAACACATTATTTCAACATCATGCTAGAAGACAATATACGTGGAAGATGCCAGGAGATATAGGAAGATATCAAATAGATTACATTCTTGTTAGACAACGGTTTAGGAATCAAGTAAAAGACTGTAGAAGTTACCCAGAAGCAGATATAGATACTGACCACAACATCGTAATTATGAAGGCCGCACCTAAATTTAAGAATGTGAAAAAAGAAACAGAAAAAGGCACTTGAACTTAGAGAAACTAAAAGATAAAGATATTCAAGAAAGATTCGAAAAAAAGTCAAATAAATTGCTGAATGATATCGGGAAAATATCTGATACTAAGGAAGTAGAAACAGAATGGAATAACATTAAATCCAGACTAGACATGGCGGCCAGAGATATTCTGGGGTATACACAAAAAGAAAATAAGAAACCATGGATAACAAAGGATATTCTGAATTTAATAGAAGAAAGACGAAAATACAAAAATAAATCAGACGAAACAGGAAAACAGAGATACAAAACCATAAAATGGAAAATTATTCGAAAATGCAGGAAAGCTAAAGAACAATGGATTGATGAAAAGTGCAAAGAGGTACAAACAAAGATGGAAATAGGAAAGACAGACGAAGCATACAAATTAATTAGAATGAATTTTAGGGATATAAAACCGTATAGCAAAAATATAAGGGACGCACAAGAAAACGTCATCATAGAAAACTTAGAGAAAGTGGGTAGAAGGCAAGAATATATAGGGAATTTATATGCAGGGGAGGAACTAACTGCATTAGAACAGGAATCAGACATTGAAAATGTTGACTTGGGATATCCTATACTTAGAGACGAGTTTGAATTAGCATTATAGAGTCTGAAAAATGGTAAGGCGCCGGGTACAGATAAGGTGCAAGCAGAAACTCTAAAAGCAGCTGGACAAGCAGTAGCAGGACGTCTCTTCCAACTTGTAAGCTATATGTATGAGACAGGCGAGATACCCAAAGAATTCAAACGTAGCATCATAGTAACTATACCAAAAAAGAAAGGCGCGGATAGATGTGAAAATTATCGAACAATAAGTTTGACAGCACACGTGTCAAAAATATTAACTAGAATTGTGCAGACGAATGGAAAAACGGGTTGAAGAAATACTAGGAGAAGACCAATTTGGGTTTAGACGAAACAGGGGAACACGGGAGGCTATTTTAGCTCTGAGAGTGATAATGGAGAAAACAATAGAAAAAGGGGAAAGCGTGTATATAGGGTTTGTAGATCTGGAAAAAGCATTCGACAATGTAAAATGGAAAAAAATGTTTGAAATACTCAAAAAGATTGGAATGAGTTATAGGGATAGACGAATAGTACATAGCTTATACAAAGAGCAAACAGCAGTAATAGAATTAGAGCAGGAACGTAGAGAAGTAAACATTAGGAAAGGGGTGAGACATGGATGTGCCCTATCCCCATTGATTTTTAACTTGTACATAGAAGAGGCAATGAATACTGTCAAATGCAGGAAGGCATTTGGAATTACTATGCAGGGACAAAAAATTGATATGCTTAGATTTGCAGATGATATAGCGGTATTAGCGTCTAGCAAGGAAGAGCTAGAAGCTGCTCTTAATGAAATGGAAACGGTTCTAACAGAGAGATACGGTATGAAAATTAACAAAACTAAAACTAAAGTTTTAGTATGCAAAGGTGGAGAAAATAAATCAAAAACAAGAATACAAGTATGTAACACGAACTTACAAGAGGTTAAGGATTTCTGCTACCTAGGAAGCCAAATAACGCAAGATGGAAGAAGCACAAAAGATATAAAACAAAGATTAGCACAAGGTCGTGCTACATTTAACCCTACATAACGCAATTTTTTCAATAGCCATAAGAAAAATATTTTTGGCTGTAAAATTATGCTTACATAAAAAAAAAATAATTAAAAAAATTTTGATTAACTATTATATATTTATTTTTTAAAATGTTTACTTGTAGCATATATGATACATAATGCTTCTCTTAAGCGATCTTCCTAAGAAGTATGAAATTTTACAAAACAATTATTATTTTTGTTTAGACAAAAATGTAGACCGCATTTCTGACATTTTATATAAGAAAATGATTTACATGAAGGGTACTTGCATCTCTGGCGAGTTTCTTCGTATATTGGCCAATGACTTGCCCCATCAAGCCTTACGTCTTTTGGTGGAACATAAGAGGTCGTTGTAGAACGTGCCTTTTTCAGCTGCAATTTTTTTTCAGTTTCAGAGGGCCTGCCCCTTTTTGAATAATTGTCGACGCCTACTTTGCATAAACAACAAGCTATATCTGCTCGAAAATCAGCAAGTCTTATGTTGGTAGTTTCACCACGCTGTTTTTCTACTCGTTTGTAGAGTAACCAAGCATTCACTATCATTTGGTCAAGGAGGTGATAAAATAAACGTATGTACCACTTTTTGGAACGAATTTTTATATTGTACCTGCCAATAAGGCTATCCATAAGATCGACGCCTCCCATGTGGCGATTATACTCAGTTATTACATTCGGGCACTCTATCTCAATCCGTTTTTTGCTTTCTGTCAAATCTTTCTAAAGTTGCCTTTGGAAGTGTTCCGGTATATGTAGACAGTAGGCAAACAGTTTTATTATCTTTCCAGCCAATACATGAGATATCGACACCATCATAGTTGCAAACATATTCATGAGATGTGCCTCTTGCCATTTTCTTGAATTCGTTTTCTGTTGGCAGCTTGCAGTTTGGAATTCTGGACCTTCTTACTGTACCCAAAGAAAATATTCCTTTTTTTGCTAGACATGATACCAAAGGAAGGCTGGTGTAATAGTTATCAAAATACAGCACATAATTTTGATTTATGGAAACAATTCTACATAATCGTTGAACTAAATTTCCGGTAGCTCCCAGATCCTCCTCAGTGTTAGGCACGAATTCATGGTTGCCTTTTCCAACATATACCTCAAAGTGATAAGCAAAGCCAGATATACCAGCTAGAATAAATAATTTGATGCCCCACTTATGCGGCTTAGCAGGCATATATTGCTTCAGAGAATGCCTGCCCTTACTGGCACACATCTGCTCGTCGAGCGATACCTGTTTTTCAAGTGGAATAGATTGATATTTTGACAAAAAGCTGTCAATAATAGGCCTAATTTTGAATAATTTGTCGTAGTTGGGATTATCTTTTGGGACCATTTTACTATTGTCATTGAAATGTAAGAACTGGCGTATTTTGTTAAACCTCTTTTCACTTAATGCTTGTTTTATTTGAGTAAAACCTAAATTGGTACTCAATAGGACCGGATCTTCGGCATATGTACGATAGACATATAAATACATATGCCTAAATATTTACGAAGATCTTGTTTGGTAATATTGGCCGGCTTATTTGGATTTATTTGTAATGAATATAAGTTTGATTCATCAACTATCTTTTGCAGAATGTCTTCAGAAACAAAATATGTGAAAAATGAATACGGAGTACTTAGATTCATAATTTGTGGAGATAATTGTTCAATACCTTTGAAAGATTTCACATCATCATCTAGGATCAAATTCTTTTTCTTCCAGGTGACCGTTTTTTTTTCTTTTTTGCATCCAAAACTTGCTTATTCGATGTTACTAGAGTCACGTTAGTTTAATGGTCTCCTGTCTGCTCGCCTATTACAATCCCGTCTTCAAACTCAATGGTGGCATTACGAATATCAACCTCGTTGATTTTACCTACATCGTCTTCCAAATCGGATTCATCGTCATCCAATCCATCCACACTGCACACGCTATCATCAAATAAATGCTCAGCATACCATTCTAATTCAGCCTCTGTGAGTGGTTTGTGTTTATTCATTATGACGGCAAGTGTGCGTTACTAAATTCACTATGTATCAGCTTTGATACGCTCAAGTCGTAGCCGTATATCGACTGATATAGATAAAAATATTTTACTTAGATCGTAAAAACAAAACTATATTTACATTTTTGCATAATATTTTCAACAATAAACAGTCAATTCTGCTGAAATTTGTGATTATTCCAAACACGTGGTAAACTCTGCAAGACAAACAAACACTACCATCATTTCACGTCCTCTGTCGGCGGAGCATAAAATTGAGCGATTTTAGATCTAATGTAAATTGGAAATAGGTATGTACCAGAATTGCTACACAGCGTTACTAAACGAAAAATATTTAATACACAGTTGGAAACAAGTTAGTTTTTAGGTTGTATCAGATACGATACAATACGTTATGTAGGGTTAACAAGAAAAAGCAACTACTGTGCTCAAAGACCACAAACATAGAAACAAGGAAAAGATTGCTTAAAACATATGTGTGGAGCACAGCACTGTACGGCTGTGAAGCCTGGACAGTAGGAGAAGCGGACAAGAAAAAGGTAGAAGCTTTTGAAATGTGGTGCTACAGACGTATGATGAAGATATCATGGATAGACAAAGTTAAGAACGAAGAGGTACTAAAAATGGTATAGAAAGAAAGAAATATGTGGAAAATGGTAAAAAATAGGAGAGATAGGATGATAGGCCACATACTAAGGCATGAGGGAATAGTGCGCAATATATTAGAAGCAGAGATAGGAAAAAAGAGAAGAAGAGGCAGACCTAGGTTAGACTACTGCACACAGATAGTAAAAGATGTAGGCTGTAGGGGTTTCATGGAGATGTGTATACTAGCCCAGAATAGAAATCAATGGAGGTACGCATCCAACCAATTCCAAGATAGATAAACTAATGACGAAAAGATAACTGTGCTTAAACATGATGATTATTATAAGTAACTACAAGAATTGGTTGGGCAATGTTCTCGAATAATATTAAGTGTGTGAAAGGATTGACTGGAAAACCATTATTTCGGCAAATGTCTAAGTGTTGGGGGATCTTGGTAGCCACAGGTTGCTTAACCTCCTTCACTGAATCTCGGTAAAATAGGGCATAAAATTAGAAAGCAATAGAAGGGGCACGAGCTGAATATACACATGTTGTGTAAGAATTTCAGGGAACTATGTAGGCTAGCTCAGAATATTAATAAGTGCAGGTACGTGTCCAACCAGTTTTGAGACGGAAAACCTAATGACGAAAAAATAAGCGCAGATAAATCTGATGATTAGTATAAACAACTACTTGTTGGTTGCGAAATATCTGCAACTAATGTTGGCTGTGCGAAAAGATAAATTGGAAAATATATTAAATCGCTAAATGGTTTAGTGTTGGGGGAACTTGGCAGCCACAGGTTGCTTACCTCCCTTCACAACCACTGAAGGTCGGAGAAATAGGGCATATAACTGTAAAACAATAGAAGGTAATCCAACTGCATCTAACAAGAAAAAACAGCGCCTATGAGGAAAGGCAACAAACATAGAACAAGAAGAAAATTGTTGAAAGCATATGTGTGGAGGAAAGCACAGTATGCCTATGAAATACGGGCAGTCTGAAACGTAGGTAAAAAAACGGTAGAAGCCATTTGAAATGCTGTGCTTTAGATGTATGAGGACGATAGCATGGACAGACAAAGATAATAACAAATAAGTTATAGTAATAGTAGGGGAACAAGGATATCTGGGGAAAAAGAGAAATAGAAGGGCGGAATACATTCTAAGACCTTTTGGGGAATTATGGGAGATATTACATGCAGAGATAGGAAAAAAGAGGTAGATGTAGACCTAGATGAGATAGTTATAGATGCAAACTGTGCAAATTTCAGGGAAATCTGTAGGTTAGTTCAGAATAGGAAACAATGATGGTACGCGTCTAACCAGTTCTAGGACTGAAGACCTAATGATGATGATGATTTTATTAATCGAAATAAGATGCTACGATCACATTAAATTTAATTATCATGGTGCGGCAGTTAAAAACATAAAAGAATGTGCAAATACTATGACTAAACTGGCAAATTTCATCATTTAACTTCGTATAATTGCGCTGCAGGGAAACGGGAGAATTAGACAGGATATTTAAATAATAATATACGAACCAAGGATTAACATCACCCCAGGTCTTTCTACAACTACAATTTAGGAAGTCGCAAACTCAATGCGAGTCTCCAATCATCTGCCCTAGAAGTCAGGAAGGACATCCTTGTTCTACAACAGATAAAAAGCGACGGACCAGTTTTGAACGTTGCACCTCGGTGTTGCGTATTGAAAACAACCACATCAGGCGTGACCTTGTATCAAAAACTACACGATTTCTAGATTAACCTTTTTTAAACTTGAACACAAAACTAATCGTATTTGGAAGCTTCTCGAAAGCGAAACTTTGTATATGAGGGACAAAAACATACCGGTTACTTTATAATTATAGGATTAAATATTTAACCAAAATGAAAATTTATGGGACTAGAAATAATACTAAGTCAAAAGTATACAAATAAAGAGGTTCTGGAAAATAAACATGCTTCAACTGTGTGATCAACTTTATTTCTGATCCCAACATTAGGTGCAAATCTAGCTTTGAAAATGATGCATATCACAACTGCAAAAATATTACAAAACAAAATCTAGATATAATTGTAACCGAAGCAGATAAGGGTGCAGTCACAGTAATCATGAACAAAAGGGAGTACATAGACAAGTCTTTAAAATTTTTAAACGACAGATACACTTACAATATTCTAACTATAGATCCCACACAAAACATCCAAAAAATATCAAAGAACATATTCAATATTTATTTGATAAGGAAGCGATCAGCACCGAGATTAAAAATCAACTAAAAGTCAACAACGCTGTCCCTGGAGAATATTATGAATTACTCAAATTACACAAACCTACAATGGAATTGCGACTAATCATTTTCTCTATCGATACACCAGTATATCCCTTAGCTAAATGACTAGCCAACATTCTCAGCAAAGCAATTCCAATTACAACAGGATACAACATCAAGGGCAGCTTCAACCTTGACACTAAATTTAAAAATTTTCAATTACCAGATAATCATATTTTAATTTCTTCGTATGTTTAATCACTATTCCCCCACATACCGCTGGATCTCAACCAAAGTATCATAACCGAAAAGTGGGAACTAATATGACCACATTGCTCAGTAAGTTTGATATTTCAATAACATCTACTTCTGCTATGTTTTATGATTTTATACGTTATTGTTTTTTGCAATAGTAAGGTAGTAACAGCATGTTTCGTATGTCCTTTCTTTGCTCTAACTATATTGTTTTATTATAGGTGCAACGCATCCTTGATAACAGTGTTTACACAATGAATGTGATACTTTTCTTTCAGGGTTTTGAAGTTATTCTTAGAGTACATCTTGTTTTTATAAGCCTAGGAGTTGGTGGCGCCCTTTTTAACGTTTTTCTAATTTTAGTTTCTATAGAATGTAATACGGAGTATAGGTTTTGAAGACCTACGACCATCTGTATTGCCCTGCCCAGGAAGAAACCCCTAGCTACGTCGGAAGACTGCCTTTCCTTTAACAACTTGTTTTGCAAGGGGATTTAGTAGTCACCCACCCACTTCAGGGTTGGATTCCAAATAACGTTTCACTATAGTTAAAACCACTAGACACATTTTATAACTTTTACGAAGGCAAATGCTATTTCTATAGCGTTAGTGCCCTTAAAGGTTATTCAAATGTGCATTTACCACAATAATTTATTATGTTGTCGTCAGCTAAATTTCCGTGCTTTTGACTTGTAAAAGGGAACACTGGAAGTATCATAAAATTTCAAAAGGAGCATCTTAAAGGTCATCGAGAATCAAACCACCACTAAAGATCTACAATGCAAAGTGCCTTGAAGCAAGGACCTATATTTGCCTTACGCAGGATTCGTTTCAACATATGATACTAGATAAAATCTCATTCAATTCTAAAGCTAATTTCCTTTAGCAAAAAGATCATCATATTTTAAAAATGCGAAAAGCGCCGATAACGCTGACATTCTACTTTCATATATTTGCTAAAACGAAATTGTGAATTTCTCTAAAGCATAACTGAAATCTGTAAAAAAGGCTTTCCCTTTTAGGTTCAAATTTAATTCAGTACTTATCACTCATGAACGTGAGTGGTTGCCGGTAGCCTCTATAAAATTGATCGACTTTGCTTTTATGCAAATTCGGCTGTCTTTTAAAAACCAAATGAAGTTCTAAATCGCGTTCCGAACTACTCAGCATATATCTTCCAGTAATGGAATCCTTAATAGGCTTTGAATATAAAGAACAACGCAGGAAGCCATCTCGAATTTGCTACTGCTTTCACAAATAAACTCTTCTGAATAGTATTATAACTGAAACTGAATATTTTGAGCAATATAGAATTTGATTAAATCACCAAATCGTGCTTTAAAAACTGAATTTAGGAATTATTTAAACAGCTTATGAAAAGCAATTAATTTTTCATTTAATTAACTTCGGGATTATCTATATATGCTGGCCAATTTAGGTTAAAACTATATTTTGAAATAGAGTACAGGTGTTTTTTATGAAATATGGTAATAATTACAGAGACTTTTAAAGCAATCTCCATAAATTTCAGTACATGAATTCGCCGCTGCAATTAGCGTTCTTATAAAAATGTTTTATCACAAGCGATGCAAGCAATCTGTAATAAATAGAATAATGTGGCACGTACTTCAATTATCTTTAAATTTATTGTATTCTGCAAAGATTAGTTATAAAGGAATATGCTATACATGTTTCAGCGCTAATGCAAGATTATTCAGTGTTCGTGACCATATATATACATATTTATTGCTATGCTATTAGAAGAATTATCATGCCCCTACTTTGGGCTGTTATTTTTATTGCTATGAACTGGAATTCTCTATCCCCTTCGTTGTGCGCCTTATTAATTTTTTACGTACTCTAAATTATTGGACCACCATTTTAATATTCACTATAAATAAACAAGATTATAATTATCTCCTCCTCCGGAAGTTTTATTAGTATTGCTATCAACTTAACTGGACTTTATCTTCAAACAACTTTGTCTACCAATGGCAAAATTCGATACGTTACCGCCTTGCGTGATATCAATTTCCTATTCAACTTGTGGCTCCGCCTTTGTACTATTTAAATCTTATGACCTCAGCTAGCATTTATTTGGAATTATAAAATTCAGTAAATTTCGATTTTATATAATGAAACCAATATGTTATGTACAGCTTTTGAAATTATTCGAAATACACTTTTCAATCAGTTAATTTTATAAATCTCATTTATTAACAATCATCTACTATTTACTCAAAACCCAAAGTCACCAACAAAAACTTATTATCTTTACCAACAAAGTGTAGAATATTCTAAACCTGTTATCATATTACTCATTCTATACGTATGCAACCTCTTTTGTTGACTTTTTCACAAGCATAACATATTTAGCAAATTCAATATTAAAAATAAAAATTTATATAGAAAAACAAAATGTCTTATAACTAAAAATCTGGCCTGGTTTATCTTTTTTCACATCGACGCTTCCAATAAAAATGATCTTCCCCAATTCTGGATTCCATTTAAATTATTGCCATTACACTATGGACCACCATTATTAAATTATACCCCAATTTATTGTCGTTCCATTTCAAATTTCTTCAAACTTAGACTTTTATCATTCTTGCCCCAGACTTAAAATTGTAGTTTGTTTCATCCCTGTACTTCAAAATTGTATTACTCTTCTTTTCCCCTGGACATCAAAATTGTATTACTGTATTTTTCCCTGAACATCAGAATCGTAGTCTATTTCCCTCATACTTCGAAGTCCTATTATTTTTATGTTTTAGTTTAAAATAAATTCATTAAAGACGTACTTACGTTTAAACGGTAATTATAATCTTCATATTAGCACTCATTTTATTTCACTTTTATAATTATTACGTATTACTTTGTTTAATGGCAACGCACTTCGGCCTTTGTTGAGTTCAAAACTAACCTCCTTATCAAGGTGCTTGCTAATATATTCTGGAATTCCCACTCCATCCGTGGGTATGGTCTAGAACTCATCGCTTATTTCTGACCAATCGAATAATTACATTTAGAGCAGTTTCTGATGTAATGCTCCACGATTCCCCATAATCACAACCTGCCCGCAGCTGTCTTTCGTTATCAACATGCTGTATTTTGATAGATTTAATTTCTTTTCCATAAACAACTGATGCAACTCGACTTTAAATTTTCATATTTACATGCGATTCACGCAATTTTTAATCTGCTCTCTTATCAAAGAAAAAATGGTTAGATATTTGTACGCATTTATATTAGCTACCTGAAGCTCTATTTCTATATCCTTATTAATCTAATCGTCTGGAACTCCTCTTAATGCGTGTCTAATTACACTTTATCATTTATTTATATTATTTATATTATTACTTGCTATACCTAAAATTAACTAAACTTTATCTACAGGGTATTTAATATTTACTATCTACTTAATGAATGTATTTCCCATTCCTACGCCAACTATGCGTCTTCCTATGTGTATCTGCGTCGCTTAAAACTATTTCTACTTTATATACAGGGTGTTGATTGCCTACTATCTACAAACTATGTCTATTTCTTAATTTTTCACTAAATAAGTGCAGTTTTCTGCTGCCTATGCTAATTACTCATTCCTAAATTACCTTTACTATAAAGTGCACCCTTAAACAATCCCTTATCACAGCAATATATATATATATATAGCCGTGGAATCTCTCTAATTTAATGCTCTGAACCTCGCCAGAGTAAAAAACAAATTAATTTTTCAAAAATATAAAAATTCACAAAATTTTCTTACCCGAATTCTGCTTCATCAAATTAATTTCTTCAGCAGGTTCCCTGGCTAGCTCAGCTGTGGCTCCTCTCGGATACCTAAATTTACTATCATTCTCTTAACCATTCACACACCATTCAATAAAATCACAAAATAATACAACAATCATACAATATTTATTTACCACTTTTTACAGATAATAATTCAGAGTTATGTACAGGTCGGTGCTCTAGTTACACCTTAATCAATACTATCTTTGTAAAGTCCTTGTTTTTCAAATTGTAATTTCAAACACATTTAATGCAACAGGAGTAAATGGGCCCCAAATAATACCTTATCTTTATTTATTACTGCACATTGGAGTATGGTGAGCTCATGATAACCCAGTTTATTAATGTATGCTTTCCACTTTGCATACTATTACTACAAACTTAAAAAACCCATGTACTCTTAACAATTAAATTTAAATTCATCAAGAAATTTAATAAGCTTTACGTACACCTTTTGTTTTATATTCAAAATACCATAATAATGGTCAGTTATAAGTATCTTTTTCAATACGTTAAATTACCAAAAATAACCATCAAAGTTCACTCACACATCACAAATAATTTAAACAGTTTATCAACAAAAAAACAGCATATTCAAATGCGTTACCTGGAAAAGCTTCAAAAGTCCATCTCCGTTGAAGAAGCTTTATTTCTGAACCCCTCGGCCTTGTGATTATGCGCGCTGCTCCACCAGATGTTTTAACTCAGTCTAAGCTGAGTTTCGTGCTACCAATTAACACCAATTCCAATATCCAAATCTATGTGTATTACACTTTTTATTATTGCATTATTAATTTATGAGCTTGTTAAAGTATTTGTTGGACCTCAGTTAAATTTAAATTACTCGCCACTACTCGCGTTACTAACTATAAGGCCACAAATAATCTAATACTATCTTACTGAATTTTACAAATTTTTAATACTCACAAGCCTCGTCGGTTGATTATTATTCGTCGTTTAGCGATGCAAAATTAAAGAGAGAGCTATTAATTATCTTTTTGTATTTATACAATAAAACCAGGTCCCTCTTGGCCACACTTTACGTGAAATACTTAATCGAAAATAATATTTCCGCAAATTTTGTATAACCGTCTTAAAACTCCTAGAAATATTCCCTCGTCAACACGCTATATCATACCAACTATCACATCCACCTGTCGCGTGTTCATCTGTTCTAAAACTATCTATTTCGACCAATCATACAGTTCAGTGACGTTTTATAACTCCGCCTGTAGTATCTCTATTCCTGTCTTATACATATTTGATGTTGCATTCTAACCTTGCTTGAGTTGTAGAAAATCGATATTGCTACCCGCGTCTTATGGACTCCGCGTGGATCGAATACGTGCGTACTCAATTGAATGCTTTTATACCCGTCTCGTTCTGAAGCATATTATTGATTGTTCATCCCTTCTGCTCTTTAAGAAACTCTTGTTAGCGTTTATGCGAAACCACCGACGGTTGAATAATATTTTCCTCAAAGCTCGCCTTATTACCCTCACAAATAAGCGGAAGATGACCTTTCCAACATGCAGGTGTGCTTAATTATTGATCGTTTACAATAACAATTCTCGGAGCTTCTTTTCACGGTTTTCTATACATTCGACGTCCGTTTGTTTATTAAGAAAACTTTTCGCCTTGGGACTACTGATTTTACATGCTCTGATGCGTTTTCTGACGTTATTACCCGTTGAATTGAAATGAATTATTTTAATTAATAATTTCTATTGGCTTATAAAACTGATTTCCTTTATGAACCTATTAACTTTTAATCCCTAATTATAAAATTATGTCAATACTTGTTAATTTAAATTAAATAGATGAAATAAATTTTGCACGTAAATATTATGTTCCTTTCTCTACACAGGGTGTTTGAAATTGCATTGTTTACTCCCAAATTTAATTCTATAAATCCACTACAGTATATATATATATATATTGTAGTGGTTTTAAAGGGCTAAATCTACGTATAAACAAAGTAATTTCAAACACCCTGTATAAAGGAAACAACCAAAATTTACTTGCGAAATTTACTCCAGTTAGTTCATTTTTAAGTAACAGGTATTAACAAAATTTTAGAAATAATGAATAAAATTTAGATAGGTTCGTAAAGAAAAACATGTTAGAAGCCCATGCAATTATTTTATTAATTTAATCGAGTTTAATTGAACGGTTATTTACGTATAATATGCATAAAAGCGTGTAAAAATCCAACAATACCAAGGAGAAACGCGTTGCTAACGAACAAAGATATCGGTAGGGTTAAAATACGTGGAAAATCCAACTCGTAGAAGTGTTATTTAAAACGCTCGTTAAGATTAAACACCTGCAGAATTTTAAATGTCAAGTTCCAATTATTTTTGTAGATAAAGCTACAAGTTTTAAAGAATATCGGAAAACCGTTGCATGTGTTCGCCATTTATTGTATAGATAACAAACAAGGATTCTAAGGATTGTACAAAGGGTCGGATGTTTTCGCATGAAACGCTAATGAGCGGTTATTTAAAGCACGTAAGTTTGGGGTCCACCTGGGTTAGATAGCAGATGGTCTGGAATATCGATTTCTACCACTCAAGCAAGGTGAGAAAGAGACGTAAAATATGCATAAGCAAGGGACAACGTTAGTATAGGCGGGATTTGTGGAACGTCAGTGGATAGAGGATTGGTCGATATTGTTAGTTGGACATGAGACAGATACGAGCATAGTGTATATTAATTTTCAGAAAACATCGGAGCAGTGCACTGAAATTCGCGGACTTAGAAATCGGTTGAGCTCAAAATTTTAAGAACGTGTTATTTTAAATTACATTTTTCACGGTAAGAGGGTCTGGAGAGGTTACAATAGAAGCATATAAATACTTTTCGAAAACATAATGAAAGCCCTTAATGTTTCGACCGCTTCAGACGACGTATGAAAGTTATCACAAGTTTGTAAATATAATAAAATTATTTTAAATTATATTGCACGGGGTTAGGCTCATAATTTGTACGCGACTTGTGCCGGGTTTAGAAGTTATTGAGCTATCACCTATATTTTTTTTAACAAATTCGTGTAGTGACGTTATGTAAAGCGGATTAAATTAAATAATCATGAAAGACGTGTAATTAATTTGGATTTGGAAATTGGATACACAGTAAAGGCAGCGCTAGCAGCTCAACTTACATGGGGTTCTTTTACTAATAGCTAGAAGCGGCCTGCAGACCCGAAAGAAGCAAATGCATGGCATCGTCAACATAGCAGAGATCTTCTAGAAATTCCAGGTAACGCTTTGAAATTGTGTTGTTACAAACTATGAATATTGGGTGACGTATGAGAGTGATTTTGAAGGTATTGTGCATTATTTGGCGTAGTGAACATAATAAATGTAACTAACTTTATGATGGTATTTAAATAGAAATCTGAAGGTGTATATAAAGCTTATTAACGTTCCATCAGGAAGTTAAATTTTGTGAAGAGTACATGGGTTGTTTTTTTAGTTCGTTGTAAGAGTATGCAAAGTATAAGGGCATACATTATTCAGAATTGACTGGGTTATCATGAGCTCACCATACTCCAGAGTTTACATAGATTTAAAATAAATTATAAAGAAGGAATGAGAAAATAAGGTATTATTCAGGGCCCATTTACTCCGGGTACATTCTATGTGTTTGATAATTTAAATTAAAATACAGGACATTACAAAATAGAATTTATTGAGGTGTAACTTGATCACTGAAATGTGTATAATACTAAATTTTGTTTGTAAATAGTGAAAAATAAAAGATTGTATGTTTGTTGTATTTTGTGGTTGTGGGAGTGTGCGTGAACGATAGAATATGAGAGTGAATCTAGATATCCAAGAGGAGATCAAACTGAGCTAGCCGGAAGCAGTTGAAGAAGGCAATTCAACCTAGGAAGAAAAGAAGGAACGGGTAAAAAATTATAATTTTTTTTTTGAGTGCATAATTTCTATTATGTGGTTGGGGAGGCATATCCAGAGAACCACGGCAATATATATATATATATATATATATATACATAACGCTTATGAAACTAACAAAAAAGCTTATTTGGTCTCCTGAATCTCAAACTTCTCCTATCTGTCACTATGCTGTAATCTAAAAAACAAATACTTCCCTACAATTCTATTCAAGATAACGCAACTATCAAAATACATCACACTCAATTTACACGAAATAAAATTTACATCTTCCAAAACTCTTTTCATTACCACTGTTCACTCACATACAATAATATATCTTTGATTAGACACAATTCATTTCCAAGAATGTGTTTGGATTAAATATTTTCATCATACATATGCCCTATTAAAGTAAGTGGGCTAACCTCATACCTCACTTTAACCCTTATCTTAATATCAGCTTCTTAAAATTCCAATCTCAACCGCCACAAAATTCCACCTAATTTTGTCAACAAACACCGACGGTTTTTTACCGATCATAAATTTTAACGTTCAACACAGAAAAACTCTTAGAAAACGTTCCTGCCCTTGCAACGGTCGGTGTCTTCGCCGAAAAACTAGCCTCAACGAAAATCGATTCCTTTTAGATACACGCCTCACAATTGAAACGAACCTAGTCCTTTCTCTTTTTCTCTCATCTACAGCCATTTTCTTTCTCGTGCATCGTTATTACGAATCCCACTCGGATATGTGTCCTCTCTAACTTTTAAACTGTCACGCGTCTACTTGTAACGTCCAATTATATCTCTTAATTTCTCTCCCTATTTTAAATTAATACAAATATCTTCTATCTGATTCCTGCTTATGGCTTCTAGTTTATCTTTATCCCCTTGTTTGTTACGAAGTTTAACTGATATTTGACTTATGCATCCCCGTTCTTCATATGCTGTAATAAAGTCCGTCTTTGTTTGTGATATCGATCCGTGTTTGCCTTAACGTTTATTTGTATTCGTAGAAAATATTGATTTTTTTCCTATCCATAAAAAGATCGTGTTTTCAAATGCTATTTTATGCTAAACGGTAATGAAATGTTTTCACTTTAGTAAAAGATGCCCTTAAAATTATCGATTCTACGCTAACAAAAATTTGAAAAACCTTTTTAACCATTATACACTATTTATATTCTAATTAAAGCTGCGTTTTCATCCTGTACACTTACTAATCGGCCCTTCTTGATAGATGTTTAATTTTTATTTGTAAATATTAAAATTGTTGACTTACCTTCATTTCTAACTTTGCCTGGCTAGCCCAACAAAATTGACGGAGTTTTTCAAAATGAAATCAAACAGCAATATTAAAGCATTTATACGGTATGAATTATTTTCACTCATACAAAAGCATATAGAACGTTTACAACAACGTTTCTTTCAAACATAAAAATAGTTCTAACAAATACTTATTTACTTAACTATAAAAAATATTCCTTATCTTATCTTAAGCTTACAAAACTAAATTTTCTTTCTTATGGATATTTTACCTGACTTTGTGTATTTCCACGCTTGTAAGGTTTGTTTAGCCAAAAAATCTTTGACAGATAATCTATTAAAAAGTCAGAGTGTTTCAAACTTTGACCACAAACTTTCCTGGTAAAAATCTTTTACAAAAAAAATTATTATGACTATCTTAAACCATTTTAAACTAAATGAGAAAATTCAAATACCAGTTACAAAAAAATTAAACTTGCAAAAATCCACGAAGCACTTTTTTAATCTAACTCGTAATTAAATATTTTCTTATTTTAAATTGACGTCCAAATCAGCTTACCAGATGATCCATAAAATCTTCATTTAGAAACAGCAGTTAGGAATTTCCATATTTGCCAATACCTTTTTTTCAATTATTTAATAAAATTTTTAAAATAGCGTTATATTGAAGAATTTTCCCTCTTAATTGTACTTAATAATATCCGTTTTTATGTAAGTTACGTTAAAACATCGCTTCTTTAATCATTCTAACATCATAATTATTACATTAAGCTATGCTTACTGCATACTTCAAATATCAACTTCGCAAAGCAACACGCTTTCGATTTTAATCAAAGTAACATTTCGCGATAAAATTAATCAATACACACACACACACGCACACACACCATATAATATACATGCCCGCTCACACATATGTATGCACTCCATACTCTTTCATCAAATAAATTAGTCATCTTATATCCTATGAAACAAAAAAAATTTTTACATCAAAATTTATGACATCAAATTGATGTATATACAAGTTTAATGTTTACAATTTATATTTAAAAACTTTTAATTTTGTTAGTTTTACAAGTTTTTCTAAGATTTTTATTATGTTTGTTATGCTAGTTTTTAATTAACCTCAAGTTTGTAAGTTTATTATCTATGTACCATATTTACAATCTAGCATATAAAAATTTTAGATAGCCTGTGATCAAGAATTTAAAATAAATTCAAAAATTTAGGCTATAAAAAAGAGTTTTCAACTTAATCCAGAGACCTCAAACCCACAAATCAATTCTGAATTACAAATATTTAGGTCGAAATTATTTTCACTTTATATATATATATATATATATATATATATATATATTATATATTAATATATACACTTTATATATATATATATATATATATATATATAAATATATTGCTATGTACTAACTGGATTTATCAAGCCCCCAGGCTTGGGCAGCCATATAAATTTGCTATGAACTAACAGGAACTATCGTTCGCCGACTTTGGGTCGACCAATAACAAAACTTGATATGATAACGCCTTACTCGGTATCAATGGCGTTTTCTTACTTGACTCCACCTCTCTGTTTATCTAATCATAAACTTCACTTCCACTAATTTTATTGTTCTGCCTCGACTAGCTTTTATTTTGAACATAAAATGAAGTTAATTAATTCCATATAATGAAAACAAATATTATGTACAGGTTTTGAAAATTATTAAAATACACTTTTCAATCAATCAATATTGTGAGTCTTATTTATTTCAAAAATCATATGCTTTGCAATTAATCTAAAGTCACCAAAAAAATTATTCTTTTTGCAAAAGAAGCCTGGAACGTTCAAAACCCCTTTATTATATTACGTACATTCAACGTATGCAAAGTTCGTTGCTGACTCTGTTACAATAGTTTATATTAATTAATTAAACAAATTCAATATTCAAATTTAAATAGAAAAAAATGTCTTAAAACTAAAAAGATCTAACCTGGTCTGTTTACTTCGTGCTTCTTTATTTCTTTCTCGCAACTCAAAATTGTATTAACGCATCCATTATCAAACAACATCAATTAGAATTTTCCATGCATTATTATACCATCCATTTGGATCATTAACATCGTATTCAAAATTATTCTCCACCAATTTGGAATTATTATATACCCATTTGAAATATTATCTGCTAAATTATGCACATCTTTGGAATTTCAAAATTATCATCAGCCTCGACTTATTTTCGTCAAACTTAGAATTATTGTCGTCGCCATTAGAATTATTGTGGTCGCCTTTAGAGTATCATCGTCATCCGATTTAGAGTTTATTCTCCCCAAACTTAGAGCATTGTCATCAAAACTCCGAATTATTATTATCACACTTAAAACCGTTAATCGGCAATAGAAATTTTATCTTCGTAACACTATCTGTCACTAAACAATTTATTATTATTACGCACTCATTACTCTTAGATTCAGAGTGACGCACCTTGGGCCTTGTTGAGTTGAAACTGAGCTCCGTTATTATTTCTTGTTGTTAATATATGGGTATGTCCCCCTTTGTCTGTGGGTTTGGCTTACTAATCATAACCAATGAGGTCTTTCTATTTCCTACACTTAAAGTGGTTTTCTGATGTAACATTGTTGGCTTTTTGAGTAATTGTTGTTTGCTACAGATGCTACGTTATCAGACCATGCGGTGTTTTGAGAAAATAATCGCTTTTCCATATTATACAAAAATACCTGATGCAATTCGAATTTCTATTTTCAAGTATGTTTATTTCTTTACGCATTTTTAATCACATTTACTATCAAAAATTGTTAATTGTTTGTACGCACTTACACTACGCTTCTTTAAGTTTTATCTCTTATCTCCGTATTGCGTTATGTTTAATTCGAATCCTTTTCAGTGCGTGTTTAATTACATGAACTATACTTACTTCTAAATACGCGTGTTTCTACTAAAAAATATCATTGTTTGCATTACCTGAAATTACTAAAACTCTATATACCGGGTGTTAAATATTTGTTATTTACCTAATGCATGAATTACTTATTTCTATGCTAACTATGCGTTTTATTGTGTCTATTTGCGTCGCTTAAAACTACTTATACTCTATATACAGGGTGCTAAATGCTTACTATTTACAAACTATCCCAATTACTCAATTTTCTACTAAATAAATGCAGTTTTCTGCTTCCTATTGTGATTTCTGATTACTACATGACCATTGCTATAAAATACACCCTTAAACAACCCCTTATCACAGCAACATATATATATATAATTATCTTTTTCTAGAATGTATTAGTATCTCCGCGATTTCGTTTCCAATAATACAGGTTTATCTGACATAATTATCTGGGAAACTCTTATTAGCGTTCAAAATTGTAGAGTTCTATTACTTCGTTGTTTCGTTCTAGTTATTAGTGACGCGTTACTCGTCTTTATTTAACATCCAAGGTTATTATGGCGTCGCATACTAATCTAGTAATTGCGAAAGGTAATAAATAATTTTTATCAGTTATTCCACGGATTTTATGGATTTTTTCAATGATCGGACCGCTTCTTTGAATAAACGTTTATTTATTAATGAGATATTTACGAAGTTCACGTATTTCTCCTCAATTCCTTTCGAATTTTCAAGAGCATGTTTTTATTTACAAAGTTTTTATGTTATACAAGGACTAATTAATAAGTGAAAATAAATGGCTTTGTATTTATCTTAAAATAATCGATTGGCGTTCGCATCGAATGCGTTATTATGGTATATTAAAATTATTTATTTTTACATATACAGCTTATATTATTTGCTATTTATTTACAATACGCTTATAGCATACAGGGTGATTATTTATTCACGCGCAATTTGCATTTTTCGCTTGTATATCAATGAAATAAAAGGGCGTAACCATAAATTTACGGAAATTTCTATTTTTCCAAATTTTCTTATATTTTGGTGGGATTTATTTGTAGAATTTAGGTGTCAGAACTCGGAAAAACGATTACCGGACTAATACGTCAACAATTACATTAAAAACAAAGCAGGCATGTTACGTCAGTGACTATGACAGTACTGTTTCTATCTGTCAGTAGGTTCTTGTAAATTAATTGCCACAGGTTTTTAAATTATTTAAAAGTTTAAGAATTTAAATATTTTTTAGTTCTATTATTGTCAAATTATTAGTGGCTGCACAGAGATTTTGTACGCACCATACTCGGAAAGTGTTTTTATAGGACTCGCAAGCTTTCAGGGTTCTACCTACGACGTCGCCCTGACAACGCATGCTCGCCCTGTAAAGTGCTACTTTTCGAGCTTGGCATGTTAATAACTATTGTGGTTTCTGAACAATGACGATCACAAATCTACATTTCACCCATTTAGTCATATCTATACAAATATACCAGTTGTAACGAGTTGGTGCTGCTTTAAATATAAATTATATAAGAAACCAAATATTAAATTTGGATGAGGTCGTTTAAATGTACCCACATTTTGTATAGTATATTTCACGAATAGTTACTATTAATTAAACACCATAGGTTAAATTTTAGTTTCTCTAAAGGTAACTTAAATAATAGGGCGCAACACTTCCTTTTCTAAATGCCATGTTAACGTAATAATTAGTACGATAACTTATCTTAAAACTGCAAAAGAAAGCATCTTAATATTACAAGACGCTACGTATGCGCTTTCCATAAAAGGATAATTTACAATATGACAGTTGTCCATCCCGACCTCTGAGGGCAATAAAATAATACCATATTACAACCGTAATACATATTACACACAATGTAGGCAACCTTTGCGTAACTAGTCTGACCATAACCTTTTATTTAGCTTATATTAAATATGTTCCTCAGTGAGAACGAAATTGGTAGAAGGAAAAATGAGATGAAACAAAGTACCACAAGTTGAAAGTTATTTTCTAACATTATTAAGAAAGAATGTCAAAATGTAGCAATACAAGCATGTAAGAGGCGAAAGAAGGGCCGCGTTGCTTTGGTTAGAACCTTTGCTACGCTCAAGTGTATAAAGGATTTTCTCACGATTCGCAGATTTTGACAAGTGAGTGGGTTGGAACGAAGATAGGTTAAACGTTACTGAACAGAACTCAACTACGTGATGTAACGCAGATTTTCCCGGAAGCGAAAATTAAACGATACGCGAGCTCTTGTGTAACTTCGCTTGCAAGTTTGTCCAGGAATGGTAACCGTTCGGGGTACTTTAAAAATCGTGTGTACCGGAACAAAAAGAACTACCTGCGGATATAGCTCAAATAAGTGGACCTTTTGTGTTAAGGGAGTTGCTGTTAGCTGGAAAAATTTTTATATACCATTTTAGTCATTCTCGGGTTTTTAAGACGAAATTGGAAATTTGTGAATAAAGTATGCGCTTTTTCTGCTTAGAAATATGATTATGTACATGTGAATTATAAGTATGAAAGACTTGTATTTATGTAGTTGGAAATTAATAGAACTTGAAAGTAGTTATATTGGTTGGCTATGAATTGGCGACGAAACTACATTTTGGTTAAATCTGTGTTTTTAGAATATCCCAACACGTGTGCGTATTGACTTTAAATATAAGTCTTCTTGGTGGGATTTATTGTTACTTAAAGGACAAAAATTTAATATTTTGAATAGACAATGGAATGATAAAGGGAAAGTAGGTATTTTACTTTTTTCTATGTATTGTTATTAAAGACATTTCCCCAAATGGGATTTAGAAGATCATGTACATCAATATTGGAAACGGAAATCATGGTGTGTTGCTATTGTTGATGTATTTAATGTTTTTCTTTAGAATTTCTTGTAGTTTAATGCTGAGAAATTTCTTGTAAGCTTAGTATATTGATTCATATTACAATTATTTGAACTTAATATAAGTTAAGTCTAGACCAAATACTGGTTGAATTTGTTTGTGAACTACGTAAAGGTAGATAGCTTTGTGAAGGGATATCCAGTTACCGCAGTGATGAAGCTGTATTTGGGAGGGGTTCTTTACTTTAAAAATAGAGCAGTATAACTCATACGTTTAAGTTTTCTGATCAAAGATTTACTGGTTTTCCATTTTTCGACGTTGAGTTTAGTCGTTAGAATTAAATTGGTGAGTATGCGCAAGTACGGGTACATTACTGCCAACGATGTACGGGTTTATAAATATTTTAGATATTCTGCTTGGTGTGGCAGGTGATACAACAACATGTTCTTTATAGTGTTAGTTTATCATATGTTCCTCTAAACGCCAGTGGCGTAACTACGATTTTTGGGCCCCCCCGCTAAAATTTTAAAGTGGGCTCTCTTTAAAATGTATTACTTTTACTGGCTTATATTTAGCCATATTTTTAAATTATAGTACATGTAGAGAAGGAAGCAGTATAGAATTAAATACATATACTATATTAATCAAGTGCTTTATTAATTATAAAACCAAATTACATAAATTCAAACTTATAAGTTAATTAATATTAAATCTACATATTTATACGCCGCACAAAATTATTTACACCTAAAAATTTGATACAGTAAAAACCTATGAGCTAGCAGACATTCCAAATCAAATTCAAAATTTTGTTTTTCTTGCATGTTTTGCTGCAAACGCGTTTATTGTATCCTCTATATTCATATTTTTGGCAGTGTCATGTTCTACTGCTAAGAGGGATAAATCGTCTAATCTATCTTGTGAAGTGCGGTTCCTAAGATAATTTTTAATAATTTTTAATTTTGAGAAAGATCTCTCCGCACTTGCAACGCTAACGGGTAAAGTTAGGTATAACATTAAGGCTGTTATGGTGTTTGGAAAACTGCTAGAACCTGTAGATTTGGAAAGTACTAGATATTCTAAAAATTGTAAGATACCGTTAACATTTTTAATTCATCACAAATAAGTCTATTATTTTTGAGTGTAGTAAGTTCTATACCTATAGCATCATTTAAATCTTTGTAGTAAAATTTTGCAATTGTTTTGCCTTAGATAAAATATCGTCTGCAGTTAAATTCAAAAATACATTAGGTTCTAAGAAATTAAACTTTTCGTTTACATGAAAAAGTCGATTTAAAACGATTCGACAGCTGTGAAATTATAATATCCATTACGCGATAAAATACATTTATTTTAAATTTAAATTCTTCATCATTAAATCGATAATCATTGGATAATTCATCGTAATGCTTTTTATTTTTGGTTGCCTTTTTTTATAAATTCCGGTTTAATATTCCATTGCCCTGCAACTTTCGCTGCTTCCTCCTTGATGTTGGAATAGTTATTTCTTGTTTCCTTGAAAAATTTTAAAGTTTTTGTAATAAGAGAGTTATCTGATTAATATTCGCCTTTTCACTCTGAGCAGTTTGTGAGAGCTTGTTAAGCTCTTCTAGAATTTGACTTAAAAACACTTAAAAAATAAAATTAAAATTATCCATGCTAGTTAATATTTGCTTTGCGTCATTTCGTTCATCTGTTTTTTATATCATAATAATTTTATTAAGAGACATTACTATATCTTTATACCGAATTCTTATGGCAGCTAAAGATTTTACTCGATCCGCCCAACGTGTCGGATTTAAGCGTTTCAATTGTGTGAAATTTTCTTTAAAACAGAAAGCCAATTCCATCTTACTATACTATTAGCAAAAATGTATATATGTTTTCTAAAAGTAGAAAAACGATTCTATTTCTTTTATACCTTTAACGGCATCATTTATGACTAGATTTAAGTTATGGGCACTACAGTGCATATATAAGGCTGCAGGCTCTATGTTTAAAATTCTCTTTTGCACGCCAGAATACGTACCGCTCATAACGTTAGCTCCATCGTAGCCCTGCCCTCTACATTTATTTATATCTAATTGCATGTTGGTTAAATTGCTTAATATTGTTACTGTAGATGTTAGTAAAAACGCGTTACCGGAGAAACGCGAATAATGTCAATCTTACCGTCACATTAGAGAGTTTGGGAAATAGCGTAGCTAGAAGGTAGTTAATATAGATTTCTTTCATTGTATTACAAACAGTTATATTTAAAGTTAATAGTCACCGATTCAAATAGGCGCACTAAATGTAAGTTATAGAAAAAGTTTAAATTATTAATTGTTAAAATTGTAGCTTGAAGCGCACCCTTATTTTTCATTAAAGGAAATTGCTGTCAAGACTGTGTCCTTTGTTCTACTCGAACAAAATCTTCAAGAATTATGGAAGATAATCATTTGGATCTCAACTTTTGCTTCAGTTGCATTGCATGTAAAATGCCAGATGCGGCAGATAATCTTGTTGCCTGCGATATGTGCGATAACTGGTGGCACTATTCTTGCGCGGGTGTAAGCGAATCTGTTGTGAATCGAATCTGGGTTTGTGCGAAATGCGTTTCTGTTCCCCCGATGGCTAAATCTTCACGGTCTAGTACTTCTAAACTCAAAGCGCAGCAGTTGGAACTTAAATTAAAACGTTTAGAAGAACAGCACGCTTTAGAGAAGAAGGAACAGGAATTAGAAAAAAGATACATGCAAGAGAAATATGAACTACTGGAAAAGGGCTTGTTAGACGAAGAAGCAGATAACTGCAGCTTCATCTCAGAACCTGAATGTCACGAGCGAGTACAAAATGTTGCTGCATGGGTCGAGAACCAGGTTCCTAAATACACAAACAATCAAAGTTTAAAGTCTGTAGCATCCGTGAGATTGTCCGAAATTGACCGCTCGGTTTATTTAGCTGAGAATCCTATGAACGAGGAAGTAAACGTTGCAGGGTAATGGGTACAACCCAGTTAAAACCACAACAAAACGTACCGTCGGCCAAGGATTCCAATTCTAAAGTTAAACCGGAAGCAGAACAGCAGTTGTTTCGTTTACTACAGCATAAAATGGTTAGGCTTAAGAGCAGCAAAGTCCTTCAGTAGAGGACTTGGAAGAACTAAAAGAGCAGTGGCGGATTTGGCAACTACAGTTGCAGCGTCGGGACGGATTGTGTTCTCAAATTCCATATGAAACAGCCATTCCTAAACGTCACGTTTTGCTAAAAGATATTGTAGAGGAAAAAAATGACCATGATCAGGGTAGAACAAACGATACCTTAGTTCGCAGTGCAAATGTCACGTGTGATGTGAACTTAGCCGATCATTTTACCAGTTTACGTTTCGATCAAAGCGAAGTTGGAAATCAATCGACGTTAAAAGCGGGTGATCGTCCTATACCCTTAAATACAAATCCTGTGTATTCCACAAATACGAAGGAGCGTCATTTTGATTCCGCGCGTTCAAATCACGGAGGTGCGGAATATTTGCTACCTGTGAGGAGAGAACATGCAACCTTTCAAAGAGCCAATTCAGAGCAACTAGCCGCTAGGCAGGTTATGCCACGTGACTTACCGGAGTTCTCTGGTGAACCGGAACAGTGGCCTATATTTATAAGTAGCTATAATAATTCTACAGCTGCTTGTGGCTACAGTAACTCCGAAAATCTTGCTCGATTGCAACGATCTTTAAAAGGTGGTGCCCTCAAGTCAGTTAGGTATTACTTGTTGACCCTGAGTCCGTGCCGGACGTGATAAAGACACTCCACATGCTTTACGGACGCCCCGAGGTGATAGTAAATAAACTAATTAAAACGTATTAGCCATACCATCCCCAAAGCTGAAAACTAGAAACGTTGATCGAGTTTGGGATGTCGGTTAGAATCTCACGCAGCACCTAATTGCAGTCGGACAACACGCTCATCTGTTAAATCCAGTCCTTTACAAGAACTGGTAGAAAAATTACCCGCTAACATAAAGCTCCAGTGGGCCCAACAATTGAACAGCTTTTCTACTCCATCACTTCAAACGTTCAGCGACTTTATGTCGTCCGTAGTGGAATCAGTCAGTAGGGTAGTATTATACTCTGGTAATCAGTGTGAACGGACAGAAAAAGCTAAGATAAATCTTCACGCTCATGACCAGAGAAATCTACCTACATCCGGTGGCTCTGCTGACAATAAAACTCTGAAAAGAAATGTTTCCTATGCTTTAATGAAGCACATTTTGCAAAAGACTGCAAGATATTTTTAGACTGTAGTGTTGAAGACCGTTGGAAACATGTTCAACGTCTAAAATTGTGTAGATGCTGCTTAAAACTTCACTTTCGTAGGTCATGCAGGAAGCAAATTAAATGTCAAATTGATGGTTGTCAACTGAAGCACCATCCCCTGCTGCATTCTCTGACTAAGAAAGACGTTAAAATAACAGGTCCGCCCAAAACGGAAAGCCATTCATATCACCACATTAACGAATCAGTGTTATTTCGGATAATACCCGTGATCTTGCATGGAAACTCAAAGTCCATTCAAGTATTCGCTTTACTAGATGAAGGTTCTTCTGCAACTCTTGTGGAACAAGAAATTGCAGAACAGCTTGGGGTAAGTGGACCGAATGTACCGTTATGTTTGAAGTGGACAGCGAATATGTCACGTTCCGAAAGTCATTCGCAGGTCATATCGCTGGGTGTTTCTGCGGTTGGAAAACGAAAGTGTTACAGATTAGAAAATGTGCGAACAGTTGAACACCTTAATTTACCAACACAATCTTTGCCCTTTGAAGAAATAGCCAAAAATTTCCACACTTGAAAAGGTTGCCCGTGATCAGTTATGAGAAAGCTACCCCAAAACTATTATTGGGTTTGCGTGATCTACCTTTAGCCGCCCCACTGAAAATAATTGAAGGCAAATACGGTCCAGTAGCGACAAAAACAAGATTAGGGTGGTGTGTTTATGGGCAACTTCAAGAGGGAAATACAGCTGAACAGTTCAATTACCATATTTGTGACTGTGAGTCTGACAATAAAGCTGAACTTATGCTTAAAGAGTATTTTGGTGTTGAAGATGTTGGAACGCTTCCGATTGTAAATTTAGAGTCCGAGGACGATTTGAGAGCAAAACGTATACTCCTAGAAACAACCATCAGAGTTGGTGACCGTTACAAGACAGGTCTATTATGGAAATGCGACCATGTGAAGTTCCCAAATAGCTATCCAATGGCAATGCGTCGCCTGGAGTGCCTAGAAAAGCGTCTGAACCGAGATCCCAGTTTAAAGGAAAATGTTCATCTTCAGCTGCAACAATATCAAACAAAGGGATATGCTCACTATGCAACTGAGGAAGAATTAAGTAAAGCACCAAAGGGTCGCGTTTGGTACTTACCGTTAGGCGTTGTTCTGAATCCAAAAAGCCAGGTAAAGGGCGTCTAATTTGGGACGCAGCAGCCAAAGTGGGGAGGTGTCGTTAAACTCCATGTTGCTTCCAGGGCCTGATCTCTTAGTGCCATTGTTGTCTGTACTTTTCGCTTTCGTCAATACTCGGTGGCGAAGTTGGCATTGCTAGAAGTAAACGAGGATGGTAAAGATGTCAACGAACATCCTTACGTGGAGGGAATGTTACTGTAGATGTTAGTAAAAACGCGTTACCGGAGAAACGCTGAATAATGTCAATCTTACCGTAAACACATTAGAGAGTAAATTAAAATTAGCGTAGCTAGTAAGGTAGTTAATATAGATTTCTTTCATCTGTTTTATATATCATAACAGTTATATTTAAGAGACATTACTATATCTTTATACCGAATTCTTATGGCAGTTTAGAAGATTTTACTCGATCCGCCCAACCGTGTCGGATTTAAGCGTTTCAATCGTGTGAAATTTTCTTTAGAAACGCATTTCGCACAAACCCAGATTCCATCTCACTATACAGATTAGCACTAAATGTATATATGTTTTCTAAAAGTAGAAAAAAGATTCTAAATTCTATTTATACCTTTAACGGCATCATTTATGACTAGATTTAAGTTATGGGCACTACAGTGCATATATAAGGCTGCAGGCTCTATGTTTAAAATTCTTTTGCACGCCAGAATACGTACCGCTCATAACGTTAGCTCCATCGTAGCCCTGCCTCTACATTTATTTATATCTAATTGCATGTTCGGTTAAATTGCTTAATATAGTATTACATAGTCCTTCAGCAGATTGGGACTCTACTTTTGTAAAACCCACAAAAGTTTCACAAATATCTATTTTGGTTACCTCTCCCAAGCTGTCTTTTTAAAATCAATATATCTTACAATTTTACTTAATTGATCAATCTTAGTTATATCCTGTGTAGTGTCTATTATGATTGAGAAAAAGGAGCGGATCTAATTTTATTTAATAAAATATTTTTAAGTGTGCGCTTAAAGTATTAATAATATCGTTTTGAATTTTTGGGAAAGATATTTAATTGAACCTTTGGGTCGTTCAAGCACTTTTTGTAATATAGGATCATAGTTACTAATTAAATGAACTAAACTTAAGAAATTACCGTTGTAACTGTCTTTTGAATCAGAAAAACTTTCTCTATGTCCTCGAAATGACAGCATGCGCTGGGATAGTGTTAAAGTAACATTGAAAAGTCTGTGTAAAACATTTTCCAAAATTCAGTTTCTTGTTTTAATAGTAGAGTATCTTTCTTATCTATGGTATAATTTTTTTCCACATATCGTAAATAAAACAACAAGTTAAATGAGATTGAGCAAGCAAATGCTCTTTAATTTTTTGATAAACCCTGCCAATCATTAATTCCGGTCGTCCAACTTGACCTTACTGAAGCAAACAGCCAACATGGTTGACAATAAACACAATTTTTAATTTAGAATAACACAACCACCCATTTGAATTGTGTGGTAAGTTTAACGTATTGCTTTTATTTTCGCTTGCAGTTATTAAGTAATAATAGTGAACTGAAAAACTTCTATTTTATTATCTTTAGGAAACGCACCATCTGGTCTACACAATCCGTAATTAATTATTTCTTTTCTTAAATTGTCATTTTGTAAAACATTGATTTTTAAAAATGTGCAAAATCGGTTGGATATTCTTTCGTCAGATCCATAGATAGTTCATTAAGTGAAAAGTACTACTCACATTTACCTCTGTAATTGTAGTGGTATCTAGTTCCAAATTTCTATCGCGGCCGTCATTATGTGATGTACTTGCGCCCTGGGTGAGAGTTTTAAAATTGTTGACGACTGCTGTTCGTCTGTAGCGGAACTAGTAGATGCTACTGTCGAAAGCCCAATTTCTTTCATAGATTGTTCTTGTTTTCGGACTCTTTAGAAGTAAAAAGGAACTTATTTTTGGAATCTTGCTCTTTGATTCTTCCAATAGTTTCCTTTTTCGTTTTTGCAGCGCCGCTTGTAGTGCTCATTGTATATTATTTCCTGCAATTTTGAATGAAATTAATTATAATGTAATTAGATAAGTAATAATTATTTAAAAGCCTTTTGAAATTACAAATAACACATACATACTTTGCTTTAAATGCTTTAATTAACAAAATATAAATGATTTTTATTGAATGCTTAAAGATTTATTTATATGTATTTCTCAGCGCGACTTCAACTATGATCAAATCAATAGTAGTTTAATAAAAATAGATATAAATACTTACGTTTAAATATGAAAGACCTCCTGTAATACGAACACAACACTATTGAGTAAAACGTACTGGAATGCTTTTTACTTCCTTTCCGTTATATATAATGCAGCTAATGCAAATACGTTGCAACCAGCTGACTAGAAACCACAAAATGAATTTCTTTCTAGTATTATATTTCTAGAAAGCGAAGGTTACTAAGCTACCTGCCATCCTGTGAATCTGTACTGTACAGACAATAGCCCTTTTATTCCTATTTAAAATCCCACAAACCAAACTAACCCTACTATACGTCGTTTAATAATGCTTTACCACTTTATACAACTTATCACTTAAGAATAATATAGACATCTTTGTTATTAAAGTTTACAGTCTCTTTCATCTGTTTATTAACCCTTACAAAATAGGACAGAACGGATAGAAAGAAGAAAGGATTCAGGCTGCAGGTGGTGTTCAGTATTTATCTTAATTATTATTTCTTGTATTTCAGCAGTTCCTAGTAGTAACATCAAGAAAACGTTCGTTAACCTGCGGTTTCTGAATTATCTGCAATATTTTCTTGACCGTTTCTTACCTGCCAAATACGTTGAAGATGAATAAGTTGAGTTTATTATCGTTTGGGCCTTCTTGCACTTGGGGCCCCCCCGCATAGCGGGGGCTGGCAGGGGTGTAGTTACGCCACTGCTAAACGCGTATAAACTTTATGCCGGAAATTTTTCTTACGATTATTTGCAGTTAGATACCTCATCTATTAGGCCAGAAACATAAAACACCTTTATAGTTCATTTTGCAAAGTGATCTGCATCGGTAGTAGTTATAAAAAGTTCTTCTATTTAGTACTTTAACCGTAAAAACTACTTTTTGTAAATTTTAGTTCTAATTAAAATAAAACCGGGGTAACTACATCGGCTTTGCACTCTTATCTGAATCCCTCCAACCAGTTTGAATGGTTTTCTGCAATAAACTTGTTTACATAAAGCACACAAAAGAAGTATAAAAAGAAAAAGAATGGAAATCTAAAGCTGAAAAATTTTACATAAAGCTATTTATCCTACTGCGTGAACTAGAACGTATTTTGGTGTCTGCTGTACTTCGAAAATTAATGGAAGGTTGTAACAGTAACTTCTGGCACAAATTGGGGTCATCTTACGCTACCTGAGACCCTTATTTCATCCACACATTCTTGTTCCTAAGTTTCGCTCGCCCGATTTTCACAGTTACTGGGATGACTTTAGAACATAACTTTTCTAGTGTTAGTATAGTTTGCTTCAAGAAATCACCAAGGCCTGTTTATTTAATTACAGCAATGCATAAAAGCAAAATTCAATTAGGAAATGGTATTACGGATATTCGAGATCGAAGCGGAAGGAAGTAAGGTCAGAAGCTTTATTGAATTTCACCACCAGTTTCCCTAGTATTAACAGAGAGCAGGGCTCAAGTGAAATTCTACATGTGATGCATAACAAGCTATATCGAGAAGTAGTATATTTGCATTTAGAGAACGCTGAAGGATGGCTACGAGCCTCTCTTGGAACCTAAATTAGGGCAAGACACTTTAGACAAACTATATTGAATTTTAGTATTTCTGGATATAATACGATGGTGCTTCAAAGCTACATTTCACTTTAGAGAAGTGTTTAGTAAATTGATTTTAATCCTATACAAATATTTTCATTGGGGTTTTTCAAAGACATTTTCAGTAAAACAAATTTGTGGGCGGTTTTATATTTTCCTGAATTTCAATTTTTGCGACATCTAGAGTATCTTAAGTTTAAATCCAATATTGCTGTATTTTTTTGCTAATTTCTGTTAGATCAGTCAACTAAATTTGATTTATTTCACACAACTGTCAAAATTTCAATCTAAACGCAATGTTTTTCCAATTGTTTATTATCTATCTGCAAATCCATTTGGATGCAAGATTCGGTTCAACAATTTAAGGTTAATTGCTATTTGAGACGCATCTTACTGTAAAAGCCTTTGTATTTCTTATTCCAAGTCTGAAATCACTCTTAGAACTCTTATGGTATACAATTGTATCACTTAATGGGGAAAATAAATAGGGTTTAATTCTATTTACCGTCACAGCTTTTAGACTCATTTCAGCCAGTTGTTTTAATAGGTTAAATAATATATGACTCAGAATTTTAAAACAATTATTTTAGGCTGTTTTGATATTTATCACATCTGCAGTTTTGAAAAATATAGATGACGCGGAATGGCCACCTGAAAAAGATAACATCCTGAGATAAATGATAGTAAATGATAAATTCTTTACCATCAAGAATAATATATAATAAATCCCAGAGAAACACTTACGGATTTTCGCCAATTCCGTTGAAAGGGCACTATAATTTATCAACGTTCAGGCTTGTCTGCCGAACAACAAGCATCGATAAGGCGTCAATGAGCAGTTTAATTATTGGTGACTCTTAACTTGGAACGCCAGCCTACGATTTTTCACTTAGCAGCCGTTGGATTTCATGGATTCTACTTCATATATATCAAGCTTTAATCTAAGCTAAAATAATAAATCCTTTGTAACGTGTTGAATTTACGTCAAATACATGAATTTTTTACTCTACAAGGACGAAGTGACGTGACAATAAGATAGTGCCCCGGCTAGCTATCAATAGTGTGGGGTGGTTCCATGCAGCAAATACAAAACTTTTGTGGTTGTACAGATTATAACACTTCTACTAACTACCGAAGCGAACTAATGTAGCAGTTAATTAGTGCAACAGCTAGCTTTCAGTGATTCGTTATGGGTTCTATAAATGCAAATGCAAAATTCTAAAAATTTACATATTCTAACATCTTTACGAAATATTCCTATATCTTCCTTGAAAGGTTTTTAAACTCCTTTTGTCTAATAAACACTTTGAGCATCGATCCACTTAAAAAAACCATGATCAAAACCACCCTAAAAGATGGGTATTCTGACAGTCGGTTTAACGGATCTTACTGCAATCGTGGTTGATGGATCCTTGTGTAAACATTTCTTTTCTACCAATTTGAAATAAACACTAAAGTAGATGCAATAGGCCAAAACTATGGTCAAAACACCCGCCCATAAGAGCCCATGTATAAGTGACGAACTTTACGCTCATAAGCAATACATGAGTATTGTTTTTATATGGAGTATATGTGAGTGCAGGAGAGATAGACATATGATATATACATTCTAATAATAAAACCATTAAGAAGTGTATAGACATTCCTCAAATCTAATTACATATTATATATATACAATAGCTATCTCTTTCAGATAATGAGTGTGGAACAGAGACACCTACATTTCGTGATTTATAGGACACTTGCTATTTCATTTTACACCACGTGACCTGTACATTATTTAGTCACTGTATACAAGGCGTTCCGCAAAATAAAACCTATCACTTTGACATTTTGTTTTATCTACCATTTTTTGTCGCGAGCACCATTTGATTACGTCACAACTGTCATTGAAACACATGCGTCATTTTGATTACAACTGTCACTTTAACGTATCCACCATTTTGGTGCTATAATTTTCACTCACTCTGTATATGCACGTGTACCCGTAATTTTAACCATATTACTTTTACACGTCCATCATTTTTCAGGCGTCACAAGCGTCATCTTTTATACCTATTTCTTTCGACCCACGCCGTATACTACCTGTATACTACCTGTATATCAATTTTCGACTCACTTTGTATATTACAAAAAGTAGACTTTGATAAGGGTAGAACGCTGTACTTTATAAAAGTGTTTAATACTTAATTTATGTTTTTCGAACACCACTATTGGAAAAGGAATAATATGTGTCAATACGGTTTATTCGGTATAATAAACAGTGATGTCAAAACCTTATTACGTAATATGTAATACAGTGCTAAATATATAGAATAGTAAAATTATACAGTACAAAATAAACATTAACACACAATATCTCTGCAGCAGTCGGGAGCATCCTTGGACTCATACTAAGCAGCAGTTGTCCGTGGTATAGGATTCTGAGAAATAGAGAAAAATGTTAGAAATATGGCAAGCAAAGATGTGTATATGTATACACTTTTCCACGTCACCCATGAGGTAATATACTAGACTATGAACCAGTGACGTTACAAAAAAAAGCCATATAAACACCATTACCTTTATTAATAAAAAATATGTCACATGCCTCTGGTATATACCCAGAGCGCCTAGTCCACTACAACAATGAGAAAATACATCCCTTTTCCTTTTTATTAACCAAAACTATGTCCAATCGGCACTTTCCACAGTTCAACAGCAAGTTATTTATTAAAGAAATTGCAATTTTGAATGTGGAAATCAGCGACTTGTGGCATCAAATTCTGAAAATGCCTTTACCTGTTGTATATTTGAGCAAAGATTTTTAGAAACACAACGCGTGATTCACCAAGAATCTGCATGGTTTAGATTGGGATACTCCTTCCACAAATAGGTTATCAACGCCTCTTTTAAGCCTGCACTTGCAAGAGATTATACCAGTTTGCGCAACAGTATATCTAAAAGGTTTGCAGAAACAGAGGACTATTCCTCGATACTAATTGCACAATGTGCAGAATCTGGAGCTGTACAACATCCCGGCTACTAGGAAGTTAAACAAGGAGAAGGTCAATTTCGGTCATTGCTTGTTACACACCAACAGCAATTTAACTCGTACCCGACATAATGTGATGCTGTTACGAAATTTCTAAATAAATTATTGCACTAATTGATGTTTTTTAATCATATGGAAGTATGTGTCTTAAACAAACTGAGAAGATAAAGTTCTCATTGATTAGATGCGATAAAACATAAGTGGTTTACTTTATTTAGTCAATTGATTTTTCTAGATTATTTATACCTAGATATTCCTCTTCCCATTGGTCGTATGTGTAATCTTGAGCTTCGGACCCGTGGTTGCAACTATCACATCTTCTTTTTAAACTTCTCTCTCTCGTTAGCCTGACTCACTTCTTCCTCGTGACATTTTGTGGAATTCATTTACTATAAATTTTCATATTAATAGGTATTGCATACTGCTTTAGTATTCTGGTTAAATATATCTTAATACGTACCACTTTAACGTGAGGATTTATGTAAATGAAATTTGCGTGACGGTTTGACCTCCGATATTTGAATGAACGAATTTTATGATACTTGACTATGCTTTTTATTGCTTTATATATCCTAAACCACCAGGATCCAATAAGGCATCCTAGACCATCTCTTGATAATATAATAGCATTTTATTGTGTTCCAACTAGTTGGAAAAATCATAATCTCTGGTAGATTACCTTCAACGGTTATGTTAATTGTGCCGCTCGATCATTTCTGGCACTTCATTATTATTAGATAATTGCTATAAAACTACCTTGTTCGCTTATAGAATTGCACTGTCGATGCAATATTTAAAATCTCAAGCCATTTTCTAGTTGTAGACCTATTTTTTGCATTTACTTATTGTGGAACAAGTTGAGGTATTGCAAGTGCTAGGTGAAGCATCTAATTACAGAAAATCTTAAGGTGTTTAAAAGTATTAGCAAAAGAATAATATTTCCGCAGACTTATTCCCTCAATCAAAAATAAACTGTACAAAAGTTTCTACTTGAGAGGCAGCTACAAATGGATAGACGTTTTACAAAAAGTAGTTGGTGAATACAACAGCTGCAAACACCGGTCAATAGGGATGACTCCGGTGCAAACATAACTACGTCCTGAGCGAGTGCGGAAAATTTCCAATATCGTACCCATAACTCGTGCGAAAGTGTTTCACATTGGTGATATAGTTAAATTTTTCAAATTTTAAATTTATCTTTGAAAAAGGTTATTTACCCAACTGGACACCAGTATTATTTAAAGTTCAGCGAACTCAACAGTCCCACTCTATCACTTATTTGCTTGAGGATTTAAACGAAACGCCCATCTTGGACTCTTTCTACACGGACGAACTGTAAATTACGAATGCCCCAGACACTTATAGTTGAAAAGGTGCTAAAAGAGAAACAAGGTCCAAGAATTGTTGATTAAGTGGTATGGAATAGATAGTTAGGAATTTGCATGCTGTAATTGTTTCACATTTAGTGGACACAAACATTCGCATTTTAGTTTGTGTAATTAAACGAACATGCCAAATAATTGTCAATACTTCCCAATAGAATACACTAAAAAATTATCCTTTCCGGGTTTGATATTATTTAATTTATTACTAATTGCACCTAATTCTAGATTTGAAGTTACACAATGTTACCATAACTAACTAATTGGATTTGAGGAATGCCAAGTTCAAATATTAAATATTTGCTAACATGGTGAAAAATTCAATAAATGATGTACAAGTAACGTGGTGTAAAATGGAATGGCAAATGTTCTATAAATCAACGCAAAAATTATCATTTCCGGGTTTGCTATTATTTGAATTATTACTAATTGGAATGTCAAGTATAAATATTAAATATTGGCTAACATGGTGATAGGTTCAATAAATGATGTACGGGTAACGTGGTGTAAAATGGAATAACAAGTGTCCTTATAAATCATGAAATGTAGGCGTCTCTGTTGCACACCTATTATCTGTAAGAGATGGCTATTCTATATATAATATGTAATTAAATTTGAGGAATGTCCAGTTTAAATATAATGTAACAATTTATAATTATAAGTAGCCTTCTGCTATACGCTATAAGTGTTAGATAAAATAATCAATTATGGCTTGTTTTCCAATTGCGTAAACGTATTTAAGGAATTTGTAATTTTAAATAGATGCTGCAACATTTTCTCACCGCCATGTTTTATATCTAACGTAAAATAAATATCTAAATTTATTTAATCACCAAGTTGTAGAAGCTGTGACGCGTTGACCTCCGATTTTAAAATGATATTTGATTATGCTTTTTCTTGCTTTATATATGAGAGGGCAAGTATACAAATCCAATATTAGTGTTTATATAAAACAGATTTAGATTCGACATATCACTTCAGCATGCCCAAGTGGTTTGTCAGTGAGCATTGCAATATGCATATTAAATCACATTTGGCCATGGATGGTTAGTCTCCATAATATCGATTGCCATAGTGGAAATAGATCAATGTTACGTAATACCAAATGTGGCTAAAACAGTTCAAAAAGGTGGTCATATGCCCATATTCTTTTGGACATAAAGATTAGCAAATATCGACAACTGTATAGAACAATTAACATCTGCTTGTATAGGTGAATCAAAGAGGCAAATTACAAAATTCTGATTGTCTATTTCCGAAGATTCTAGTGATCATAGTGCATACTCTAGTACAACCCTATAAAAGACAAGTGCTCGTATGACTTTTTCATACCAAAGTTTGTGCTAAAACATTATAATGGCACATCGAGAGCTGTATATAGTTCAGTTAACCTGTGACTACTATACAATCGTCCAAGTGTACAGAGATACGTCTTAAAGGAGTACCGATTACTAAACGATATAACGGCATCAGCAAAGCCGACGAACTTGATTCCTGCATATATGTACTGCAATATCATAACGTGATGTCAACACCGGAAGCATAAATTATTGTATTTATAATTTTGTAAATTGTTTCTGTAAAAAATATAAATAGAGATGTTTGTATGTATTGTTCATTCGGTTGCTATTTCTGGATGTGTGCATACATGATTGTGAATTCAGGTGGAGGACTGTTTAACAATGTAATAAATAAATTGCCATTTGAGGTCCACCTTCCATCGCAAATAAAATTGTATAATTTATTTGGCTTGATTTATTGGACGTGCTGGTAATGTCAGTGTGCATTGGGTCTATGGCCATTTTTGCGACATGTCCATAAGGAACTGGTCATAGGCATTGGTTTATGTCCGTTTTGGTTTATGGGCATGGTCAGCACGTCAAAAAGACTGTACGTAGTATATAAGGGGTATACTTAACATGTATCATCAGTCTTAATGCGTCATGTTTACAAAATGTATGCAAATGATAAACGTTACTCTAGAGATGCTCAAACAAAGGTTCTAAGTGAAATTCAGCAGGGACTAAGCACATATTCTGCTAGTAAAAAAAAATATAAATCACTTCGATCAACATTGAGCAGGCATTTTCAACAAAAAAAGGGTGCTGTTCCTAGACCAGTAGTTGACGTACAATGTATGAATGCTGTTATGCAAAAAGCTGAAATGCCCATAGAAAACTATGATACATTTTCCAATTGTAATCCTAAAGAATGTGATAAGTCCACCCGCCCGCATGACCGCCCACTGGCCCAACCATCTGTCAAACTATACAGTTAGAACGTCGAAACTATGATATAATTAAAACATGCATATTTGAACTTGACATTCCTAAAAATTCGAATATGGTTTTTGACGACATTCCTATAAACGAGCGAAGTAAAATTACTCATTTTTTTTCGTTTGGGAAACATAAAGCAATAGACTTTTTCTACCTGTGCCAAACTTATGTTGGCACCTTAAAACACCGGCTAAGAGACAACACCAACTTTATTGCTTCTTGGAAACAGGATGATACCAATCTCAGGCATATTTTTTGGATCATATAAATGGTGGCATGCCATATTCAATATTTAAAGATGTGTGCTTGCGGTGTTGGAATGAGAATGATTCGAAACACAATTTTATGACTATGGTGAAAGATTTTGATATGGAAAAGCTTTGACCAATATATGTCTTAGAGATAATGCAAAAAATAGTTACTTGCGATTCAGAGTTTGAATATGGCGGTCGTCAAAGACTTTATTGCAAGGAAACGTAACCTTCACTTGAGTCAAGTTGCTGTGCGCAACAAGCTTGTGGTGTACAAAAGAGGTACACCGCGTCCCAGCAAGAATACAAAGAGGCACACGAACAATTGATTGAATCTTTGCAAACAACCGCAGGGCCAAGAGTTGTTGATTAAGTGGTATGTATTCAAGGATGCAACGTGGGAAAAAAAGACGGCGGGAGAAGCTGGATTAAGAAAACAGACTTGTTTTAGTATATAATGATGGAGTTAGCACAGTTTGGTTATTTGACATATATTTTGGTTCATATAAATAGTGACATGTCATATTCAACATTTAAGGAAGTGTGCTTACGATGTTGGAATGAAAATGATTCAAAACATAATTTTATAGTTATTTTGAAAGATTTTGATATGGATAAAGGGCGCTATAGGAAAAACTTTGACCATGTCTTGGAAATGATGCAAAAATTAGTTAGTTGCAATTTGGAATTTGATTATGGCGAACGTCAAAGACATTATTGCAAAGAAACGTATTCTTCAGTTGAGTCAAGATGCTGTGTGCAACAAGTTTAATATAAGGAGTTTGTTGGTAATTATGGCATTCGGGAAACAGTTGCTAATGAATATACATGACATCATTCATACTAGATCTCCAGGCGTTTCAGTATAAGAAGAGCGATTTATTTATTAAAGGAATTGCAATTTTGAATGTGGGATCCAGAAAATTGCGGCATCAAATTCTGGAAATGCCTTTACCTGCTGTATATATAAGCAAAGATTTTCAGAAATACAACGCGTGGGTCACCAAGAATCTGCATGGTTTAGATTGGGATACTCCTTTCATAAATGGGTTATCAATGCCTCTTTTAAGCCTGTACTTGCAAGATATTATACCAGTTTGTGCAACGGTATATGTAAAAAGTTTGCAGATCGAAATAAATTATAACACTAATTGCTATTTTTTAGTTACAAGGATGTATGTGTCTTAAACAAACTGAGATGATAATTCCTCAAATCTAAGTAGTTGGCAAACATTTCGTGATTTATAGGACACTTGCTATTGAAATTTACACCATAAGATAGACAACCAAGAAGGAGCAAGTCGCTAAAATAATAAATAGTAGTTGCAATAAATACTGTTAGTAATAGGTTCAATAAATGATGTACAGGTAAAATGGAATAGCAAGTGTCCTATAAATCACGAAATGTAGGATTGAACCTATCACCAAAAATATTTAATGTTTGAACTTGACATTCCTCAAATCTAATTAGTTGGCTATGGTAGTATCGTGTAACTTCGAATCAAGAACCAGGTGTAATTAGAATGGCGTTAAACAAAACTAAGATGTACCCCTAATTAGCCCAATATGCGCGTATCTAAAGAAAGAATAACTAAAATTTATCAATTATAAACCTTCAACCAATTTGATCCTTACAAACGAATTATGCGGATACTAAGTGTGATGCTTTTCCGTACAAAAATTTCTGTTTACAATATGCTTTAAATAAGCGTGCACCAACGTAAAAGGTCCATTTAATAATAAATTTTTACTCTTTTTTATTATTACAGCCAATCACAATTATTAATTATAGAAGAAGATGTAACGCTTAACAGGTGGAAACAATAGGTCAATTGCTTACAGGCTTTACTCATCTTTTACAAAGCTTTGAATGACCTTTTCTGCCGGAAAATCCTTGCAGGTAATTAAGTACCCCAACTTAGCACTCAATGAAAGTTTCCAACACAGAGGTACTTTTACTTGTAACGGCATTTTTACTCCGCGTTTCACTTGCGTTAGGGAACTTGTTCACTAGCAATTTCGGGGTTTATTACCGTCACCTAAATTACCTGATGTTCAACCTCATGTTACAGAATGATTGTTTCATGTCGATCCAATTCCAAACTCTATAACTGACGACGAAAGATTGATAGATCCCATATAATAATATTCGTGGGTTTTATACGTTTTTTTGAACAGGTTAGTTACATGCTAATTTTTGTTCTTACGGAGTACTGCATCTGGCTGCTCCATTTTTGAGGTCTATGTAGTTCTGTTTATGTTACGGGTCACCTTGTTCTCAGACTTTACCCTACATGTGATTTTCCAATGCTCCACCCGAAGGTACTACATTGGCCAGAAAGTGGGTTTTTACCTGAAAAAGTTTGAATTTTGCCGAATCCTTGCTGTTACAAGCAAAGTAGGGATTTTTAACGTGCGTGACAACATTCACACAGGGGACCTCTATTTTACCTGTCATCCGAAGTAGGGCGTATTTTTGTGAAAAATAATCGCCTAACATTTTTCAAGTGGACCTTGTTGGGATCCGAACCAGCGACCTTGGGCGTAGTAGTCACACGCATACCGACTACGCCACGGAGCCGCTTTCTCATACTTTACCATTGGATACCAACCAAAATAAACATCATTGTTTACGTTCGCGATACTTTCCTTATGACTGTAATTTATGGGTTTACGAATATTGGAGGTAATCAATCATGGTTGTAGGTTCTTTGATTGGTGATATCTCGTAATTCCTCCCTTGGTTTACATGTAACGCACTAACATTTATGGTTGATGTCAAGGTTATTGAGGTTGTAGAGTATGTCGATTCATTCCACGATTCAGTGGTTTGCTTTTAAACTCGAGTGAATGTATTTAAGTAAACCCTCCTGGGCCAGTTATTTATTGAGACCTATCTGTATTCTTCTAATTTAATACGAAGAGTGTAAAGTCCCAATTACTACCAACGTTTGCTTAAAATACACTAGTTGCTTTTCTGTCTATTTCTGTATCGTAATTTAATATTACATTAAAATAGCCACGTTATAAAACGTACGTTATCGAGGCTTCTAAACTTCACATGCAGCTTTTATGCCAAAAGCTCATTTAACTAACTGAAATTAATAAAGACTTTTCTACTACTTAATGTTGATTTACGTAACGCGCTACCGTTACAATTTTTATATCTAAAAAAAATTTTAATTAGCCATGCGATTCAATCTACGAGGAGATCCTAATATTGATTTAGTAAAACTGAATGAACACAGCTGCTAAGAAACTCCTTTCCAATTCTAGAGCAACACAAGAGAATTAGTAATTTGAAATTCAAATGAATAAATACTGAATTAAAAGGAATATGAATTGCTAATACCAAATACAGGATATGTGGAAAATAATAAAAACAACTACATAATTTTATGGGGGAAGGGAGGGACAGATGTAACAAAAGGACATTCGTCTCATTTTTTGTTTCAATTTGAATTTTATGCCACTCAGTGTGTGACATAATAATGTGATTTGTCTGTCTCATCCTTCCGTAAAGTTTGATAGACTTAGCTGTCTTATATCTTGTAAATTTTGTATGCGCGTCAAAATTGTGCTGAACAGTTTATTCTTAATTTTTAATTTTACGAAAGGATTATTGTCACCAGTAAAATAGAATACTATAAGAGTTAGTTATAAACATTTTGTACCATTTCTAACAGAGAAATCCATTTGTGTGATAAATTTGCATAGGGGTACGTACAACCAGTCTCAGGTGGGATAGTTTCAACCAGTGGTTGAATTTGCTCTGCGCTTGTGCATTGAGCACATTTAATAAGTATACCTACCTATTTGTTTATCTATTATTTAAAACAGTAAGAGCTGTTACGAGTAAAATGAGCGCTATGTTATAAATTTATGCTCTAAAGGCGTGGCAATTCCGTAAAATTTTAAAGGTACACCAGCTAACTAAAATGGTGTGGGAGAGAATTCTTATGAAAAAAATAATAAAAATAATGAAAAATAAAAATTTGGAATAGCCGAATCACAAAAATTGCGCTACTATAACCCCTTACATTGAAATGCTTTTCTATTGTCGTATTGTCTGTTGTTTGGACAATCCGTTTAGGTATCATTTTCTATATGGAAGACGGTTATTCTAGATAGGTCTCCTTTGTTTTTGGTTTCCTAAATTTATCACATTATTCTTTCATTTTTTGACAATATCTTATTGGCGTTCAATAAATTTTGTCTTATCAAGGAAATCTTTGAAATAAAGTACCGCTCCCAAATACGACTGCATCATCGGGTGACTAGATATTCCTTCACAAAGTTATCTATACTTTATTTATAAATAAGTTCGTATGAAATTGAACCTAAAGGTAGCTTCTATTAGTACTATGTATTTGCACCATTAATATCAGTATGTTTATAAAAAACCTAAATTCCTAACATCAAACTGGACAGCTATTCCTAAAAGAAATCCTAAAAGAAAAACATTTCAACCAACAATACTATCACAATATTGTTACAGTTTCCAATATTGATATTCATGATATTCTAAGACTAGCTTCCGGAAATTTCCTTAATATCAATACATAGGAAACAGTTAAATATACATTTATCATTCCAATGTCCATTAAAAAGATTATATTTTCACTCTTTAAGTAACACTAAGTCCCGCCAATAAAGCTTATTGTTAAAATCAATCCGCACATATTTTTTAAGATTTCAAAACGCTTCAAACTTCCTTTCCTGATAATATCATGTTAAACCCAACCAAAACTAGTTCTACCGCTAATTTGTAGTCTATCAAAAGGATTAATTTAATGTTCTGTTAATTTCCTGCTATATAAATACAAACCATCTACAACTTACAATTCAATTATACATGACTATAATTATAGATCGTAAACAAAAAGTTCATACTTTACTTACGGTTTAGTTGTAGAAATTTAAGTTTATCCAGTAACACCAATTTTTGTTTCATGACATTTTTTTTAACTATCCATTATCACATCAAAGCCACCCTTTAAGATGATCCGCAAGTACGAAACGTTTCTTTTCCGATATCTACACGAATTTCAAAGTCCCCACGCACGGTCTAGCATTCTTTTTCAAACCTGCAAAATAAGTTAATCAAAGCTCATACTCCAAATTTGCCTTTTTGAGGTAGTCAAGGTGTACATCTTAAAGCTGTGTTACATGCACTTTCCTTCCATTTTCAAACTTAGTCCTTTTACAACATTTTTCTATTCTTGTAATGCATGCCAGCCGCGGTCAAAGTTCTGATTCAACAGTGTAACCATTTCCATCTATGTTAAATACCAGGTTATTGTACGCCAACTGTCTATTTATAGTTTTTCTTTCTACTGGAAATGAATACGTAACATCTTGTTGCATTTAGATTTGTTTTCATTTGCGATCCGCTTGAAGAGTGTTAGGCGAGCATTTTTCATAAAAATACGTCTTCATTCGAATGAGAGGTAAAATGTAGGTCGCGTGTGAATGTTGTCACGCACGTTAAAGATCCCTAGCTTGCTTGGAACAGCTAGGGTTCGGCAAAATTCAAAATTTTCCAGGTATAAAAAACTCGCTTTCTTCAGGTGGAGCCTTAGAAAATCAAATGTTGGGCCAATGTAATACCTCGGGTGGACCATTGGAAAGTCAAATAAGGATGCCCCGGTTAAACCGCTGTTTTTCACCTCTTTGTGCTTTTAGTCTTGGTTTTCTCCCTCTTGGAATGAGGAACTGCTTTAATATATTTAGGAGACATGGCAAATGTGGCAAAAATAAAATATTGACATGATGTGCTAGATTCACATTGTTCTCGTTGTGAAAATGAGGTGCTAGACACATCTTCTTTATCTGTCATCTTAGCGCAACCGGATGGGCCTGAAATTAAAAGTGTTTCTCTTTTAATATTTGAAAATGAAACTACACCAGTATCCCCACTATCCACAGTGCCAGTGGTTTCTGCAGCCTAAAATAATCAGTCTTAATAAAAGATTGTAGTTTTAACTGTTGAACGTTTTGAGCATTCGACTATTTTAAATATTTTAAATGTTACAAATAATATATGTATAGTCATTATCTAATTATAAGTCCGTAATTGTGGCAAGTGTATCGTGACGCGAAGTTAATAATGAACAACATACGCATATATAAATTTTTGTCTCAAGGAGATATAAAAGTTGTTGCCCAGTTGTAAATACATTTAGCAGAAGAACTATTAGAATAGTATATGGGACAACAATTTTGTGTTACAGTTAAATAATTTCGAAACAGACTAAGGAACGTTAATGGAAGTAAAATTGAGTATTTGAAAACACAAACGTCATATATGTTCAAATAAATATATAGGAAACGTGTCAAATTAAAGATTATTACTACATATGTTTTTCCTTGGCTTACATGTGAACGTCGCTAAAAGAGTGTAGTAGTAGAGAACAGTAATTGCAAATATGACATTACAAACTTATCTTCCTTTCTAACTCTACTTTGCCTGCCTAGCTTAACGGAAATAATAGAAATTATAAAATGAAATCAAACACAGCAATATCACAAAACATCTATACATGTAAAAACAATTTCTTTTCATACAAAAGAATATAGAACAGTTTACTGCATAATTTTCAAACAAAATTATTCCTAACAAGTACTTATTTACTTAATTATTAAAATATTGCTTATCCAATCTTTGTTAAAATTTATAAAACTCAAATCTCTTTTCTTGGGGATAATTTACGTGTCTTTTACGCCCACGCCTGTAGGGGTGTTTGGCCAAAAATCATAGTCTATTTGAAGGTCAAAATATTTCGAGCTTTGACTTTAAAACTTTCTGGTAAATATCCTTACAGAAAATATTATATGATTAAGATATTCTACCTTAAATTCAAATGACAAAATACTCAAATATCGGTTACAAACAAAGAAATCTAAAATTAATACTTGCGAAATCCAATAGCGTTTTTGTAAATAACGGTAGTAAATATCTTCTTCTTCCATTTTTAAATCAACGTTAAAGGCTCAGCGTACCAGATTTGTTCATATAATTTTAAATCTCCATTTACAATCTTAATTTTCAAAGTGCATTTTCTATTTTTAATTAATTAGCTTTATAGTAGTTTCTGTATTGTAAAAACGTTGAATTTTTATTGTATTTTTACAAATCAAGTAACTACATTTAACAACCTCCATATTTGAAACTATTGAATCCTATAAATTTCATATCGTATACTACTTTACGGCATCTAATTCGGTTTAAAATCGTACATGACGAATCGCAAATTAAAGAAACTTTTCATCGTCGATCTCGTAAATTGAAACTCTTACATATTGCTTGTTGACGCAAATTAATGAAATACTTGTAATATAGTGCCCGCTTTTATATTAAAATTATCTAACTACGCCATAATTCTATATTTTACGCGATTTAATTTGAACCTTTGTCCCCTACGTGATGTAATATTTCCAGGAATTCTACGATTTTAATGGCCTAATTAATGTCAAACCGCCGCGGTAAAATGATTTACAAGCATAGCAAGGCGTTGCCGATCCTTGTCTGATTGACGGAATTAATTTTGCATCGCATCCTATTCTATAGTAATGCGAAATCTATAAAGTCGATTTTATTGCTTTTTCATTGATAACGCAAGTTCTTTGAATAAAAATTTATTTATTATTTAGGTAATTATTGCCTATGCGTATAAACTGGTGTTCAATAACTTTTGTGCATTGTGGGTATAATTTACGAACAAAAAGGACAAAATTGGAAAGAGTTACTGATTGAATTTTTTTTATACTTTGTATTATTTTACTGTATTTTATGTGGTAATTTATATTAAGAGAAAAAGGTTTAGGATATTGGTAATATTTGTTTGTACAAAGTAAAAGGGATTTTTTGCTGTTTGATGTGCGAAAAGTAGCACGAAAGGTTATGGTTACTAGGAGCTCTTATTAAACCCAGGTTAGAGTAAAATGTGTGGTAAAGCCCTGTTACTTTCTTGGATAATCAATGGGAAATAATTAATCTGGAGAATTATTATTCCTAAAATTAATTATTTTATATAGGGTTGATCTAGTTTTGTATTCATTAAATATCATAAACTTTCCGAAACTCTTATAAAATCTAAATATGTACATTTTCATGTGGAAAAGTGCGTAAGAATTTGTCATGTTGAAGGTGAATTGAAGAATGGTCGACAAGAGGAATTTTGAAGAAAAAAACAATAAATGCTATCTTCCGAATAAAAATAATTCATTCAAATATCAAACGATTTTTTTAAGTACAGAGTTAGTTATCTAAACAGATTATCAGATACATAATAATTTGCTGGGCATCTAACAAGAGTTTTTAAAAAAGTGAGTTAAAAATTGCATTAACTGAACACTGTTAGCAATCAGATATCAACGGCTGGTTCTTTGTGTACTAGTTATTGCTCTCATCTGAAACATTTGCGAAAATTAGGTTTCTGTATAATGTTTCTGGTCTTTTAGGGAACACTAAGAGATTCCAGAAATAGTTCTATTTACTGCATTAACCAGGTGCCCAAAAAGTTATATAATTTGAAGACGACGTTACCAAAATTCTAAAAACGGAAATAATTGAAAGGCAAAAAAAATTTAAGCATGATATCTATTGCTCAGCAAAATATTTCAGAATGGGTCCTCTCAGAGTCAACTTCATTAAACAGACTGAATCTTTGAATTTTTGCTGCTTGAATGTAATTCCTTGAATTTTCTTTATTGTTTAAAGATGTATCATTGGTCTCGGTCTTCGTTTAACTCGTCGTGGAACGCTGTCTGTAGGTGCGATGTTTCGCATGGTTGGATGTTCAGAGTTGTCAATCTTTTCAAATGTGTTTGCTGCCATTGCGGCACAGTGTTCATGGACTGTCGTGATCTGCAGGTCGTTCCGTATGGTGTCGTTTCTGACGTACCATGGAGCCCCTGTGATTAGTCGTAGTGCGTTGTTTTGGAAAGCTTCCAGGCTAGAACTGTTTGCTCTTGTTAAGTATGTATGCCAGGCCTCCGAGGCATAGCTCAGGATTGGTCAAAGGTACATTTGATATATTTGTAGTCGTAGGTCCAGTGGAACTTTGTTTCTGCTATTTAAAGTTGGGTGTAATAGTCCTTTTATCCGCCGTGCTTTGTATAAAATGTGTCTTGTGTGTTAATTGATGTTGAGTTTTCTGTCGATGTAGATGCCCAAGTATCGGATGTTCGTTTGCCACCGTGGTCTTATGCCCATTAATGTTGGAGGTTGGTGTAGTGTTGGTTTACGCTTCGAGAATAAAATTGTTTCGGTCTTGTCTGCGTTGAGTTTCATTCTCCAAGTGTCGAACCATTGCGGCAGCGAGACCAATGGTTTTTAAATTCTGGATGTTGCGGTTGCAGGGAGAAGGCCATCCGCCAGCAGGATGGTGTCATCAGCGTAAAAGGCGCATCTCACATTCCTCTAGGTCAAGAAATCATAGAGGTATGCGTTGAACAGGGCAGGTGATAAACAACCGCCCAGTGGTACGCCTGCTTGGATTGATGTGGAGTTTGAAAGTTGGTCTTCTACTTTGACTTGTAGCGACCTTCCACTTAGATAGTTGGCCAGTACTCTCAGGTAGCTGGATGAAACTTGATGCATAATTTTCAGTTTGTAAAGCAGTCCAGCATGCCAGATTTTGTCGAAGGTCTTCTCCATGTCAAAGGAAACCGCTACGGTGGCTTTTCTTCGGTTATAGTTGTCGGCAACGTAATAGACCAGCTTGATGATCTGATGCGTCGTAAAGTGATGCTCTCTGAATCCAAACTGTTCCTCTCTGATCTTCAGGTGTGGCTTCAGACGATGTAAGAGTAGCCTTTCAAAGATCTTCGCCATGGAGTTCAGCAAGGATATAGGACGGTAGTTTTTGGCTTGAGTTTTGGTTTTCCCCGACTTGGGGATCATCACAACTGTTGCGTGTTTCCATGTCAGTGGGAAGTATTTTAGGTGTAGGATGCTGTTGTAGGTTCGTGTTAGTCGTGCTCGTGTGGGTTTGGTGCTGTTGCGTAGGCCTTCGTTGGTGATGCCGTCTGGTCCTAGACCTTTCTTGCGGTTCTGTGCTGTTATCGTCAGTTTTACTTGTTTTGGGCTGATAAAAGGAATGTCATCGTCGGGGTCTTCCTTCAGGAGTCGAACGATGGTTATTTGAATAGTGTTCGTTTCGTGTGCGTTTGTTGTGGGATTCGTTGCAAACGTTTCTTGTAGTGTCCTGGCAAATTCGTTTATCTTTTCGTCAGCTGGATACAGTAGTCCTGTTGACCCTTGAAGTGGAGTCGGGAGTCGTTCGTCTCTGTTTTTGAGCGTCCTGTTCAGTTGGAATAAGTTTTGTTTCTTGTCTAAGGTGGTTTTAACGTGCATAGTCCAAGATTCTTCGGAGAACTCTTATAGTAAAAATTTTAACGCTTGTTGTTTGTTGTTCGGTTTTGTCTTCGTCGCTGGGTCTCTCATGGGTTGCCACCTTCTCACAAGTTGACGCTTCTCTTTGACAAAGTCTTTTATGTAGTGTAGTAACTCGTTTTTCTGTCCTGTGGTGGGATTGTCCGGCGTCGCCGTGGAACAATGTAGTAAGCGTAAGACGATGGATCCCAAGGTCCTGGGTTCGAATCCCGACACGGCTGACTGCTTGAAAAATTGCAGGTGAGCATTTTTCACAGAAATTACGCCCTCGTTCGGATGAGAGGTTAAATGGAAGTCCCGTGTGTGAGTGTTGTCACACACGTTAAAGATCCCTACTTGCCTGGAACGGCAAGGGTTCGGCAAAATTTTAAATTTCCAGGCAACAAAAAACTCGCCTTCTGGCCAATATAGTACTTTCGGGTGGAGTATTGGAAAACACATGTAAGGTGGAATTGTCTATGTACTGTGTTGTAGCGCTGCTTTCAGTGTGCTTGTTAGGTCTGTTGCTGCTGAGTCCAGATCTGCTATTGAAAAGATATTGCGCTCTTGGTGTGGAATGTGTCGTTGAAGAAATTTATTAAACTTTCTCCAGTTTGTTGTATGAATAGTGCTGTTGTCCCGTGTTGTAGGGTTCGTAATTAAGGTGGCGATGACTGGAAGATGGTCGGAGCTTAAGTCTTCGATGACTTTTGTGGATATATAGTAAGGGATGTTTTGTATTACCATGATGTTCAGTGTGTCAGGTGGATCAGTGGCTCTTGTCGGTATCGTGTCGGATGGTCCGGTCCAAGTATATCGAAGTCTTTTCCCATCGCGTGTGTGTAAAGAATGATGCCGTCCTGGTTGTTCACTCTGGAGCCCCATAAAGTGTGTGTTGCGTTTAGGTCTCCAGCGATTAGTGTCAGTGTGTCATTGTCAAGAAGTAAGTCTATGTGTTCGGGCCTTAAGCGGAGGTGTCTAGGATTTCTGTGTGCAGCTACCAATTTTAACTGTAAATGGTTCGTTGTGATTTTCACTGCAACCGAGTCCATGTATGTGTCCGGGATGTCGATTGGTAAGGGATGTAATCGTCCGTGTACCAGGATTGCTGTCCCGCCGTGTGCTTGCTGTCCATGTTGTATGGTTCTGTATTTCCTGTAGGTCGTGTAGTTGGCAATTCGGAATTGTCTTGTTGCAGTGAGTCGAGCTTCTCCTAGTAGTGCCAAGTCCACGTCGTGTTTAAGTTCTGGTAGTTTGTTTCGTATTTCGTTGGCGTTCCAGTAGAAGATGGTAAATTTTCTCTTTTGTGCGGTTTCAGACATTAAGGGATGAGAGAATGTCAGTGAGAGCAGTCCATATTATGGAAGTGGCAAATTCTCCTGCCATGTATGCGCAGTTTATGCGCTGATTTGCATAAACTTGTGCAGTATTTTTTGTAAGGTCAATGTGTCGTCGTTAGTAGTAGGTGTTGTTGAATTGACGGTCTTCTGAGGGATCAGACGGGATGTATGATGTATTTGTGGTTCTGTTTCTGAATCAACTATTGGACCTGTTGGTTAGCGGCGGTGTCTTCGTCTTTTCTTGGTTGGCTATTTCACGGTGGCGTCTTGCGTCAGTTGAGCACTCGTGTCGGTATCGCTTGAATCATCAGCTAACCTTAGTTTCGGAGTTTTATCGGTTGGTTGCCGGGCCGTTGCTTGGGCGTAGGTCGACACTTGAGCGTCGGTTGGTTCTATGCGTGGAGGCGTTGCTATCTTTTATTCAGTGACTTGTCTGGTTCTTCCGTGTGTGACTCTGGTCCAGCCTTCTTCATCTGTGTCTGTTTCCGGTGCTGCATGTGGTCGGGGTGGTACTGGAGCTGTGTTGTGTTTCATTTGTAGCTGTCGCTGGAGCTGTGTTGTGTTTCATTTGTAGCTGTCGCTGATACGCCGGGCAGTTTCAAGAGTTGGCCGGGTGCGGTTCGTTGCAGTTAGCGCACGTGGGTTGCTCTTCCTTCCTCTTCCTGCATTGCGCTGCGTGGTGTTGTCGTGCGCACTTCACGCACCGATGGTTAAATCCGCAATTCAGACTTGAGTGACCAAATCTTTGGCAAGCGAAGCATTGTGGAATTTCAACTCAGCTATCTACTGCGTCCATCTTTTATATACGCTTTCTGTCTGACGAAAGTCAAAATTACAGTATTGAACAAAAAAATTGGGATCTTTCGCCTTATTGCTTTGATTAAACTTACGATTTTATGAAAATAAAATATTTACCGTGTATTCAAGAACTCCACCCACACCACCCAGAATTAATTAATATTCTTTTTTAGTCTAGTTTAAAATTCCCATTTCTTATACCTGGTTTAATTAATTTTAGCGTCTCCTTTCTTACCTAACATCACAATTCTACACATAGTTGTATTTTTAAAGATGTATACTTTTTTCTAGGTCTGTGGTTTCTATACCAATGTCTATAAGACGGTTAGGTACAGCAAAATATTAGTCGTACGGAGCTTATAACATCCAATAGAACATCAAATTAACGTATTTCACGATAGAAACTGTTACCGAGGTTCTCGCAATTTCCCTTCTGTTAGAATGGTGTAGGAATATCTAAACAGCATCTTACACGAAATACATATCAATCTGTATAGAGAAGCTATATAAATTTGCATTCTAAGGACACTGAAGGGTGCTATAGTATCCTTTTAATAAAGTTCTAACCTAGTACAATTTAGATAAGCTACTTCATATTCCAGTAGACTATGAAACCGTGCTTGTATTAGGAATTATAAATACAGTTGAACGTGCTTAAATTAAAAATTACATGTTCAGATTTCTTATTGTGAATTTATAGGTACTAAGCGTTTATCACGAACATACTAATCTACTCAATCAAGCAAAATACCAATGACTTTTATTTTTGCACAGATTAAACAAACGAAACTGAATACAATGTTCTATTGTAATCTAATTAGCATAAAAATCATGGTGTTTTTTGCAAACTTTCTATTCATGCCTTTGGAAGTTTATGTACATTTTATTAAATGAATTTCTTAGAAAAGAAAGGAAGGCGAAAAGATGTTTAATAACAAAATGATCTAGCAATTTCATAAAACAAAAAATATAAAAGACACACTTGAACAAAAGTTTACAAAATGATGCCGAATAAACAAAACCACAATACGTGATGCAGAAATAATAAATAATAGATCATCATCAACATCATTAGGTCATCAGTCCTGGTACTGGTTAGACTCATACCCTCATTGTTTCCTATTTTGAACTAACCTACACATTTCCCTGAAATTTGCACAGTCTGCATCTATCACTATTTGATCTAGGTCTACAACTACCTCCTTTTTCCTATCACTTTTTGTAAAGTATCCCATACTACTTTTAGGACGTATTCTGCCCTTCTATTTCTCCTATTTTTTTCCACAAATATCCTTGTTCCCCTACTACTTCTATAACCTATTTGTTATTAACTTTGTCTGTCCATGCTATTATCCTCATACATCTGAAGCACAACATTCCAAAAGGCTGTTACCGTTTTTCTGTCCGCTTTTCCTACTGCCCGTATTTCATAGGCATACTGTGCTGTGCTCCACACATACGCTTTCATCAATTTTCTTCTTGTTTCTATGTTTGTTGTCTTTCATCATAGACGCTGTCTTTCTTGTTAGATGCAGTTTGGTCCCCTTCTATTGTTTTACAATTATATACACTATTTCTCCGACATTCAGTGGTTGTGAAGGGGTGTAAGCAGCCTGTAGCTGCCAAGTTCCCACAGCACTTGCACAATTGCCAATTTAATATTTTTTCCCATATATCTTTTCGCACAGTCAATATTAGTTGCAGATATTTCACAACCAACACCTGTAGTTGTTTATAATAATCATCGGATTTAAGTGCACTTATTTTTTCGTCATTAGGCTTTCCGTCTCAAAACTGGTTCGACACTCACTTCCACCTATTTATATTCTGAGCTAGCCTACACAGTTCCCTGAAATTCTCACACAGCCTATATATTGCTCGATTCCCTTTCTATTGTTTTCTAATTTTATACCCTATTTCACCGAGATTCATTGAAGAGAGTTAAGCAGCATGTGGCTGCCAAGATCCCTCAACACTTAGACATTTGCCGAACTAATATTTTTCCAGTAAATCCTTTCACACAATTAACATTATTCGAGAATATTGCCCAAACAATACTTGTAGTTGCTTATAATAATCATCACGTTTAGGTACAGTTACTTTTTTCGTCATTAGTTTATCCATCTTGGGACTGGTTGGATACGTACCTCCATTGAATTCTATTCTGAGATAACCTACATATTTCCCTGACATTCCTACAGCCTACATCTTTCACTATCTGTGTGCAGTAGTCTAACCTAGGTCTACCTCTACTTCTCTTTTTTCCTATCTCTGCTTCTAATATATTCCGCACTATTCCCTCATGCCTTAGTATGTGGCCTACCATTCTATGTCTCCTATTTTTTACTGTTTCCCACATATTTCTTTCTTCCCCTACCATTTCTAATACCTCTTTGTTCTTAACTTTGTCTGTCCATGATATCTTCATCATACGTCTGTAGCACCACACTTCAAAGACTTCTACCTTTTTCATATCTGTTTCTCCTACTGTCCAGGCTTCACAGCCGTACAGTGCTGTGCTCCACACATATGTTTTACGCAATCTTTTCCTTGTGTCTATGTTTGTGGTCTTTGAACACAGTAGTTACTTTTTCTTGTTAAATGTAACATGGCCTTGTGCTAATTTTTGTTTTATATTTTTGCGCTTTTTCTATCTTGCGTTATTTGGCTTCTTAGGTAGCAGAAATCCTTAACCTTTAGTAAGTTCTTGTTACATATTTGTATTCTTATTTTTGATTTATTTTCCCCTCCATTGCATGCTAGTCTATAGTTTTATTTTTGTTAATTTTCATACCGTATCTCTCTGATAGAACCGTTTCTATTTTAATAAGAGCAGCTTTTAACTCTTCCTTGCTAGATGCTAATACCGCTATATCATCTGCAAATCTAAGCATATAAATTTTATGTCTCTGCATAGTAATTCCTAATGTCTTTCTGTATTTGACAGTATTCATTGCCTCTTCAATGTACAAGTTAAAAATTAATGGGGATAGGGCGCATCCCTGTCTCGCCCCTTTCTTAATGTTTACTTCTCTACGTTCCTGCTCTAATTCTATTACTGCTGTTTGCTCTTTTTATAAGTTATGTATTATTCGTCTATCCCTATAACTCATTCCAACCTTTTTGAATATTTCGAACATTTTTTTCCATTTTACATCGTTGAATGCTTTTACCAGATCTACAAACCCTATATACACGCTTTTCTCTTTTTCTATTGTTTTCACCACTATCACTCTAAGAGCTAAAATAGCCTCCCGTGTTTCCCTATTTCGCCTAAACCCAAATTGATCTTCTCCTAGTAGTTCTTCAGCTCGTTTTTCCATTCGTCTTTGTACAATGCTAGTTAATATTTTTGACACCTGTGCTGTCAAACTTATTGTTCGAGAATTTTCACATATATCCGCGCCTTCCTTTTTTGGTATAGTTACTATGATGCTACGTTTGAAATCTTTGGGTATCTCGCCTGTCTCATACATATAGCTTACAAGTTGGAAGAGACGTTCTGTTACTGCTTGTCCAGCTGCTTTTAGAGTTTCTGCTTGCACCTTATCTGTACCTGGCGCTTACCATTTTTCAGACCCTTTAATGCTAATTCAAACTCATCTCTAAGTATAGGAGATCCCAAGTCATCATTTTCACTGTCTGTTTCCTGTTCTAATGCAGTTAGTTCCTCTCCTGCATATAAGTTCCCTATATATTATTGCCATCTACCCACTTTCTCTACATTTTCTAAAATGACCTTTTCTCCCGCGTCCTTTATATTTTTGCTATACGGTTTTATATCCTTAAAACTGATTCTAATTAGTATGCATGCTTCATCTGTCTTTCCTACTTCCATCTTATTTTGTGCCTCTTTGCACTTTTCATCAATCCATTGTTCTTTAGCTTTTCTGCATTTGCGATTAATTTCCCATTTTATGGCTTTGATCTCTGTTTTCCTGTTTCGTCTGATTTATCTTTGTATTTTCGTCTTTCTTGTATTAAATTCAGTATATTCTTTGTTATCTATGGTTTGTTATTTTCTTCTTGTGTATACCCCAGAATATCTCTGACCGTCATGTCTAAGCTGGATTTAATGTTATTCTATTCTGTTTCTACTTCCTTAGTATCAGATATTTTCCCGATATCTTTTAGCAATTCATTTGACTTTTTTCGAATCTTTCTGGAATATCTTTATCTTTAAGTTTCTCAAAGTCCGTTTCTTTTATTCAAATTTTTAAATTTAAATGCGGTCTTCATAATTACGATGTTGTGGTCAGTGTCTATATCTGCTTCTGGGTAGCTTCTACAGTCTTTTACTTGATTCCTAAACCGTTGTTTAACAATAATGTAATCTATTTGATATCTTCCTATATCTCCTGACACCTTCCACGTATATCGTCTTCTAGCATGATGTTGAAATAATGTATTTGTAGTGAGTAAATTGTTCTTGTCGCAAAATTCTACCAGCCTATTTCCCCTGTCATTTTTCGTGTCTAAACCAAATAAACCTACTACCGCTCTTTCCCTACCCTCACCTACCACTGCATTAAAATCCCCCGTAACTTAAATTTCCATGTCCTTTTACGTATCTTAATATGTCTTCGATATCTGTGTAGATGGCTTCTACCTCTTCGTCACTGTAGCTAGAGGTGGGCATGTATACTTGTATTATTACTGTGTTTACCGGTTTAGATTCTAATCTAACCATGAGTACTCTTTCGTTCTTTTGTAAGTAATTTTCTACACAGTATCCTATCTTCTTTCGCATAACTATCTTCATACCCAAATTTCCTTCCTCTGCTCCTGTATGAATTACCCTGAAGTCTCCACTTGAAAAATAATAGGTCAACAGATAAAAAATAAGGAAGTAGCATTCATAATAAAAACAAAAATGACAGATGATTAAAGTCGAAGTAGCGTGATATAGAAATTGCGTTAAATATAGAGAATGATGGTGCACAGTTGAGAACGAGATGTACGCTGAACAAAGTACCAAAGACGGAATAACCTCCAAAGACCCAAAAGAATAATTTCTTAAACTACTAAATACAAGAAATAAAAAGGAAGCAATTGCAGAAACAGCACAATAGATAACGCAAGCTGAACAAGCAGTGCTGTGTTAAACGTATTTGTAAAATCTGGCAGGAAGACGACATTTCTGTAAAAGCCTGTAATAAAAAGAAACGCATACCTGAAGATTTTATTTATATGTACAAGTATAAGAGATTACAAAAGTAATGAAGCAATTTATGCTCAAAATAAAAGCGAAAGTATGGAATTGTGGTAGTGGTGTGATTATATTAAATCATTTTAAACCCAAATTACTTTTCAAAAATTTGTTTTTTGAACATCTCTATATGTTATAAACTTCTGTGCCTAAAAAGCGCAAAAAAGTACCCCAAAATAGTATAAGCACAGTATATGCTGGTTTATATAATCATACATAGTAACATAACCGAAGCATTCTTCAGATTAGTTGTTTGAAACCAATATAGACTTGACTAATTCCAAAACTATGTGAATTGAAAATACTATACGCAAAGAAGTGCAAGAATTTGTCGCACGCCGCGTTTACTGTTCCTGCGGGAACATCTATACTTATTTTTCTTCTTAAAGCAGTGTTTCGTTCAACGTTTCTCTTAACTTCATATCATGACAACTTCCAACCGGCTTGCGAATAATTAATTTGCTTTTTTCGTCAGATGTAAATATTGTCATCTAATTCCCCCCTCTTTTTTATGTTCAATGTTTTTTTGTCATGGTAAATGTTGCTATTGGGTTTATGGAATGAATTCGGGAAAACTGCTAGTGATACTAAATGATTCACTTAGGTTAACGTTTTGTTTCCTTCTGTTCAGGAATATTAATGAATACATTATAACATTTTGTATGAAATGATTAAATTACATCTGCAATCTTATATCAGTTACTTTTTACTAGTTAGAGTTGTATTTTTACATTGTACTATAGTGCGTCTGGAGTTTTATTTATATATAACATTGATTAATTTATTTAACTGAAATTTCCAAAAACTCTCTTATATTTAGGATGTAGAATACTAAATTCATTGCTGTTTCAAAATTCTAAACCTTTGTTAAAAGACATATTTTGCTGTGAAACTTGACTGAATTAAATGTTTAGTTTACTCTTTTGTAGTGTAAATTAATTTATGAATCTATGTTCCGTCCTAATATGCATTTCATCATTAATAACTTTTGACTTCGTGGTTTGTTTTTCCTTTAATTATACTACCAACGGCTGTCATTAAAACTGTATTTTTTTAAAACCATAAGAATGAAAATATTACGTTTAATTTATAATAGCCAATCATGAAATTCGTTATAAGGGTGCATCAATAGTAATTTTGCCCGTTTTGCATTAATTTTTTTCTTTTGCTTTTGGTTTTTATTTATTGTAACGCCCACGTGTTAATCTTTTAGTAAATTATTTATAAATTCGCCACAATTTATGGTTTCGATTGTTTAATCTAATTTCCAAACTATATTAAGCAATGAAAGAGAAACGCATATCAAACGTACTACAGGCCGAACATCCAGAATTTTACGAAAGACAATATCGATATTGCGTTCAAAACGTTAGCGAATAGACCAATAATAGTATTTAGGTTACTGAAAATCTGGCTGGCAATAAAATCTAAAAGAAAGCACTTAACACCCTCTTAAAATTTTGCAAAACAGCCTAGTTGATAACTGAAAACTAGATAATAAAGAACCTTTTAGTTAAATTCAAATTGTCGTTTCAAAATGAATAGCAATTGAAAGGTTAAGATACCCATTGAGCGTAAGTAGCAGGAAATGCGAATCAATGCCTTGTAGTAGATGTTGTACGGTTTTACTGGTGGTACAGTTACAAAATTTGCGAGTTCTAATACTGCTGAGACTAATTCAATATACTATAAATAATAATATTCCTTTGTTTTGCTAGTTTTAGTTCTACTGCATCATGTTCCTAGTTATATATATGCATCTACATGCTCTGCTTTCTGAAATTTATATAGCTAGCAACAAACTAAGACTCAAAAACTACTATTTTAATAAAATTAGCTATACTACTTTACGTTGACTCTATTAGAGCCTTTTTCTGATACAAATTTGTTTTTAACAAACGTGTCCAAGGATGTCGTTAGCAGACTAGAAAGTATTAGTTTTTGATCACTTTCAGATTGTAGCAATGACGCTATATGGTCTAAAATTATAAAGGATGGCGCAATTATACGAACAATGGAATTGATTGACAGCTACAAGGGCATTTTTCAAGAACTGATACCAAACATGATTCTCGTAGAATCTACAATGTTTCCGGACATCTGAAATAATATGGAGCCTATACAAATTAGAACATAAACCCATTAGTGCTTATATAAATTTACTAATGGTATGCAGTTAAGTTAATAATAAATACAGTGTCATGTTAAGAAAAAATTATGTTAGTAAATATTGTAGTAATTATCTTGGGTGATCTCTGTAGCGGCATTTGAGTATATTAATTATTCGTAAATAATTGTGAATAATCGCACTAACTTTGGGATGGAATAAAGAAGAGTAAATTGAAGTTCATTGCCATACCAATCGAAGTTTCCAATAAAGATTGTGTAACAGAAGCGGCATCGTGGGTAAATTACTTGAAGCAAGTTCAAAACTTTTTAAAACGAACGAAAATAAAATTGCTTAATTACGTCGGGGCTCTTGCAAAACAGTTGGTTGTACTAATTTATCGTAGAAAGCAACCTTCATTAATTACGTTTTTGTAAAATAATTGTGAGTTTCTTGCAAGTTCTTTGGGAAACATGTTTCGAGCATTATGAATTGAATCATCAATTTAATTACGCACCCGTTTCCCGGTGTTATTAAAAGTTTACTTAAGCCCAACCTATAAATTGCGTTTGTTTGCTTAGTAAACGGGAATTATTGTTAGTTATTATAAAATCCATTTCACCGAAAGGGAAGCAGAGCAAGCTTAATTTTAAAATTAAGGTACTGTTTACTACCGTTCTTAAACAAAACACAAAAGTTGCATTGTCTTTTAGCCTGTTAAGTCAGAATTTGTGAAATCGTAATCACGGTAACGTTGAATAGTGCATCCTCTATGTATCACCCTTCCATACGCAATCCAGTATTTGCTTGTAGTGTTACCACAGAAGGGTTGGCATCTTATATCCATTGAGTTCGTTCAATTAAGTAATGGTATTAAATTCATCCTCATATCACTGTTTGAAATATAAATTCTTGCAGAGATTGAAAAAATAAGTTTCCATTACTAACCATCTAGAGATATAATTATTGTTTGATATTGAGGGAAAAGAGCTGTGTCAATAGCATTAAGTAATTTAATCAATTCAAATCAATTCAACTTGTAAGATACCGCGAGTTACATATCCTCCATATTAAAATGTATATAAAATAAACGTAATTATTATGTTTTAGTAATAACATGATACATTGTATTAAATAAAGGTTATAAAATAAGTGTTAGAGTTCATAAGAGAAATAAGAAAGGAAACGACTGCTTTGTATTCCAGACGCAACCTGATACCATAGGTGCAGAAACAATGAACTGAAATCAAGCTGACTCTTTTAAAATTACTTAGAATAAGACAATGTATGATTATCAAGAAATAGGAGACAGCAAAATCTGCACTTTCTCACAAAATGAGGTGAGGCCAGAAACTTAATGTTAAATATAAGAACATCTTATCGCCAGTCAGTCTTCGAACTTCATAACTTTAACATTGTTTGTGGTTCAAGCTACTCATTCGTAATTATTAATTATTGATTTATTTAAATATTAACTTAGAATATTTTTTAATTACTTACGTTTAATGAACATAAGCGTTCAAGTTGTTGTCAAAGAAAATAAAGCATTTTTGTAATTATACAATTAAAATAAATTTGATAAAAGATGTTTATGGAAATAAACATTTTTAAAAGAAGCTCCCAACGACCAAACATCTTTCTCGCGCCCACATTGTGGATCGTTACAATTGACTCTCAGGTACTTAACTTTTGTATTTAATATAAAGGTGAATGTTATAATTTGTTGATGAGTTGTGGGACACTTCCATGTTGTTATGCAGTGTATTTATGTTGTCCAATGTCAAATCGCTTTTACGACTTTCGGTTACAATTAATTATAGGCTTATTTTGTTTAAGTGGATTTAGTTGGTATTATTAAGTAACTCTAATTCAGGCGACGATAATAAAACACGACTTGACAGCATTTGTTACTAGAATATCGAACTTTATTGGTGCTGACCTTCAACCACATATTTTTCTTGTGATACCGATTGCTTTTCTTTTCTGAACGGATCTGCACCTTGAAGAAGTTCTAGAACACTAGAACGCGTAGAGCGGCTTACGTGTTTCAATGAGCTAAATAGACGAACTATAGGTTTAACTAAATTAGCGGGGCCTTTAGTGAGGAACCAAACTAAGACAGGTTCTCAAAAGAGAGCAGCAACTTTTCGGTACTTAGAGTGGCCGAGACCATAAGGGCCGATATGGCATTCTAAGATACATTACCGCGATGTGGAAGGCAACGAAAAACCACCACAATACCTCCCAAGTACACAGCGTACTTAAATTGTAATAAACATGATGACAGGAAACAAACATAGAAACAAGAAAAAAGGATTGCTGAAAACATATGTGTGAAACATAGCACGGTACATCTGTTAAACGTGGACAGTAGGAAAAATGGCAGCAAAGACATATAACGCTTTGAAATGTGGTGCTACAGACGTATGATGAAGATATGATAGACAAAGTTAAAAATAAAGAAGTTCTAGAAATGGTAGGGGAAGAAAAAATATGTGGAGGACATTAAAAAATAGGAGAGATTGGATGATAGGGCACATCCTAAGGCATGAGGATTAGGCTATTGCACACAGATAGTAAAAGATGTAGACTGAGCTAGGGAAATGTGAAAATTAACCGAAAATTGAAATCAATGCAAGTACACGTCCGACTAGTTCCAGGGCGGAGAACTTAATGGTGTAAAAATTAATTGTATTTAAAACTGATGATTATCATAAACAACTACAGTTGTTGGTTTTGCAATATTCTTAACAAATTTTGAATGTGCGAATAAAGTAACTGGAAAAGAATTGATTCGGTAAATGTCTAAACGGTGGGTGACCTTGGTAGGCATCAGATTGCTTAACCCCCTTCGAGAACCAATGAATGTCGGTGAAATAGGGCATATTTTTGGAAAACAATAGATAGAAAACGCTGCAAATGATATAAAAAAATTGATTAGCATTAGACCGTGCTGTATTTAGCAGAAAAACAGCTGTTATGTTTGAAGACAACAAACATAGAAACGAGGAAGAGATTGCTGTACGGCTGTGAAATGTGAACAGTAAGAAAAGCGGACAGAAAAAAGACAGAAGTCTTAGAAATGTGGTGTGACAGACGTATGATTACTTGTAGGCTGTGGGAATTTCAGGCAAATATGTAGAGTAGTTTAAAAAACATTGGAGGTACGCGTCCAACCAATTGTAGGACTGAAGACCTATTGATGATGATGATTTGTTCTTACCGACAGAATACGTAATGTATTACACACACGCGCGCGCGCACACGCGCACACACCTTACACGTGATTTTCCAATGCTCCACCCGAAGGTACTACATTGGTCAGGAAGCGAGTTTTTATTTACCTGGAAAATTTGGAATTTTGCCAAACCCTTGCTGTTCCAAGCAAGGTAGAGATCCTTAACGTGCGTGACAACACTCACGCACGAGACCTCCATTTTACCTCTCATCCGAACGAAGGTGTATTTTTGTGAAAAATGCTCGCCTAACATTTTTCAAGCGGACCGTGTCGGAATTGGAACCCGGGACCTTGGGCGCACACACACACACCCCACTTTGCTCTATTTTTCGGCATACTTTGGCTACTAAAAGGTGCAAGTCGTCGAAGATGCAGGTCGTATTCTTTTAGTGGAGTGCTCCTGAAAGCGCAGTTAATTTTTGGAATTAGTTTGGGGCGCCCCTTTCTTATCCAGTAGAATTTCATTAAGTAATATAATAGAGAAATTCCTTGGTTTGCGAACTCTATTTTGTGGAGGACATTAAGCACTTGCATAATCGATTATTGGATATCTGATCTGGAGTGGTTGCTAATGGTTGAGTTGATTGTAATAAAACTGGAACTAACCTTTCTAATTTGTGTGTATAGAGTTCCCTATATACGTAATAGAAAATTGGTTCTTTTATTACAAGAGGCCAAATTAAGTTTCCTGACCAGTGTTTCAGGTAAGAATGACGCCACGTTATTAATTTCAAATTGCCCAGAAAGGACGGGAACACCGTAACCATTTTAAAGGTGCACCGGCTAACTTTGAGTGGTACGGGAGTGGGTTCCTCTGACAAAATGATAAAAATGTAATAAAATATAAAATGCAAAATGGTCGAAATATAAAACTACTTTACAAATTCTACTTACCTTGAAACGCTTTACTAACTTTCAAAATTAAGGGCGCCAAATCGTCATATCCTAGCAATACCGTTGATATATTTGCTACGCGGAAAAGGGTAATCCCGTTTAGTTCTCTTTGCTTTCAATCACAAATTCTCATCACCTCAGCTGCTACCTTTTGTAACCCTACTTAAAAACATTCCTTGATGTTCTATCCAATTACAGAAATGTTCGAAATAACGGTTTGTCCCAAATATGATTTCATCGTTGGGGTAACTGGATATCCTCTTACAATGATCATCTTTCCTATCTTAAAACTAACTGTAAATACAATTTTATCTAAATTCACGCTCTATTAACAGTAAACTTCAAAACATATCATTGCGCGTAAATTAACATTAATAGTAAACAAAACCAAAGCTAATCTCTACTCACCAAGTATTATTAACAGAACTCCCAAAGAAACCCTAATCTGAAAGTAATACTACCTTTTATTGTACTAGATTCCTAATTGTTTTATACGAAATTTTGTAAATCCGAATTACCTGAATATGCCCTTGAAAACTGACTTAGGAATAAGCAGCGCAATCCCAACTTTTGTTTCTACCATTCTGAGTTCTATTAAAAATATAAAATTTTTGTACAGAAATTTATTAACATTATCTTGTAATTAAAGCTTGCGTCACTATACGTACGTTTAACATTTCAATGGTGTTAAATTTCTTTTCAAATAATTTTATCCTTAAGTGTAAATAACCAAATTCGTCCCTCTTCGTACAAATTATAATTATATTGACAAGTTCATATGCACATACTTTTTAAATGTAAACTAAAATGCAATACAAAACCTCAGAACAGTACACAAAATTTATAATTTAAGGGTTTCTAGATTAACTCCACTGATGGACTAATAATTTCCTCTGTACGTTAGGGTATCTCATTGCCGTGATTTATTCAACACAAGTTGATGAATAAAACTTCTACATAGCACTCTTTTAATTCACCGCCCAGTGGGGATTTAAATCCGCGCATAAGACGCGTATTAGAACTTCCTGGTAAATTTATTCAGCGCGGCCCAAAACAATTCACGATCGGCAAGCTATCCGAGAGCCTTGGCTTCTAAACACACTGTTAACTTTAAACCATTTTTTCGTTCTTGGCCACTTCTTTCTATTAACTTCATTCAAACTTAGTCTTTTTAACCTCCCACTCTTTGTTAAAATTTCGCATTTCATTCACACCCACTGTATGTCTAACGCTTTCTTTAGTAAGTTCAATGTCTTCAGTTTGTGAGAACACTCTTTATTTTACAACATTTTATAAGTTTGTGATTATTGCGGTTTCTTGAAATCCATATGAATTGAATAAAATATTATGGTGGACAATAACGTCACTGTTCCTTCTAATTCGATTACGATGAGTGTAAAATTCCAATCGTTATTGCTGTTTATATAAAAACGTAGTATGTGCTTTTTGGTGTATTTACTAGTCCTGATGAAATAACCATACTAGTAAACTGTAAATGACCCAACTTCTATAAAATTGTATGACTGTTTCTTACTAAAGCTCCTGAACTAGCTGGAATTAATAAATTCTTGTCTATTTACGAATGTATACTTAATTTACACGCGAGCGTTATACCAGGTTGTTTCTAGCGATACAAAACCAAGTTCATATTGCAGAAACCGGCACTATTATAACAGGTTTTTTTATGGATATTTGTTCATTGAATATGTTTATTGTACACATTTAACTAAATATTCCGGTTAAATTGAGTGAAAATACTAGAGTAAAAATACATATATTTCAGTTATAATTTAGGCGAAACAGGGCTGAAAGATTTATTTTTATACAGACATGCAGGATAACGTTATTTTAATGTTAAATTGCATACCTATTTGAATATTAGGAAGTCAGACTTTCAGTAAGTGCTTCAACTATTCTCTTCCTAATATAACAATTATATTCTGAGACCTTGGTTACGAACCGAATTGATATATTGCCTAATATACGAAGGAAGTGCACTACCACTGGACGGTAGTAATACCTCAATACCTGCATTAATTTTATTTAATATATTTGTTTATACTGTGGTACTGGTACTTACTGGAGTTTCATTTTTTTTGCTTTCAACAATTACAGCTTAAAATTTTAATCAAATGTAATTATGAAGTTGAGCCAATTTAATTGGTGGTCTAAGGGTTTTTGTGAGTATAAATATTAATTTAAGAATTGTGATTTCATTGAGTTGGATTAACTTGAAACATTAATAGTTAGAGATTTTTCAATAAGGACATTACAATTTTGTATTTAAATCAAACATAGAATAATAGAAATATCGAACTGAAATTTATTCCAGGCTAAGTACACATAATACACTTAGGAATGGAATTCGATTTCGTTTGTTTGACAACCGCGAGCACGAAGCAGCGATCGATTCTTGGCGACAATTTTCCACCACTTTTCTAAGCATATCGGCCAGGGCGTTGGAAATTTTGCGTTTGATATTGTTCTTGAGTTTTTCTATCGTTGTTGGCTTGTTGGCATAAACCAACGACTTAACGTGACCGCATAAAAAGAAATCCAACAGCGTTAAATCGCATGAGCAAGGTGACCATTCTATCGGATCATTTCTCGAAGTTACACCATTACCGAACTTTCTCTTTAATAGATCAACTGTTTAACCATCTGTGTAGCGTGTGGCGTCATATTGCTGGAACCATATCTCCCTGATGTCAAGTCCATCCGATTCCGGACAAAACTAGTGTTGCAGCATGACACGGTAGCGAACCCGATTAACCGTAATATGGCAATCATTTTCATCCACGAGAAAATACGTTCCAATCACACCTCGGACATTAAATCCACACCACACGGTCACTTTTTTTGGATAGAATGGAGTATCTGGAATCACATGCGGGGTTTGTTGCTGTTCAATTACGCATATTTTGTTTATTGACAAAGGCATTAAGCCAAAAATGAGCTTTGTCACTGAAGATATTTTTTCGATGAAATGCAGGATTATCTTCAAACTTTTTCAAAGCACAAAGGGAGACGTTTTGGCGCTTCATATGATCAGGAGACTTAACTTCTCAAATTAATTTAATTTTATAAGGGTGCAGGCAAAGATCTTTACGCAAAATTTACCACAACGTGAGTTACATCTCCCCCAAATCAAATATATGTATAATTAAATGGAATTATGAAATCATAAGTTAACTTGCAACATTGTATAATTCAAGGATAGATAATAAAAGGTTAATAGAAGTCAGACAGAAGACATGGGAACAGATGTGAATCCATTGTACTCCATACGTAACGTGACACTGCAGGTGCAGGTCACAGTAGGTGATAAAACCGCAATTATTAGAATTAAGATTGTTATTTTGTATTGTATAAATGAATAAAGAAATAAGCAGACATGAGCTCTGCAGCTCACACAAGCATTGTGAGGGGCAGGAACAACATTAATCCCCTGGAGAGCCCAAATTAGTCAGTCAGTCTTGAGCCTCACAACTTTAGCATTGTTGGTTGTTCAGGCTACTCGCCCTAATTTAGTTCATTTAATACTAATTTCAATTAAGAATATTTTCGATATAGTACCTTTAAATTAAAGTCCAGTTGTAATTCAGTTTAAATGAATATTGTTAGACGAGTTTTGGAAGAAGACTTTTTAAAAAGAAGCTCCCAAGGCCCAAAACTTAATTCGTGTACTGACAGATTCTCAGTTCTTGTGAACAGCGTGGAATCGACTGATTTGGATCATTTTGAACTGAAACACTTACGGCTGTGATATTTTAGGTACTTCGACGGGTGCGTTGACTTACTGGCACAGGAACATTCAACAGTGAACGATGACTCGAATTCATTCACTATAGCACGCACGTATGGTGGGAAAATTATTTCGACCGAAAATTGGTGTATGCGCTCTTAAAGTTGCGACCACCGATTCAGAATTGGGCAGTAATTTTTAGTAATTTCCAGAACTTGCTCATTAGTGAACTTGATCATGATAAAAATGTAAGCCTTCACTGACGTTTTGACATTGACAGATCAGAAAAAAGTTTAAGGGTGCGTTTCGTGTTTACATACAAAATTGTTAAGTCTTTATTGAAAACCCAGTACACGGAACATTTATGTTTGGCTGCAGAGACTAAGTTGTTCTTTCTTAATGTATGCAGTTTTGTGGCCTGTTACTGCAGTTGGCGCCCCTCTTATTTTCTTGGGGAACCACCAACTTCCCACGATCCAATTCAGTTGATAGATCCGATAGTTCACCATCTTCTACGCTAACCGTTCAGGACTCCCTTTGGAGGACTCCGAAATTGATCGGAGCGAAATAAGAATATTCCAAATTCTAATCTAGACGTTTACTTATTTTCAAGTGTTGTATTATACGTTATAACTTGTGGCATACTAGTTTTAGTAGACTTCCTTGAACCACTGTTAGTTGTAGGCATCCCTCGCGAATACTCATTCTTCTAAACCATATCTAATAAGAGCTTCCATTAATAGAATATATATACAAAAAATAAAAGATAAAGTTACAGTAGAACCTATTATTTTATTGGAGTGTTCCTGAAAGTAAGGTTAACTTTTTCAAATTAGTTTGGGGCACTTCTTTCACTTCCAGTAGAATTTCATTAAGAGATTTAGTAGAAGAATTTCCTGGATTAAGAAATCCATTTTGTGGAGGACATTAAGTACTTGCACAATCGTTTATTGGTTATCTAATCTGGTGTGATCACTAAAAGTTGAGTTATTTATAATGAAACCGGAACTACCCTTTCCAATATGTGTGTACAAGGTTCCTTATATACGTAATAGAAGAGTGATTATTTTTTAAATGAGACAATTAAGCTTCCTGGCTAGTATTTCAGGTAAAAATGACATTACGTTATCAATTTCGAATTACCCAGAAGAGGTGGGAACCCATATCAATTTTAAAAGTGCACCAGCTGACTTTTAGTGCTACTGGAGTGGGTTTCTATGACAAAATGATAAAAAAATAATAAAATCTAAAATGCAAAATGACCGAAATATAAAACTACTTTTCAAATATTACTTACTTGAAACGCTTTAGTAACTGTCAAAGAAAGGACGCCAAACCGTTATATACTACCAATACGGTTGATATATTTGCTACACGGAAGACGTTTATCCCAAATAGTTCTCCTTGCTTTCGATTACAAATTCTCATCACCTCAACTGTTACCTTTTGTAGCCCCACTTAAAAATATTTCTTGACTTTCTATCCAATTACAGAAATTCCCGAAATAGTGGCCTCTCGCAAATATGACTTTATTATTGGGGTAACTGAATATCCTCTCGCAATGCCCATCCTATCTATTTATAACCAACTGTAAATAAAATTTTATCCAAATGCAGACTCTATTAACACTAAACTTCAAAACACATCATTAACCTTAAAAGTAAACAAAACCTGCCTAACCTCCACTGGCCAGGAATTATTAACAGAAATCCCAAAGAAACCTTAATCTGAAAGTAATACCATTGCAATAGATTCGTAAATTGTTTTATAGATTTTGCAAATCCCAATTACTTGGAAATCCCTTGACAACTAACTTAGAAATACGTAACGCTATCCCAACTTCTATTTCCACAATTCCGAGGCCTATTAAAAATAGGACATTTTTGCACAAAAATTTATTAACATTTATCTTACATTTAAAGCTTGCGTTACTTAATACGCACATTTAGCATTTTAATCGTATTAAACTGTTTTTCAAATAATTTTATACTTAAATGTAAATAACTAAATCCGTCGCTAATGAAACGTATTATAATTATATTTACAAGCTCGTATGTACTGTGACGCCCTATTTTTCTCCTTTTGAACGTCTCAATATCGACTGTAATTTCAAATGCTGTTAAAAAGTTGGATGGTGGAATAGAATTCTTGGTCGGCGATTTGAGTCGTTTTAACCAAGGCCTAATGCGATAGCGGCTAAGCTCAGGAAGAGTGGCCATGGTTAATAGCAGCTACAATAACAGGGATGGTATTTCTTAATAGGGTGCCTGGTACATATTTTTGAAATGTCAACCAAAATGGAATAAAAACCTCAGAACACTACACAAAATTTGTAATTTAAGGGTTTCCAGATTAACTCCACTGGTAGACTAATTATTTCTTCTGCCCATTAGAACACCTCATTCACGTGATTTATCTAACATAAGTTGATGAGTGAAACTTTCACTTATCGCTCTTTTAGTTCACCACCTATTCACGATTTAAATCCACGCAAAACACGCGTGTTTGAATTGAAGATAATTCACGATCGGTCAGCTATTAGAGCTCCTTGGTTTCTAAATACACCCGCTATTCTTAAACCATCATTTCGTCGTTGAACACCAACTCTCTATTGATTTCACCAAACTTTGTGATTTTAATCTTCCGTATTCCGTTCAACTATATTATATGTCTAAAGCTTTCTTAAGATAAGTTTAATGGCTCCAGTTCGTGGAAACGACATTCTATGAGTTTGAATTTTTGCGTTTTCTTATACTCTGTTGAATCGAAACAAATGTTATTGTGAACAATAACGTCACTGTTTTCTTTAATTTGATTACAAAAATTGTAAAATCCCTATCGTTATTGCTGTTTATATAAAAACGTAGTAGATAATTTTTTTTGTGTATGTACTTGTTCTAATTTAAATATCATGATGTAATAGCCATGTTGTAAATTTTAAAAGACCCAACTTTTATAAAATTTCAGGAATATATTCTAACTAAAGCTACCCAACTAGCTGAAATTAATAAATGCTTGTCTGTTTACGAATGTACACTTAATTTTCGCACGAACGTTGCACCAGGTTGTACCTGGCGATACAATATCAAGTTCATATTGCAACAACTGCCACTATTATAACAGGCTTTTTTAGCCCAAGATCCATATGAATATTTATTCATTAAACGTTTTTATTGTACATATTTAATTAAATATTCCGGTTAAATTTAGTGAAAATACCAGAGTAGAAATATGTATATTTCAGTTATCATTTGGGTGAAACAGGGCTGAAAGATTTATTTCTATACAGATATACAAAGTGAAATTACTTTAATGTTAAATTGCATACCTACTTGTATATTGAAAGGTCTAACTTTCTGTAGATATTTGGGCTATTCCCTTCCTGCTATAACAATTATATTCTGACACCGTGGTTGCGAACGGGATTGATATATTGCCCAATATACGAGGGAAGTGCGCCACCACTGTACAGTAACAGTACATGTATTAATATTATTGAATATATTTATCTATAGTGTGGTTTTCTTTTTTTTGCTTTCAACAAATACAGCTTTTAGTTTTAATCAAATGTAATTATGAAGTTGACCTAATTCCATTGGTGGTGTAAGAGTTTTGATGAGCATAAATATTAATTTAAGAATACGAAATCATTGGGTGCATTTTGTGATTTCATTGATTTTGATTAACTTGGAACATTAATAGTCAGAGATTTTTCAATAAGAACATAACAATTTGGTATTTAATCCAAACGGAATAATTAAAATATCGACCTGAAATTTATTCCAGGTGTAGTAAATAATCATGTTACACTTAAGTATTGAATTCGATTTCGTTCACACGACTACCACAAGCACGATGGCAGCGATCGATTCTTTGAAGCCAATTTTGCACCATTCTTCCAAACATATCAACCAGAGCGTTGGCAATTTTCGGTTTAATATTGTTCTTGAGTTCCTCTATCGTTGTCGGCTTGTTGGCGTAAACCAATGACTTAACGTGACCGCATAAAAAAAATCCAACGGCGTTAAATCGCATAAACAAGGTGGCCATTTGACCGGACCATTTCTCGAAATTACACGAAATAGATCATCTGTTTAGCGAGCTGCGTGGCATGTTGCGCCATATTGCTGGAACCAAATTTCACAATCACACCTCCGACACGAAATCCACACCATCTAATCACTTTTTGTGAAAGCAATGGACTATCTGGAATCACATGAGGGTTTGTTGCTGTTCAATAACGCATATTTTGTTTATTAACAAAGCCATTAAGCCAAAAATGAGACTCATCGCTGGAGATACTTTTTCGATGATACGCAGGATTATCATCAAACTTTTTCAAAGCACAATGGGAGAAGTTTTGGTGCTACAAATGATCGAGATGCCTCAGTTCTCAAGTTACTTTGATTTTATAAGAGTTTAGGCGAACACCTTTACGCAAAATTTACCACAATGTGGACTGGCAGATTCTCAGTTCTTGTAAACACCGTGGAATCGACTGATTTGGATCATTTTGAACTGAAACACTTACGGCTGCGATATTTTTAGGTACTCCAACGGGTGCGTTGACTTATTGGCACAGGAACATTCAACAGTGAACGTTAACCCGAATTTATTCACTGTAGCACGCACGTATGGTGGGAAGATTATTAGGACCGAAAATTGGAGTAGGCGCTCTTAAAATTGCGACCACCTTATTGAAAACCTAGTACAAGGAACATTTATGTTTGACTGCAGAGACTAAGTTGTTCTTTCTTAATGTATGTAGTTTGTGGCCTTTTGCTGTAGTTGGCATCCCTCTTATTTTCTTCGGGAATCACCAATTTCCCACGATCCAATTCAGTTGATAGATCTGATAGTTCACCATATTCTACGCTGTTCAGGGACTATTCCCTTTGGGACTCCAAAATAGATCGGAGCGAAATAAGAATATTCCAAATTCTAATTTAGACGTTTACTACTTGCAAGTATTGTGTTGTGCGTTATAACCTGTCGCATATTTTTAGTAGACTGCTTTGAACAACTGTTATTTGTCTAAGGTAGGGATCGCTCACAAACGCTCATTCTCTTAAACCATATCTAATAACCGCTTCCTTTATTTAATAGAATATATATAATTATACAGTTTTGCTAACCTTATATGGGCGTTGATGCTTTGTGTAATATTGATTAATTGTAGTATCTTTAGTTTACTGCATAAATTTTTTAGGTGTTGGTCCCACCAAAAACAGTTGTCTATCGCAATTCTCAGGTATTGATAACACATACATGGAGAGATTACGCTACATTCAGAAAAACAAGAAAAATGTCTTTCTTTTGGAACTGAAAGCATCTACAAGAAGGTGTCTCAATTTTAGCTTGCCCTCTTTTTCTGTATGGTATTGTAATGTACATTAATTTAGTTACTCTCCGTTTAATACGAACTAGATATCGTGAAACCAGTTTGCCACATTATCAGCCTGGAGTTGCATAAACTTTTCACTAATATGAGCAAAATCTTATCCGCAAACAAAAATTCTAAATATGTTTGAAGTTAGCACCCTATTTTTTAAAAATCATGATTTTGAAAATTGTTCCTGATTGTTCTAATCTTGTACCGCATTGTTTCAAAAGGACAATTCCGTATCCAAGCGATTCTTCAAAAAAACGGAAAAAAAAGTTTTGAACAAACAAGACTGCCGGGCCAAGAGTAAACATACCTTTCCCTTCTTGCTCTAATGGATAACTCAAAAATCTATGTTTTTACTATATCGACAAGAGTAAACATAGCCTTCCTCTTCTGTTCCAATGGTTAACTTTTTGTTCTGAGCTGTTCTAAGTTTAAAACACATAATTCTGTATTATGAGTCTCCCATCGCCACCGGTTCTCCCAAAATCGATGTTTTTACTGTATGGACCAGAGTAAATAGTTTTTCTTTTTGTTCCATATAGCTAACGTTTTGTTCTGACCATATAGTAGTCATCGTATTCATTACCAGAATAAGAAAGAAATTATGAATGGATGTGTTTGACAAGGATCTTATGTCATGGAAGAGTAAGCCAATAAACGTATATATCTATAAAATCTACGTGGGTTTTTCCTAACGTAAACCATCGATTTTTGGAAGAACTGCTGGTGATATGAGATTCATACTGCAGAACTATGTTTTCTAAGTTTAAAACAGTTCAGCACAAAAAATTATCCATTGGAGCAAGAAGGGTAATTGTATGTTTACTCTTGGTCCGGCAGTCTTGTTTGCCAAAAATGTTTTTTTCCGTTTTTTTTTGAAGAATTGTTTAGATACGGAATTGTCCCTTTAGAACAATGTTTGGAACAACTAGAACAATCTTAATCGAGGGCCAAAATTTCGATTTTTGAAAAATGGGGTGCCAGCGAAAAAATGTTTTTTGACATTTTTTTAAAAGAATCGTTTAGATACGGAATTGTCCTTTTGGAACAATGTTCGAAACAACTAGAACAATGTTAAGCGATGGCCAAATCGCGATTTTTGATAAATGTGGTGCTAGTAACAAAATGGGTTTTTTCTAAATTTTTGAGAAATCTTTTGGAATAAAATAGTGTCGAATTGGAATAATGCGGTACAAGATTAGAACAATCTGGAACAACTTTCAAAATCATGATTTTTATAAAATGGGGTGCTAACTTCACACACATAAATTTTAACTGCCTGAACAATCTTTGGCAGATCGTTGACATGCAGAATTCATAAGTGGTTTCGGTACCAATTACTGTAGCACAACACTTAGTGGTGTTCCTCGCTATAAGCCACAGTAATTTTTCGACAAACTTCCTGTGTTGGAGGTAGTTTTAGAATAGTTCTAGTGATGGTCCTCTAAATCCTACGCTTTCTAGTTTTCCTAACTCGACCGCGTTACTTTAAATAAGAAACTTGGTAAGATGTTACGATTATTAATTTAGTGTGGATAGAATGAGAAACATAGACTCAGCTTGTACATTAAGCTTTTACGAATAACTAATGTTAATTTGCATGATGTTTTCATTCTTTTGTTTCTAAAAGGTAATTTAGACCAGAGCATTAAACTATAGCCCCAAAATCAATAAAGTTAATTATTTAGAAACCTCAAACAGAATTAGATTTAAAAGTGACGCATTACTTGCCGCCCCATAAAAATGTAAATTCAGCAATTCGCATGGAAATATGGTTGCAAGAAACGGTGCACCATGTATTAAACAGAACCGCATATAATAAACTAATCCGTTAAAAGCACGTGTGAGAATGTCCAGACGGGGACCATTTCATACACATAAGCACATTCTGATTTAGAACAATAGCAATATCAAAATATTAAAACGTAGAATGTCGTGTAAAATATCACGTAGTGGAACAGTATCATTGAAATACAGCTGCCGAACACATAAAGAAATATTGTTGCAGGCAAAATGACGAAGCGTTACAAATTTAGATTTGCCCAGAAGGGACAGGTACCTCGAAGCAATTTTAAGGGTGCACCAGCTAACTACAGTGATACGGCAGACGGTTTCTATGGAAAAAATAATAATAATAGAAATGACCACTTTCCTTGAAAAGCTTTACCTGTTATCGTAATTAAATGGGGTAAACCGTCTTGTCTCATCAATCCTTTCACATCTTCTACACGAAGGACAGTTATTCCGAATAAGTCTCCCTTGCTTTTGATTTCCTAAGAATGTCTCACCATACCTCACCTTTTTCTTACAATAGCTTAAAATCGCCTATTAAATTATGTCACATGCATAAAAATTTTTAATTCGAAGCACTCCCAAAACATTGGAAACCACTAATCCATGTTGCGATTTTATCATTGGGGTGACCGGATATTCCTCTATAAAATTTGTTTACTTTTACCTATTTTATAGATAAGTTCAAATAAAATTCCACATAGCTCTCTATTAAAATTAAATACATAAAAGTGAGAATGCTTTCATTTAAAGAAAACCCCCAATTTTTCAACATTAGACTGACGAGGTATTAGTTAAAAAACACATAAGAAAAGTTGAATCAGTAATTTGTATTAGCTACCTCACAAATTATTCCAGTTTCCAATATTTTGATATGCATAACATTCTGAATCCCATTTCTGGAAATGCCATTATTAATGATACATAGAAAACAGTTCAATATTAACCATTTATTTTATAATTTAATTTTCACAACTCTCAAATCTCAAAAATGTAGCTTAAATTTAAACTTAAAACGCACATACTTCTAAATTATTTGCAATATTCCAACTTTATTTCACGATAATAGCATACTTAACTTTAAGCATAACTAGCTCTGTCGCTATTAACGTTATTTCGATTTCCTATTAAATAAATACAAACAATTTACAACTTACACAAATATACTAATAAATCATATTCAGAAAGCTCAACGTTACTTAAGGTTTTATGTTCAATTTACCCGTAATAAAGATGTTTAGAAACGCCGGGCTTTCAGTTCCTTTCTTCTAACAGCTTCTCCTTTAACACAAAACAAAATCCAAGATATTTGTGGTATTAACTCAAGTTTATAATCTTCTTTACCCGGGTAGTTACGTCGTTTAAATCCACAAACTTGTAATTGAAACATATCCTGCACTAGCAAATGTAGTTCAGGAAGGAGTCAGGCGCCACTTCTCTTTTGAAGAAGTCTATATTCACATTTTGAAGCCGTGTTACTTCTAACTTAACTTCCTTTTTTCAGCTTGATCATTATATAACATGTTCCCCCCTTCACAGTCTAACGCATTTTATCTATGCTGAGTACAAGGGTTTTGTCCCATTAATTACGTAGAAGTCATGTACTTTCTTTGTTTCTGTATTATTATTACAATGTGTATTTCACAGGTCCGCCATTTTCGAGATTGCCGACAACTGTTTATTGTAATTATGCACATTTGAATCCTTGTAATTCGGTTCGTAATGCATAACATTCAAATCCACTTTCATTTGCGGTTTTTAAATAAATCATCATCTTGAGTTACGTTCAACAATGTATTGTAAAAGAAATAATTTTATAAGTTTTGAGAGCCCTAAATATATGCAAGAAGGAAATTAGATATAATATGTACAGTATTTTTAGTTACTCTTGGAGGTGTACGTCCCAAAGGAAACAACGCAACCCTAACTAAAATGAACCAAGCGTTAAACTTAATCTAAATACTCCCTGTATGTTTGTTGTGGTTTGTTTAGCATTCTTCTTAATCTTCTTTGGGAATTAAACCACTCATAGTTTTTAAAATCATCTTTATTTACCCTATTTTTCTCCGCAGGTATCTTAATTAGCGCTGTGACTTACAGAGTTCCTTACGGGCTCGCCTTTCAAAGCTCAGTCTGTATTTATATGGATAAAAAATGTTTCCGTTTCCAAGAATAATTCCTAGGTCATGAATCGAAACGTAAATAAAGATGATTTTAAAAACTATGAGTGGTTTAATTCCCAAATAAGTTAAGAAGAAACTTAATCTAGTTTATTAATAGTGAACAATTTGTGTCATTAGTATTTCGTAAATCTCAATTTTAAAGTAAGTAAAAAAAATGCTCTAAAACGAACTTCGGTTTATATTACTTGTGAATAGAGAACAATCACGCAATTACTTGTGCACTGAGAAAGTAAATTTTTAACACGCGGTCAGTAATTTATTGTGTCATATCCACGAGTACAAAAACTTAAGCATTTACTAAATTTTATTAAGCAACAGAAGAAGGAACTAGATTTCATAGCAACATCAAGAAATAGAAAACAGAGTAACTGTATTTTAAAAGGGATAGCTGTCTGCCTCTAGTACCATCGTAGAGGATCTGAAAGTGTATACTACACTTTCCGGAAGTCTAGATACTATATGGAACTAAGTTCGACTGTAACACTGTAGTAAAACAATTTAACCAGCAGGTATCTTAATTAGCACCGCAACTTACAGGGTTCCTTACGGGCTCGTCTTCCAAAGCTCAGTCTGTATTTATATGGATAGAAAATGTTTCCGTTTCCAAGAACAATTCCCATCATAAAAGGTCAAGTATTCTGCGAATCGCACCTGCTAGTCTTTTCAGACAGCAGTTGCAATATATTCCTAGAACACGGCTTGCACACAAGGCCCAATTAATAATAACATAACGACTTCCATAAATATTTCTCGTAAACGTGCACATCTGCGAGATAACAGAATATCGCTTGATAGAAGTTTCTTGTAATAGTCTAGATAACAAACCATTAAACGCTTTTATCTTACAATGCAGGTGTTTGAAACGTCTTTCATGATGCGAAAAGTTTCAATTTTCAAAAGACACCATAAAATTATTAGATGTTCGTGGTTGAAACGTACTTTAAAAAAAGGCTAAAGTCTTGGCTAAAACAAAGCAAACTATTACATAATATATTCCACGTATTTACCGTTGTACTGAAAACTATACCACGTTTAAATAGGTACTCAATTCAATTGAAAGGAAGTCAAACTTGTTGATTGATAATTCGTATGACTTGAATTGACATAAATAAGGTAAAGTCGTTTAAATTATAAATTTTAGCCGACGCTTTTCAAAAGCGTAAAACAAGGTAGTTGGAAATTAAAATTTATCACAGCATGCAGAAATCAATTGATTTCGGAAATTTATTATAACAAAGCAAAATTAAAAAGTCGGGATAAGAAGCAAAAGCAACGGGGCAAGCAGCACATTAATAACAAAAAGAAAAAGAAAATTCGTTTCAGAAAACCCAAAGAAAAGTCTAGGCCAATGGAAAGAAAACGGTCTAGAAAGAATCTACCATAGGAAATGAATCGTAAAATTTAATTAAGTCAGTATGAGAACAAACAGTAAGAAAACCGTAGAAGAAAAGGGTAAGGAAAGTGGACCAGAAGGAAATGAGAAGCAAAACTAAAAATATAAAACAGACTCTAAGGAACAGCACCAGAACCGAAGGCAGAAGACAAAACTAAAGAAAAGAAAGAACAACCAAAAATATGTGTATGTGAGTATAGGTTGTGTGTGTGTGTGTGCGCGCGCGCGCGCGTTAAATCGCTTTAGTCGCTTCTTACAACAGTTAGGTAGAATAGTCATAATTCTCATAATGGTCATGATGGGCAGGTTTGAGGTCTTTGACGTGTCAGGTGCTCTTAGCACCGGAAGAATCGGTAAGTTCATAAGTCGAAGGAGAAACAACTTTACTGATGGGGAAAGGACCAAAGAATTTAGGAACACTTATCATTGAAATAATGTGAAACGTCAGACGAAGTGAAATTCCGACGCCTAATGGAATCGCCTAATTGGAAGGACGTAGGACCACCACGGAGGTTATAGCGACTATGGATGTTATGGTAGGCCGTGGAAAGGTTGTTGAGGGCATGAGAGCGGATATTTTTGAAGTGTTCTAGATCAGGGAAAGGATCTTCAAGATTAGGAATATTCATCTCGTTAATCTCGGATTGTTGTCTGAAATAATCGCCCGAGAGAATATGTTCACGACCAAACTGGGCAAAGAAAGGAGTACAGTCCACGATCTCATGTTTCAACGTTCGGATGGCGCTGAAAACTTTAGGAAGAGTGATATCTGAGGGACGCTGGATGTCACAGACATAGGAAGAAAATATGATTTTCAGGAATTGGTTAACACGTTCAGCAAGAATAGCTTGGGAATGGTAACAGGCGGTGAAAAGGATTTTGAAATAATAAGAGGCACACAAAGAAGTGAACTAACGACTACCCAGTTGCACACCGTTGTCTGTGATAAGGTATTAGGAAGCACAGAAAAGTAGGAAGACTTGGTCTTCAAAGAATTTTGGATAAGGATACTGCAGTGGCGCTACTCATAGAAAAGAACAGGGAAACTTAGTAAAGTTGTCAGCCACCACAAAGATATAGGAATGACCGCAAGTGGAACGAGGTCGAGGACCTACTATGTCATAGGAAATGACCTGCCAGGAATAGGATGGTTTAACCCTAGAAGCAAAGAGACAAGGGGGAGATAACTATTCAACTTTGTAAGCAGCACAAATTGGGCAGCGTCGGTTGCAACCAACGATGTCAGCTCCGAATCATGACCAGTAATATTTTTGGAGGAGACGAACAGAAGTTTTGGTTGTCATAATGGCCGGAAATAGGAGAGATATAAAACGTTTACCCTGCCCAGCACGACGATTTTCCAATCTTCCGGAGAATCGGCAGCGATAGAAGTTTGGAGGCGACGGAGAAGGATATTGTTCACTACGGACCAGGAAAAATAATGTTTTGGAGCATCGGAATGTACCAACGGTCAGGAGTAGGGAGGTTGACTTTGAGGGAAGTATTGGCAGAAATAGAAATTGGTTTAAGGACAGGAACAGAACGAGAAAAAGGCATCAAGAGCAACATGATTTTTGCTTTTACGGTGAATAACTGTAAAGTCATATTGCTGGAGGCGAAGGTACTAGTAGACTAAGCGACCGGAAGGGCTTTAGAGTTTATTGAGCCAAAGAAGGGAATGATGATCGGTAATAACGGAAAAGTGAAGACTCTCGAGGTAAAGACGGAACTTCTCAATCGCCCACATAACCTTTAGGCACTCCTCAGTAACTGAGTAGTTGGACTCAGACTTGAAAAGTGAACGATTGATATAGCTGACGACCTTCTCGCCGTGGAAATAGGGCTGGCTTATGATGGCACCCTAATTTTGAAAGGATTTGGCAGACGCACTTATTTTACTAGATTATTCGAAACGGCTTCAAAGAGGATACATAAATGAGATTTAATGTAAAACTCCAACAAGGGTGATTATTAGAAATACTGCAAAGTGGTTATGCAAAAGCGAAATGAGCCTCCAAGCGGCTGAGACCGAAATTGCTAGGTGCGCTTCATAATAGTTTTTATTCAGAGCTCGGTTTGCCTTTCGTTAAGGGAAACGAAGTGAACTACAGTATTATGTAATTTACAATCGGTAATCTAATTTGCCTTTTGGGATAATTAAATGTCTTAATTGCTGTTTCCACTTTTTGCATTTTGCCGATTACAGATTAATATTATACTATTAGATACACTTAAGTGCTCGCCGGACAACGGAGAAATTATCAAACTATAAAATTACATATGGATTTACCAAACATGTAATACCCATTTCCTGAAATTCTACTAATTTGTATCTACCTATAGTAATTTATTTAAACTTTTCGCATTTTGTCCTGTTATTAAAAGTAATAGTATATTACAGGCAACCTGGAAAGTGTTTCACAGCTGCGGCGGGTAATATTTCAAACCGACGTGCCAAGCCAGAGGTCAACAAAAGCCTGAGACAGCATTGAAATTTCCAACGAGTTTTGTATACTATTTTATTCAAAACCACTATTCTTGTATTTTAGGTAATGATTTTTGTGGTGCCATATATAATGTCAAAATACTATGCATAGATTGTACTTATTTGGAGAGGAGCACCGATGTTGGTGTGTGTAATTTATAAGCATTCTTATACTTTGATTTTCTTGTACTCCTCCGTGTTACGTTAACTGTAGGACAGATAAGAATATGTGAATATAGAAATTAGGCGTACAAACTAAACATGAACGAACACTGTATAGATTTCACAAATATTTAATAAATTAAACATGATAATTGTAATTTCGTTTATAAAGGTATTACAGATAACACGGTATAACATTATTTCTTTTAAATACATTATAAATGTTATAACCCAAGATGATGACCTAAGTTAAAACTTTAAACGAAATCATTTTAATATTGCAAAAACACTACATATGCATTTCTCATAAAAAATAATTTACAATGGACACATATCGTCCTTCTCATGTACAACGAATAATAAAATAATACCATACTACGACAATAATACAAATGATACACAAGGTATCGCGACAATAACCTTTTATCCAGCATAGATAAAATGTTACATTGTGAGAAAAAATTTTTATAGAAGAGATATCTGATATGATGACAATTGAAAGTTCAATTTAGAAGTAATACGAATAAGTAGTCAGACGGAAGTGAAGTTAGAAGTTGAAAAGAAATACGCTTTTAAGATGCAAATACAGATGTCACCGCGACGTGCGAATTATTTTTTAAACTACACTTGCAAGGGCAAAGTTTGTTCCAGTCGTACTCGTGGAATTAACGTTATTACAGCCTGTTAACAGCACTCAGGACCTGGAAAGTTTACCCCTCCCCCCACAATAATTTGAATTCTGTATTGCGTTTTGTTAGGGGGTGGTGTTGGAAAGGACGAAAAATGGAAATACTGATGATGGATGGGCATCCTTGAGTTTACCGATATATTAAAAAGGGAGCAAAGTATGAGCTTTTATGTTTATACCTTTTAATTATATACATGTACGTTGTAAATGTAAACAGATTTGTGTCCGTGTAGTAGAAAATTAAAGAAACGTGAAAGTACGTATTTTGTTGGACGGTAAATTAGCGACGGAACTAGTAGTGGTTAAAGTTAAGCATGGTGTTACCGTGCACGGAAGTGTAGAAAACTTCAAATTATTTAGATATGTGTACGTATTGATTCTAATATTAGTTTTATTGGTAGAATTTAGTGTTAGTTAAATGGCGAAACTAGTATTTAGAATGGACAACGAAATGATGAAAGCAAAAGTGTTTTGTAATTATTATGTGCATTTCAAGAAATGGCTTTTAGAGTGTTATGTAATTCAATCTGTGAAACGGAAAAATTAGAGCGGTAGTATTATTCATGGATTTGATTTCATGTTTTTCTTCAAGATTTCTTTTAGTATTACTTAGTCAGTTTGATGTTAAGAAATTAGGTGTTTTTTAAGGAACGTATGTATTTATATTACAATTATTTAGTGTTAATAGAGGTTAAGCATAGGTTAAGTTTTATTTGAATAATTGAATAACACCCCAATTCAAGATACGCCATGAGACAAAGGAATCATTGGTTTATCAACTTTCCATACGATAATAATGTGCTCGGTACTATTATATAAAGATAGTTTATCAGAAACACGTCTGTTCAGCGTTGCCATAATTTCGTTTCGTTTCATTTGTGCATATTGTTTGTGTAAGTAGTGGTGACGCATCTGTGAAAAATACTTGCAACTTACTTTTTATAAATGTTGTGACTAAAGCAAAATTTGGTATCTACAATAGAAAATCCGTCCAAGGATAATTTTCGTGCCGTTATTCAGTTTTGGCCACTGAAGGGTGTTAACCAATAAACATTTATAAAAGAATGAAAGTGGTGTATGGTTACAATAGTTATTCCCATACAGTTGTTACGGTATTCTTTGCAGACAGGAAAGAAGGTAGTAGAGTAAGTAAAGAAAATTACCCACACCAAATACCGCAATAAAACAAAAGGGTGGAAGAGAAATCCAAAAGAATTGGATGCCGTGTTAGCTCAAAACGCCGTAGAGTGGGGTGGATCATACAGAAGGAAAAATTGGAAACCTCAGTAAGAAATTTATTTACAAACAGTTAGTTAACGTGGTATAAAAAGGAATATCTACAGAGACAAAATCGAGTATTTACGTAATCGTCCTGTTATAATCGTGATGTAAACAAGAGCGTCAATTTGTCTATAACAACACACGGTAATATACATTCAAGCCAATGTAGATGTAAAATCTTAAATTCTAAATAACATATTCATACTTATATAATATTTCTTACCCTAAATATATTCAAGAAGAAAAGTGGACATAACCTATATAATATTTTTACCTCCTCTGTGAAATGCGCTTCCTAAGAGGAATAACGTAACCCTAACTGAAATGATCCAAGTGTTAACTTACTCTAGCTTATAACTTGGTAAACAAACTGTTGACGTTAGCATTAATTTACAAAAAATGAAACGATAAAAAGTGCTCTAACGCGGGCTTGATTTATACTAATTGTAATTTTTTAAGAATAATTATTTATAGGATCATTTGGACACTGGAAGTAAATTTGTGACGCGCAGTCTGTAATCTATTGTGCAACCACGAGTAAGAAATCTAAGGCACTTACGTGGTTAACAACCAGCAAAAGAAGTGTCTATCTTCCACAGCAGCATAAATAAAAAAGGAAACAGAATAAATGTACCTTAAAACAAGCTGTCTGCCTGTGGTACTATTGTAACGATTGGGAAGTGCGTGCTGCACTCGTCAAGGGACTGGATATTAGATGAAATAATTTAACTGGACTGTAACACTAAGTAAAACAAAGCTTTTTAACACCGCGACTTACACTGTTTCCTTTCGTTAAAAGACGTTGTATAAAACGATCTTCCTTTCCAAGCTCAGTCGGTATTTATAAGGCTTGAAAACAATGTGTTTGCGTTTTAAAAACAATTCCCAGCTATAATATGTAAAGTATTTTGCGAACCGTACGTATAAAAGTATATTTACCAAACAGCAGCTGCAAAATATTCTGAGAATACGGCTTGAAAACTACAATTAATTAAGCCTGAATATACTATATGACTTTCACTGAATTTTGTCCGCCTGAGAAAACAACGTTTGTTTAAATTGTCAAATTACTATGCAACTCTCGCTACAGCATTAAGGCGTGAAATGTATAACAGGTTGTCTATCTGTTATAGACATGGATTTATTATATCGAACCACAATACCTAGAATGAATTAATTAAGGGGATGTTTTATTACTCGTAAACTTGAGCGAGGTTAACCCTTGCACGATAATGAAATAGCATTTCTCAGTATAGAATCTCATATAAATATATATATATATATATATATATATATATATATACGATGCGTATTTCAACGCATTTATAAAGCAAAGTTGTTTAACGATAAGCAGATGTTTGCATTTTTTAACGAATTTATTACACAAAGTTTCTAGCTTTCTAAAGAACCTATTAAACGCAGTTAAACGACAAGCAGCTGCTTACTTATTTCAATTGGAAGGTAAACAAACTTGTTAAATGAAGGTTTGTATGATTTAAAATAGCATAAAAAGTATAAAGTCGTTTGTTTAGATTAGAATTTTTAAGAGGCGCTTATTAAAAAGAAGTTAGGAAATTAAAATTTATACATGCAGAAATCAATCGATTTCGGAAATTTAGCGTAACACACTAGTGATTGAATGGTGCAATAAATTTCGGCAAGGAAGAGAATCCACTCTAGATTTGTCCCGTCCCAGACCCGTACTTATTGCAGCATCCGATGAAAATGCGAGACAGTTGGAAACCGACATCGACTCCGTTCATCTAAATTTTCTCTTTTACCAATAGTAGTTTTACTAATTAAACTTACTTTTAAAATCAATATACACTAACCCCATTGCTAATTTAGTCCAGCAACATAATTACCTTCATGATTATTATTTCCCACTACAAAATTACGAACCATTTATAACGTAGTTATAAAATTTACATGTACATAATTCAAAAGTATATGCATAAAAGCTCATATATAACCACTGTCCTAAAACATCTTTTAAGAGGTTAGAATAACTATCAGTATTTTCATTTTCTGTTTTTCTATCTACACAACTTTTTTAACCCAACATAACAACACAAAATTTAAATTATTTGAAGCATAAAGTTTCTAGAGTCCAACTTCTTTAACCGGTCGTCCCGACATTAATTTCACAAGCACGTGATTTAACATCCATTCTTCCCTTGCCCGTGTAGTTAAAAAAAATAGGTGGATTCCCACGTTTTTCCCTACGGTGATATCTACATTTCATTTTGAAGCTATGTTCCGTCCACTACATTTTAACCTGTGTTTATACCAACTCCAACAGCGCGACCATTTTGCTTCATTACATGCTCGTATGACTACATTTGGATCTTTTTAATTAGCTGCTCACAAATAATTAATTAAATATTTTTCGTATGGTGTCTGACGACTGTCATATCTCCCACCCTGCATGCCTTATCAGGAGGTTATATCATGGTACAGTCTTCCTATTGAGCTTGTATTGCAACACATGAAAAATGCAAAACTTTCTATGGTTTAGTACCTGCTTAATTTTTCCTTATGTAACTGGGTTGATACATTGTGACATTGTATTTTATGATGATGTATGGTGCTTAACGTAATATCTCTGGATGTCACTAATTATCGGCTTTTTTTGTATTTAACTACTTCGCAGTAACCTTATTTTTATCTTGTCTTGTTATATTGTAAACTATAAATAAAATTGTTTTAATGTATCATTAAATGAAACAACTTCTAATGAACAGTGTACCAAAACTTTCTAAATTTTATATGAAAAATGCATGACATTGAAATCTCTTTTTCTTTTTTTGCGGTTTTGAAATAATTTATGGGCCTGAGTTACACTCGAATATGTATTTTACCATAAATAACTTTCTGCATACACATTAAATTTTTGTGCTATTTGTCAATGTTTCTTGGACCTTTGAATCGGCAAATTTTGAAAGTATGATCTATTGTTTCTTACAAAGTTTCAATCTTTTAAACGATTATCAACATTGTCTCCTACCTAATTTGCCATTTGTAGTCTACAACCACAACATTCCAGAAAAGCACAGGTCATTGAAATGTTTCATGTGTTGTTCTTTATTATGCCAATCGTTATCCGTTAGAGGTCAAACAGTACTCTTCTTTAATATTTAGCACCAGTTTTACTAATAATTGAGTTATGACTACGTATTAATAGTGCAGTGTTTTACTATAATTCTGTTGAAAAACGAAAATCATCCTTGCTGAAGGTTATTGACACATTTTTGAAAACAAAAACCCATATTTGAAAACGCCAATTAGAAAAAAGACAAGCGGTATTCTTTGGAAAAGTGCTATATTTCTGAATTTTTTATTGCATTTGCAAAATCGTTACCTGGGAAAAGATTATTTTACGTTACGACTGGTATTTTCCTGCAACAACGACTATTGTAAACTTCATCTTATCTGCATGCATAATTTACTAGCACTAAAATGTCAGTTTCCACAGCTACAAACAATGTACGTGGATTATATATGAGGCGGTTGTTTCAAACTTTAGCTTATGGATAATTGGTTTGCGCTATTTTTCCATACTTCCATAATCCCTAATCCAGTTTCCCGACCTAGATATGCATATTTTATCGATTATCTTTAGCTTTAGAAGAGACCAAAAACTAATACGTGCTCAAAAGCAAAACTTTGTTTGTAGATTGTACTACAAACTTTCTTCTTGGTAAATTACTTTGAAAATATTTCACACAGCCACTTACGATGAAGAACAAAATTGTTAACGTGTACTACTCTACCATAGTTTACAAAGAACACTCACACCTTAAAATTTATATTCAAAAGTAATTCTTTTGTCTCATTTTAGCTTTTATTAAATTAAAACATTTTTACAGAACGCGACATAGCATAAACCCTTTTAAATAGAATTATTCAACTTTAGTGAAGCACACGCTTTTCAAATGCCATCGTGGTTTGTTTAGGTCAAGCATATAATTTAGCTATGTGAGATTTTAAAGCACCTTTTACAACGTCAAACTGTATTCAATTTAATTTGAATCAAAATTGTTTCTGCCAGTTTCTGGTTAAGAGGAAAGCTTTCAAATTTTTTACAATTATCTACAAACATATTAACGGTACTTTATTTTCTCTTAACAATATAACACAACACACCAATCACGGCATTCCCTTTCTGGGTAACCAAACCTAGCACCTCCTTCTGTGCGGATATGAAGGGTATATTTCTAGACTACTACACTACTTTTATACAAAGCACTATTCACAATTTTTCTTTGCTTTTGGCGTGCTCTTTTATTCTTCAGATTTCTCACCTGTCGTTCTTTCAGAACCTCCTCTACTACATCCAACCACCTTTACACGGTCTGCCTCTTGCAGCTTTACCAGTCATCTTACTTGCATATATACACGTGGTGAGTTTATCCTCATTTATTCTTTCCACATGTTGCTTGCTCAACTCTTCAAGGGTCACTTGCACCCCACACTCTGCTCTGAGCCATTCGTTTAGCACTTTATCTCTTAATGTTTTTTCGTACACACTTCTTAGGAACCTAATTCTTGCAGCATTTGTACGACTAACATGCTTCTTCTGCCAAACCCAAATTTCGCTTGCATACAGAACAGTTGGCACAAACACACTGTTGTAAATGGCCAGCTTTGCAATTATACCCAATCCTTCGTTCCTGTTCACAACACATATACTTCCAAACACATTTCTTCAAGTATTTACCCTTATTTGTACTTCACCATCCAACTCTCCATTACTCAAACACCTTCTACCAAGGTACGCAAAGTCATTCACTTTCTCTATCGTGTCATTGTCCATTCTAAATACATAATCATCAATTCAGCCATCTTTGTTTAAAATCATTACTTTCGCCTTATTTTCGTTCACATTCAATTGCATTTTTTCACATGCTACCAACAGCCTGGCAAGCACTCGATGCAAATCTTGTGATGATTCAGCTAATAGTACTGCGTCATTCGCATACAACAGCACACTGACATTTGTTTCGCCAATTTTCACTCCTTCCATTCCTTTTCAAATCTGCTTCATACATTTATCAATAAATATACTGAAAAGCAATGGAGACATCACACAGCCCTGTTTTACACCTTCCACAATGTCAAAGTATTGCCTCATATAACCATTTATACGCACACGAGCTCTACTGTCTTAGTACACCGCTCTGATAGAATTTCTCAAGCACTTGCTTACACCGTATTCAAGTAGCGCCTTCCATAATTCACTTCTGTTCACATAGTCATACGCCTTTTTCAGATCTATAAATGGTGCATACAGTTTCTTTCTTGCATGCATACACTTTTCGACAATTTGTTACATTGCGAGCATCTGATCCACGCATCCTCTGTCAGACATAAAACCACCCTTTCTTGTCTTCCTTACCCATTTTCAAAACAAGTTTTTATTACCTTTAAAATCACTCTGCATTTTTCACCCTCCAACTCCCTCAGTTGCCCTTTGTTTGCATTCACCACTTCTTTCGCATATCGCCTTTTCTCCCTATATACTTCCTGAAGTTGCTCTCTTAACTCAACATCTTTTTCTGCAATCATTCTCCTATAACCCACTTTCTTTCCTCCGTCAACCTTTTTGGCTTTATCGCTCCACTATGCATTTTTAATACATGTTTGTCGTCCCACATATTGCTCAAGCACATTTCAGTACACTGTTCTATAAACAATCCCAAGCTTTTTTCACATCTTCAGACTTTAGAGCATTTTTCCATTCCTGTTTGCAGTTATACAACGCCCTCTCTAACATATTAGAGTACTCTTTTGAGTGGACTCTGTTCTATTTTGCCTCTTGATTGTCTCACATTATGTTTTTCTCTCCACAACCACCTTCGACTAACACCAATTCTGGACACAACAAAAAAATTATCGGTCCCACACTCAGACCCTTGCATTACTGTCGTGTCGCATACCAATTCTCTTAAATTCTCATCAAATACAACCAAATCAATTATACTTTTCGCATTTCCCTTTGCCATGTGTAATTATGTATGTTTATACCTTACATGTGATTTTCCAATGCTCCACCCGAAGGTACTACATTGGCCAGGAAGCGAGTTTTTTTACCTGGAAAATTTGGAATTTTGCCGAACCCTTGCTGTTCCAAGCAAGGTAGGAATCTTTAACGTGCGTGACAACACACACACGGGACCTCAATTTTAGCTCTCATCTGAACGAGGGTGTATTTTTGTGAAAAATGCTCGCCTAACATTTTTTATGCGGACCGTGTCGGGATGCGAACCCGGGACCATGGGCGTAGTAGTCACATACATACCACTACGCCACGGAGCCGCCTGTGTATGTTTATACCATGTGTTGGACGCAAACAGTTCGCTTTCCATACATATACTGACTAACATATTTCCATTTTCGTTCGTTGTTGGATCGCCCAACGGACCTACCACTTGTTCCCTGTGTACTCCGTCCCAACTATTCGTATCATCTAACAGAACCACACGATCATTCCTTTCGCGTTCGTCTAATACACTTTCCAACACTTGCCAAAACTGCTTACACATCCTATCTTCATTCACCGGAGCGTATCAAGCTACCAAAAAGATTTCACTGAAACCCACTTTCATTCTAACCCACAAGATGCTGGGACACGCCAATGCATATTGCTTCATGCTCACTTTTGTTTGATCATTCAAAATTAAACCAATACCTTTCGCCCCGAGCTCATTGCCTTCTACTCCAGATCACAAACTCGACATACCATCATCTAATTCAACAACATCTTTCCCCTTCCGTTTTGTTTCGCTCATACACTTTTACAAGTCTTTGTTTCAAGGCGTCAAACACTAATACATACACTTGGGGTTCCTAACAATCAGGGATGAGCCTAAGTATGAAAAGTTAACGGGTGACTACAAAAATTAAAGCTACACTTGTTACTTCCGGGCTAAGCTTAAGAATTACCTTATGCGGAGAGACATGAGTTGAATCATGGGCGATTTTGTTGACCAAAAAAAATTTAGGTGCCATTGCGTTTGTGGAGAAACCACAAGGGAAACGCAAAAACCTTCTGGTATGACAAAAAATATTTAGTAGTAACCTACCTCATCAATGGACCAATAACTTGAGTACACGCAAAACATATATATAAAATCTGAAAAATAAAACAATTCTATTACATCACTAAAGAGAGAACACCATTTGTGTTCTCACAAGAAACGTGTATGTGTACTTCCAAACATCTGTTAAGCTCATGGATAAAAAAATTAAGTGTTTGAAGTCAAAGATATAATGTTCACTAGTGTACAAACAGGTTTAAAGATCTAAAGTCCTTCAAGGTATTTACAAAAAATTACCTTGGACTCCAACCGGACAACTGGCGTGTTTGGATCACAATTAAATTACTTATCAATTAGAAATTGAAGAATAAACCAACAACTTAACTTGAAAACAAACATCTAGTAGATTTTACACTTAAATAGGTTTTCATTAACTATAATATTCAAAATTGTACTCAACTTTAAATTTTAGATTTTCTAAAAATCAAATACTATAAGTTTAGAATCACTGCATTACAGAATTTTTAAGGAAGTTCATAACCAAACAAGTATGTGCGAGATTTTACTAATCGAATTTTTAATTAACAATATCTATAAAATTACAAACTACTTCCGCGTCTTTTGTAATATCCAAAATTAATATGAACGGCAATTTGTTTTAACACTTACCAAAATATACGGATTGTATTTACCAGGAGATATAACATCTTGGAACAGTAACAAGGTCCACCATTCGCGTCAAACAGATATTGACGGTCCCATGTTGGAGCGCCGCTAAAAGAGTGCTGTGACAACGGTACAGCGAAGGAAAATTTGATATTATTATCTTACCTTCCTTTGCTTTTTTCTGCCTGGCTAGCTCAACGGAAGTTATTTAATAAAATTTACAAAATGAAATAAAACATAGCAACCCCAAGAAAACATCTGTACATTAAAAAACATTTTTCTATCATACAAAACAGTTTGTAAAACAATTTACAGTTCCAGTTCATACAGAAAATAATTAAAATTCTATTCCTAATCCTTGTTAACTGGTACACAATCCTTCTTTTATTAACAAGTGGGTAATTTGCCGATACTTTATTATCACGTTTCCAAATGTGATCGGCCAATAACTGTAACGGATAATTTATTAAAGGTTAAGATCCTGGGAACTCTGACCTCAAAATTTGATTGAAATTACTCCTTCATAAAAAATACAATGAAAACTTATTCTAAATTTAACTTATGAAAAATTCAATTTTTATCAATTAACAAACAAAGAACCAAGGTTTTATATTTGCAAAAAATATTAATTATTAACTCTGCTTAATTTCTAATTTAATGCCTATTAGTTGGTTATATATCAAGGACTATACTTGCGCATCACTCAGGGAGCGCTCAGAAGCGCTTTACCGCTCTATCTCAAATTTCCGTAGTAAAGTCTAATACTTTCTTCATTTCCTAAAACCTTAGTCGGAAACACAGATAAAAATAGGATAGAGGGATAGCTAAGGAAATTAACAGGTAAAACTCTACCACATTCTATTATGCACTCCCGCACAAGACGTTCCAGATTTGTGGTCACGTCGGCAATGCTATAATGGCCGCGCTTGTAACAACTTAAAAACTCGCCACCGTTTGCACACTACGCATTCTGATTGATCGGAAAACGTCATGTCTATTCCACGATAGTGGACAGATGGTAAATGTCTTTAGAGGATAGTATTAGCGTTACCACGCAATAGCTAGACATGACCTCTGCAGTAAGTCAATGATTGGTCGTAGGTTTGTTGTTTACTTGGTTGAATATCAAATAAAAGGCAAGAAGGGAAGGTGCTACTGCCTTTAATACTCGCACAAAAACATAGAACTATGCAAAAGAGGTAAGGTAGAAACCATTATGCTCAGCATACCCTAACAAGCGCCCTGAGGACACTCAAGCCAACACTCTGAGGACACCCGATAGCGATTTCCAATAGAACAGACTGCATCTGATAAGGTAGGTTGTAATTAGTGCAGATAATGAGATCACTATTTGTAATCCGATATAAACAATAATGATATTGGTCGAATTAGAACTTACTGACTTTCAATATTTTGTGTAAGACGACCAAAAATAATATGAGGGTTGTCCAATAAAGAATTTCCATTTATATAATTAAATAAATTTTGATTTTAATTACAAGCCTTAATAAAATATCTACAAGAATAATTCTTAATAATTGAACCTAGATTCAAAATAGCATCTGAGTTCATTTATTTAATTAAATTAGTAACACTAAAGAGGCACATATCATTTGAATGGACCCTATAAGCTTCTAGATCTGAATACTATACAGAAGTTTAATAAATTTTCTTAAATTTTTACGGTCAACCAAAAAACGTTAATATATTATTTGTGTTAACTTTTCATTTGGTATAAACCTGGTAACAAAGGTAATCATTCACAATATAAGCATGTCAAAATAATCTTAAGTATTTTTAACTTAAATAAATATTTATTGGGACAAACAATTTATGTATCGAGAAACAATTTTTCTAGAGAACAGCTGGTTCTACATTATATGTTACTTTCTTCAACGATCCTAGGTCATGGATCGTAACATAAATAAGGACAATTTTAAAACTCTGAGTGGTTTAATAGCCAAGAAAAATTAAAAAAAAAATTAACTAATTTATTAAACAACTAATAAGCAGCTTTGTATGAAATTCCAAAACATTTAAAATTTATATTTGTACCTAGATTTGTTTATTTCTTCAAATAAACAACATATTTGCACAATTGAAATTATGAGTAAAACATAAGCAGCCACAAAAGCGTGTTTACTTTATTAATCGCAATAAACAGCAAGCGTTGAAACTACTTGACCAAGCAGTAATGATGATAGAAGCTCAAATTGAAATCCTCTGTGATGGATGATGTTCACAAGTAATATCTTCAGACCTTTATTTAATAATGAGACGTGCACTTAATGTTCCATATGTATTTAAATTGCCACTACAAAAAAAAACTGTTCGAACATTGACAACTCATTTTATATTATTCCTAAATTAGCACATCAACGAAGAGATTGCTACGGAATTAACCAAGATCATATTACTAAAATAAGAGGGCAATTTTCAGACTGTTTGCCCTCCAAGACGGTTTAATCAATTTAACGAGATCTTAAAAGGACACAATCTCATTCATATTCGTTTTCAAAAACGTTTGTTATAGGCGCTGGTGTAAACAGACACCGGTCAATTGTGTTTAAAACGACACACAGATGTTTATAATAAATGCTTTTTAGCGCCTGAATACAACAACTAACAATGCGTGTAGGTATAGCTTGAAAGATTATAATTTATACAATACTAACTAGGACTCTAGAAGACAAAAAGTAATCTATTGTGCAAATATAGACTAAAAATACTGCAAATTAAGGATTGTGGCATTTATGCTACAATATCTTCAAAAAATTTTAATGATTTGGGATATTTATTCAATTTCAATCATAATAACAAGTTATATAGATTTTCTACACTCTTAATAAAATAAAAAAACCAATTTGTGGTTTTGAAAAAAGTAAATTCATATTGGCCAGAAAATGGTGGCACTGTCGTCTCGCATATGACTTGCACTCAGCATTCATACATGGACCATAAAAAATTATTTTACTTCCTGGAGACAAATTGCCATAATTTGTTACCTTAGAATGTAATAAAGCTATTGTGAAACACCCAATAAGGAGGCATTTTTGTGTAATTTTTTCTAAGTCACGTAAGTGAGGCGCCATAAGCTGTTGTGAGAAACCTATTAACCCAATATCTTGTTTGGTATCTACGTATGTTTTCTAAAATACAGCAAAATATTAAAACTGTCATCAAAGCTTTTATTTAGTTAAATGAAGCTTTAATTTCCCATTTACTCGATTATAATTGTCACATACAATGTCCTTATTAAAACAGCTTTAACCATATTTTAAAAATAACGAACCGTTAAGTAACCTCTCTAAATATGTCAAATAACACATTTGCAAAGCAGATGAAAAGCACATACAAACCGCAATGTCTTGAATAAGCAGAAGCATTACAAATCCTTCAGATGAATGTGCGAGGAAATAAGGCAAAAGGAAATTTATTAAGTTTCACACAGAACTTTTCCAATACACGTAGGCTTTTTCGGGGGAAATATAATATATTATATTTAACCCTCTTGCACAATGCATTTAATACACGCTAAAGAATGTCAGACTTCTTCAAGCGGGTTTAAAGTGACCCAAATATGGCAGTGACTGAATAAGCAAATCAGATACGTTACAAATAAATTTTTAAGCTTATATTTTGATCTCTTATGGTAGCTGTTATCAACTAATATAATAGTGGCGTAAATCTTGCTGAAAAGTTAACAAGAATCAATCTACTGTCATATTGTAACGAAACTTCTTTTGTAACAATAATTCTTTATTATTAACTGACAATATAAGCCTTTTTACTCGTAAGTACAGTAAAAATTTAATATACTAGTTACAATTTATCCAACTAATTACTAACGGTGCTAACTTCCTTAAAGTGGCAATATTATACTATTAATTACGATGACGCATTTATATATAACGACCGAAACACTATTCCAAATTAGTGAAGATTACATGTCTAGATAAGGGACCAGAAACAATATAGACGACAAACTCGTGAATTTAATAAAGGATGAGCACAGTTGGTTGCCTAACTAAGCAAACTTAGAATGATAAAAGTGTAGCAACCCATAAATTTAAATAAGTAGTAACTAAAATGGTTTTTAAAGTAAGCAGACAGTAAATTCTTGAATACGAAAGTAAAGTCTAGTTCTATAAATGGCCTGGGTAATTGGGATAGATAAAATGTAAACAATGGGGTGACAACGTCTAGTAGCACGTCGTTAGGCATACCATCCTAACGCCGAAACATAACAGTCATGCAAGATAAATATTCCACAATATCTTACGAAGGATCTTGGATTCGGGCCATGATGTCAAGGAATAGCCGATGTTTGTAATTGGGATGCTCAAAATGCTTTATGAGTAGCTTGGATAATGATTTCTAGTTAGAAAGGTGATAGCGATTGCTACGATACCACAACGGCAGAAACCTACATAATCTAAATATTTGCAGACTATATTGATGCAGACCGAATTCATTCTGCCTAGAGCTACTGAAACAAATAAGTAAACAAAAAACGCACATATTTACAATACCACATTGTAAGGTGACAACACACGAGTCAGACAGAAACAGAAAGGAAAGTAAAATAAGGGACCGCAGAAACCACGGTTGCGTATAACAGATAGAGGACATTTAGAAATCAGAACGAACTACAAACGCGGAAGTGGGTAGTTCACGTAGACATAGAAAAGACATCGCCATCCAGTTTTTATTTACAATGAAAATTGAAATTTCTATTTAAACCTACGAACAATGTTAATAATTCAGATACAAACTGCGCAATTCGTATTTAACATGTAAAAATATAATTAGTAATAACAAAAAAAATAATACTTCTGCTTTCCTCTAGACAAGCATTTTAATTTAAACATAGTAAGTACATTTGAAATAAAAAAGATTGTAGATAACAGTGCATTTGCGGCATTTATCAAACAATAGAGATAAATTGAGGTACCTCGACTTAAACCAAATACACTACTAACATTCTACTGAGTGTTGAACGAATACTTGTTTAAATTGTATTAGGATGAGTTTTACAGGAACAAATCGACTTACTAAATTATAATGCGTAATCAGGGACATCTCCTGTAAATGGTAGTTACTCAAAATATCGAAGCGGAAGGGTGGGGATATTTAAAAAGAATCCTAAAGCGAAGAAAAATATTTACCAGGGTACAATTGAATGTAACAGCATTTAAAGATAATACCCCAAAATAATAGATAAATCTTATAGTCTAAGGTGTTGCTCTTAACATTGCTAGAATGTAGACAAGTTAAATACCATCCAGAAGTAAGACAAACACATGTTGTTCATCAATTGTTACCCTTCTCATCCTAACGTGATCTATACATAATACGGTAGCCAAACGAAATATACCGTAACGAAATCGTAAGATTTTTATAGTACAACCAAGCAAACTTTAGTTCTAATAATCGAAGAATATTGAATACAAATTCAGACCGAAAATATTAACAGTTCTATTAAAAGAATCTCGCCTTTAAAATTACCTACCAGTTACGCAAAAAGGAAAAGCACGTTTTTCATGCTAAAAATTTCTTAGTGCCCGATTTAACAGGGCAGAACCAACTTGATCAAGCGCTAAATATCTTGTAAATTTATTCAACCAATGTAGTTGTAAAACTGTTTTCCGGGGAAATAATAACAAAATTCCATATAAAATAGAAATAAATTTGAACAGGTGTTTATTTTGCTAAAATGACACAGCTGCTTTACCTAAATACCATTAAACTTGCAACATTCGGAAAATTTCTAATTAGTAAAGAATACATGTTCTAGGTAAGGTACTAGAAGGAATATAGACAAGCAAACTCGTGAATTTAATAAAGGTTGAGCACAGTTGGCTGCCTAACTAACCAAACTTGAAATCATAGAGGTGTAGCAACCCGTAAATTAAAACGAGTAGAAACTAAAATAGTTTCTAAAGTAAGGAAGCAGGTAGCAAATGTCAGTCGCCTTTGACGGATGGATTGTGTGTGTGCATGTGCATATGTGTGCGTGTGTATGCGTATGTGTGCGTGCGTAGGTATGTGCGCGCGTGTGTGTATAAAACCATTTAATCTATTTCTACGTTCATTCGTGTTTCAACATAGAATTATTGGTATGTGTTTAATTTGTCAATTCTATCCGTTTTAGTAGAAACAACTACACGTACACTACACAAGATGTTTCAGCTAACATAATACAAACTGAAACAATACAAAATAAACCGTTACAAGGATCACCTCCTACTAGCTTATAATTTAACCAACCACCTGGGACTTTAGAATAACCGTGACGACCTACTGGGTCATAGCATCTGAACCCATCTATCGTGTTGCTTCTGATGCAAACCCCTACGACTCGACATCAGCGGATGTCATCTCCTCGGTAGCATGAGAATGCCAACAACGAATGCTACCCTTCGAACCTTCAACGAATTATAATTTTCTAGGGACGGCCAAGGAAGTTACAGCTAAGTAGCTCGTTGTAGTGCAGTTGCTTTTAGTTATAAGCATATAGGTTGTTTGTGAGAGTAATGTCCTTAATTTACGATAAATTGTAGTAGTTGAATTTAAATTACATTCCTGTAGAATTTGAGTAACCATATAGTGTGAGATACGTTTTTGGGGTAATTTAGGAAAATACTTACGCTGTCGTTAACGATTTACTGTGGATTTAACGAAAATTGATAAAATGTTGAGAAAAGGTTTTTGAAACTCCCAGAGCACTTAACTAGGTCACTAGTCTGAGGAACGACTCAATACCTGCACCTTCTTTTTCGTGACAAGCTTTAGAAAAATAGAGTAAGCGTGATATACTACTTTTAAATATTCGAAACTACTTTCTTCTTTTGTATAATGTAACTAAGCGAACACTAAATTTAAAAGGCGCCACAATTATCTGACTGTTCAAAATAAAAGGCGAATTGTATTGTGTTACATTTCAGCAGCTGATTTTTATATTTTAAATGTCAGTTTGACGTTTAAATATAAACGGGTACGAATTATAGCTCGAGCTATAGTCGTTAAAAAAGATCAAGTGAAAGTAAAATGACTAATTCACATAGTTACCTGCTAATGGCCTTAATAGGGACGTAATGCCATTATGTAATATAATATAGTACTAACAATTATTAAACCAAATGCTTTTTCAAAAGAATTTTTAGAATAAAATCTATAATTATCACCAAACTCCGCGGCACCTTCTGTAGAAAATAAGCAAGAAAAGGGATAGGTAATAAAAAACAAGGAATAAGATAGAGGCCGTCTTCCTCAACACTTGTTGCAGCTTTATATCATCTCAAAGTTCTGGTAAAAGTGTTCCCCCACTGTCGGAATAGCTGGAACATTCCACACCCGCACTAAAAGATCAACTCTCATTGCCTATAGTAATCATACAATCTTTGGCAGTCGATCGCACAATTTTCAACAGGAAGTCACGAGAATGGTTAGAAAAAGGAACTTAATATAAACATATGTTTATGATTAAATTACGCAATTAAATTACACAAAAAGAAAATAAGAAACCATGGATAACAAAGGATATCGTGAATTTAATAGAAGAAAGACGAAAATACAAAAATAAATCAGACGAAACAGGAAAACAGAGATACAAAGCCATAAAATGGGAAATTATTCGAAAATGCAGGAAAGCTAAAGAACAATGGATTGATGAAAAGTGTACAGAAGTACAAACTAAGATGGAAATAGGAAAGACAGACGAAGCATACAAATTAATTAGAATGAATTTTAGGGATATAAAACAGTATAGCAAAAATATAAGGGACGCACAAGGAAACGTCATTATAGAAAACGTAGAGAAAGTGAGTAGATGGCAAGAATATATAGGGAATTTATATGCAGGAGAGGAACTAACTGCATTAGAACAGGAATCAGACATTGAAAATGATGATTTGGGATACCCTATACTTCGAGACGAGTTTGAATTAGCATTAAAGAGTCTGAAAAATGGTAAGGCGCCGGGTACAGATAAGGTGCAAGCAGAAACTCTAAAAGCCGCTGGACAAGCAGTAACAGAACGTCTCTTCCAACTTGTAAGCTATATGTATGAGACAGGCGAGATACCCAAAGATTTCAAACGTAGCATCATAGTAACTATACCAAAAAAGAAAGGCGCGGATAGATGTGAAAATTTTCGAACAATAAGTTTGACAGCACACGTGTCGAAAATATTAACTAGAATTGTGCAAAGACGAATGGAAAAACGAGCTGAAGAAATACTAGGAGAAGACCAATTTGGGTTTAGGCGAAACAGGGGAACACGGGAGGCTATTTTAGCTCTGAGAGTGATAATGGAGAAAACAATAGAAAAAGGGGAAAGCATGTATATAGAGTTTGTAGATCTGGAAAAAGCATTCGACAATGTAAATTGGAAAAAAATGTTTGAAATACTCAAAAGGATTGGAATGAGTTATAGGGGTAGACGAATAGTACATAGCTTATACAAAGAGCAAACAGCAGTAAAAGAATTAGAGCAGGAACGTAGAGAAGTAAACATTAGGAAAGGGGTGAGACAGGGATGTGCCCTATCCCCATTGATTTTAAACTTGTACATAGAAGAGGCAATGAATACTGTCAAATGCAGAAAGACATTTGGAATTACTATGCAGGGACAAAAAATTGATATGCTTAGATTTGCAGATGATATAGCGGTATTAGCGTCTAGCAAGGAAGAGTTAGAAGCGGCTCTTAATGAAATGGAAACGGTTCTAACAGAGAGATACGGTATGAAAATTAACAAAACTAAAACTAAAGTTCTAGTTTGCAAAGGTGGGGAAAATAAATCAAAAACAAAAATACAAGTATTTAACACGAACTTACAAGAGGTTAAGGATTTCTGCTATCTAGGAAGTCAAATAACGCAAGATGGGAAAAGCACAAAAGATATAAAACAAAGATTAGCACAAGGTCGTGCTACATTTAACAAGAAAAAGCAACTATTGTGCTCAAAGACCACAAACATAGAAACAAGGAAAAGATTGCTTAAAACATATGTGTGGAGCACAGCACTGTACGGCTGTGAAGCCTGGACAGTAGGAGAAGCGGACAAGAAAAAGGTAGAAGCCTTTGAAATGTGGTGTTACAGGCGTATGATGAAGATATCATGGACAGACAAAGTTAAGAACGAAGAGGTACTAAAATAGTAGGGAAGAAAGAAATATGTGGAAAACGGTAAAAATAGGAGAGATAGGATGATAGGCCACATACTACGGCATGAGGGAATAGTGCGGAATATTTTAGAAGCAGAGATAGGAAAAAAGAGAAGACGAGGCAGACCTAGATTAGACTACTGCACACAGATAGTAAAAGATGTAGGCTGTAGAGGTTTCAGGGAGATGTGTAGGCTAGCCCAGAATAGAAATCAATGGAGGTACGCATCCAACCAATCCCAAGATGGATAAACTAATGACGAAAAGATAACTGTGCGTAAACATGATGATTATTATAAGTAACTACAAGAATTGGTTGGGCAATATTCTCGAATAATGTTAAGTGTGTGAAAGGATTTACTAGAAAACTATTATTTCGGCAAATGTCTAAGTATTGGGGGATCTTGGTAGCCACAGGTTGCTTAACCTCCTTCACTGAATCTCGGTAAAATAGGGTATAAAATTAGAAAACAATAGAAAGGGAACGAGCTGAATACACATACTCCTGAAAAGAAGAAAAGAAGAAAAGAAGAAAACCACCAAAACGCAAAATCAAAGAAGCTGCCTATATAACCCTACATAAAAATACCTGCGTTGCAAACGAATCCGTGACTTTCAGTAAACAATGGATTCCATTACTAAAAGAAATAACAAATGAAAATCAAATGCCCACAATATCTAGGTAGCATTGCAAGTTTTTCCTGGGTTTTCCTTGCAATATTAACATGAAATACAGCCTACATACATGATTTCTATTTATACATAAAATAACTAATTACATAAAAATAAGCATATTAACAATCCTTGTAAAACAGCATTGGTATCTGACAAGTATAAATCCACAATAAGGTTACCTCAAAACCATATACAATCTCCGTTGAACAGTATTGGTATCTGACAAGTGTAAACCCGCCATAGGGTCGCCTCATATCCATATACAATCTTCATAGAACAACATTGGTATCTGACAAGTGTAAACCCGCCATAGGGTCGCCTCAGATCCATATACAATCTTCATAGAACAACATTGGTATCTGACAAGTGTAAACCCGCCATAGGGTCGCCTCATATCCATATACAATCTTCATAGAACAACATTGGTATCTGACAAGTGTAAACCCGCCATAGGGTCGCCTCAGATCCATATACAATCTTCATAGAACAACATTGGTATCTGACAAGTGTAAACCCGCCATAGGGTCGCCTCAGATCCATATACAATTTTCATAGAACAACATTGGTATCTGACAAGTGTAAACCCGCCATAGGGTCGCCTCAGATTCATATACAATCTTCATAGAACAACATTGGTATCTGACAAGTGTAAACCCGCCATAGAGTCGCCTCAGAACCATGTTAAAATCTACCAAAGAGGTAACTTAAATCATAATGAATTTTCCCCCTCAAAATAAATATAAAAAAAAACGACTACTTAAGCCTTTCAATAATGCAATCGCTCACTTTCTTAATAACCATCCTCTCAATTGTATAAATAGAAACATGTTAAAAAATGTTGGCTGAAATGCAGACACAAAAACGGTAGCAGCCTTTTGAAATTATGTGCTTCAGATGTATAAGGACGATAGCATGGACAGACAAAGATAATAACAAATAAGTTACAGAAATAGTATTGGTACAAGGATATCTGAAGAAAAAGAGAAATAGTAGGGCGGAATACGTTCTAAGGCATTTTTGGGGAATAGTATGTGATATATTACAAGCAGAGATAGGAAAAAAGAGGTAGATGTAGACCTAGATCAGACAGTTTTAGATGCAAACTGTGCATATTTCAGGGAAATCTGTAGGTTAGTTCAGAATAGGGAACAATGATGGTACGCGTCTAACCAGTTCTAGGACTGAAGACCTAATGATGATGATGATGAAAAACTAAATACCAAAAGGTATTTGATAAGTGTCAAAATGGTCCAATTGAAGAATTGAATTGATTTAAAATATTGAAGAATTGGCAAAAGTCGTTAGCTATCGAACACGCGAAAGTTCTAAAAGCAGCCGCAATAGGTAGGTTGATGAAGTAGAAGTGGACAATAGAATTAGACCTTGTGTGTTTATCAGATACTGAATTTTAAGTTACGTTTTATTGCTTGCCAGTTACTGTTACGCAAAGATAACTTATTAGTGCTTCACTAGGGAAAAATTATATTATATTTGAAGCATAGTGACATCTCCTTTCATATATCAATCTTGCCACTCAAACTATTACCTAATTGAAGCTATCCTTATATTAATTCAAGGAGATAAGCTGATAATAACACAATTAAAATATAAAATATTACAACATTTTAGAGATACCCTCAAAGCAAAATGGGGACTTCTTTTTACAAAGGCAAAGAAACTTATTAAAATATTCTTGCAAATTAATAAATCATTCAAAATAAAAAATTAACTAAATACACAAACAGCGCTTTCCGGATAAACAACTTTTAAACCAACAAATTTTTAAGATAACTTATAAACAAGATTTTGATAAATAATATAATGTTTCTAATGTGCACAGAATTTTCCCGGACAATCAGAAGTGACGTTTGTTAGAGAGTGGGCGTAGAAGAGTTCAAAAGCATGCAAATATGCTAGTTATAGCACGGAATGCAATAGTGATCCCAATTAAGCGAGAAAAATACTAGTTGAATGGGTAAATTAAAATTAGAGAATTAAGAATTTGTTACGTTCATTTTCGGCAATAATTGGTTATTTTATTTACATAAATCCCTTTTCTAGTATTAAATTCTCCAACAATACCCGATATATTGTACCTGTTCAGATAAGCTCGCTTTACCATAATTTTCAACTCAAATTTTTTGTTAATTCATTATCCGTTCGTATAAATTCCTTTTTTAATTCATTATCCGTCCGTATAAATTCCATGTCTATTGTTAAATCCTTCCGCACAATTAATAATAAATACTATTTTTAAGAATTTCTCAACGGAAATCTAGTTGTTTTGAAACGACAAGTTTATGCTACAAGTATTTAGTCAAGATCCTGTTTAGGTATCCGTGAGCGCGTTATACATTCCGATAACGTATAATTGCGTTCTAGTGGGTTTCCTATCTTAAGATTTGTCGTAATAATATATCCTACTATTCTCCGGTAAAACCGTGTTTTCCAGTTTCAATCACGTTTCGATAACGCTGAAGTTTGCTTTTCGAGTTCGTGTTATTTTGAACTTCTTTTAAACTTTGATTCTGCAGCTTGTGCTTTGATGCACTTGTAAAAACTACTTGTTCTGTTACTCCAAGAGCGATGCACGTTTTTCCTCTATAAAATGTGTAGATTTGGTGTGTATCGGTAAGCGCTCCTGAGTTGTTAATATTAGTAAGATTTTCCTTTTTTTAGCTCTTAGTTGGAGGCTAAATTGCTTGTTGCGTAGCCCGTTTATTCCTTGATGTACATCAACTGCTCTTGCATGTAGACCGCCGTTGCAATTACGGCAGTAGCATGGTTGTTGCTGACTACCGCGGCGATACTGTGTCAATTCGCTTCCGAGGACTAACAAGATAAGTATCCAGATACATGTATGTGACTTGTTTTCCTTTTCTAACATACCCAGGGATAAACACACTTTGAAATTAGATACGCTAATGTTTGTTCTGGTAAAATCCTTATTAGAAAAGTTTCGAACTTTAATGCCTTTGTTTTTTGTATTTAACCCATCTGCTTATACGAAAGTATCGGCAGTATTCTTTTTTTGACTGATTAGAGTTATAACAAATGCTTTGTAGGGTAAAATCCTTACTAGAAAGGTTTCTAAATTTAATGTTTTTTTTTAATTAACCCATCCGCTTATGCGAAAGTATCAGCGTTATTCTTTTTTGTACTGATTAGATTTATTGCATGTTAGCTACGAATTGCGCACTTTGTGGAACAACTAGTGAACTTGCCCATAGAGAAAAATTGTTTTATTAAATAGTAACCTTAGTTAATTTTGTTTTGTTGTTTCGATAGAAATTTCTATATTTGTGTTTTTTATTGTAAATAGAAAATCGTTGGCCATGTATTATTTTTGTGTTGCTAAGAACTTTTCCCTTCTTCGCATTGGTAGTTAGCCTGGTATGTTTGCGTTTCCTTCCGGCTACGTCATGGAACGTAGCATAATTTCTGGCGCCCAACGTCGGCCCGAGAATAGAATAGTCCCATGGTACGACCTGCTTGTTGTAAGAGGTGACTACTGCGGTCAAAAATATACACATACGCACACTCTATACACGCATAACACATACACACACCCTTCTTACACTTCCCCACCCCCATCCCCCCATACACACACGTCCGCACACGCTCACACCTACTCGTACATAACTACACAGGGATTATGTTTTATTTACTTTTGTACGATTTTAGTTTTTTTGGTTTTTGTATTTGGTGTTGGTGTTATTCTTTTTGGTTTTTTTCTTTTTTTCTCGTTCCTTTCGTTCTACTTTCCTTTCGCTATTCCTTTGCTGGTCTTCTTTGCTGTCGATCCCTGGTCCGATTGTGATTCGTTCATCCGCTCCTGTGGTAGGTTCTTTCTAATCTGTTTTTCTTTCTTTGGAAGCCACAACCTAGTCTACTCTAGGACTAGTTAGCTATACTTTTCTTTCGTTCTTCAGTTACGATTTTTAGTTACCACAGTTGATAGTACAAAGTTTCTTTTACCAACGCTCCTCCTTTATTCCTCTCGTTCTTCCTTATTGTTCTTTTACATCCTTGAGGCTTGACCTTTGGGTCCTGTTTTGATTGGCACTGTTGATTTTCTTCCTTGTTCCTTTTCTTCTTTGGAGGTTGATAAACTTATTGTATTTTTTGAGAAACATACGTCCATTGACGACTCCGCAGTGCTGAGGCCGTTCCACCTTAGTCCTCCTTAATTACTTATTATCCGTCTTTCCAACTTTTTTTCTCTTCTTCTTCTTCTTTCTCACTTTCTATTATTGATTTTTCGAGCCGGATAAAAGTTTTTTTGCGTATTATTGGGTGGTTCTTTTTTTTGGGTTCTTTTGTTTTCGTAACGAGTTTTCTTTTAGTTTTAAGCAAATTTTCTTTTTGTTTGTTGTTTTTTTTTGTTTGGTACTGCCCACTCCCGTACTTTTGCTTTCAAACCGCGACCTTTTAATTTTGCTGGAGGGATTTGTTACGTTCATTTTCGGCAATAATTGTTTATTTTATTTACATAAATCCTTTTTTTAGTATTAAATTCTTTAACAATGCCCGATATATTGTACCTGTTCAGATAAGCTTGCTTTACCATAATTTTTAACTCAAATCCCTTGTTAATTCATTATCCCTTCGTATAAATTCTCTTGTTAATTCATTATCCGTTCGTATAAATTCCATGTTTATTGTTAGATCCTTCCGAATAATTAATAATAAATACTCTCTCTAAGAATTTTTCAACGAAATCTAGTTGTTTTGAAACGACAAGTTTATGCTATAATTAATTAGTCAAGATCCTGTTTAGGTATCAGTGAGCGCGTTATACCTTCCGTTCACGTATAATTGCGTTTTAGTGGGTTTCCCATCTAAAGTTTTGTCAAAATAATATATCCTACTATTCTCCGGTAAAACCGTGTTTTCCAGTTTCACTCGCGTTTCGATAACGCGGATGTTTACTTTTCGTGTTTGTGTTATTTTGAACTCCTTTTAAACTTTAATTCTGCTGCTTGTGCGTTGATGCACTTGTAAAAACTGCTCGTTCTGTTACTCCAGGAGCAATGCATGTTTCTCTTCTACCAAATGCGTAAATTTGGTGTGTATCGGTAAGCGCTCCTGAGTTGTTAATATTAATAAGATTTTTCTTTGTTAGCTCTTAGCTGGAGGCTAAATTGCTTGTTGCGTAGCCCGTTTATTCCTTGATGTAAATCAACTGCCCTTGCATGTAGATCGCCGTTGCAATTACGGTAGTAGCATAGTTGTTGCTGACTACTGCAGCGATGCTGTGTCAATTCGCTTCCGAGGACTGACAAGATAAGTATCCCGACACATGTATGTGATTTGTTTTCCTTTTCTAACATACCCATGGATAAGCCCAAGAAATATCTATATTTGTGTTTTTTATTGTAAATAGAAAATCGTTGGCGATGTTTTATTTTTGTGTTGCTAGGAACCCCTCCCCTCACCGCATTAGTAGTTAGCTTGGTATATTTACGTTTTATTCCGGCTACGTCGTGGTGCGTAGCAAATTTAGAAGTTGTATCTATAGCTTTGTGTATATTTTACTTTGCGTCTATCACACTATAGTGAAGTTTTGCTTTGTGGAGCCAAATTTTGGTACCGAATCAATTATTTGGAGTTGAACTTCTTTTTTAATTTTGACCGCAAATACTATGCATTATTTATTAACTATATGGCGATATTATAACCCACTACCTAGACTACACTCTTTATTTGTACTTTTTAAATTAAATTAACCGAAAAAATTGCCATTCACGATGCTGGAACAAACTTAAATTTGCAGTTTTTTATGCGGTCCAGTACAAGTCTGATCATTCACAATTATTTAGAGATTTCTTATTGTACTAAGATGCTGCTTTCAACATTTACTATAGTATTTTATTTGAACACGCCGACTAAGCTATATTACTAAATTCGACTACGTAATTTATTTACTCATATTAATCTTTATTTATATAGACATTAAACTTTTTTATCTAAACCACTTGAATAACAATTTAGTTCATATTGCTAATGGATTCATACTTTGACTGAAACGTCATGCCGGGTCGTATGGTTCATATATGTAACTAACGTAGCTTCCAGCTTCTAGAAATAACGTTGTGATTCTAGATTCATTCCCTTTATTTGCTTTATAGCGTTTCTTTAAATTTGTCCTTGGAGTTGTTCATCAATCTATTGCTGATTTAACGGCTTTGTCTTATTCAATTCTAGACTCATCAGTGCCATTATTTTTCTATTAAAAAGGAAATTTCCGAAAAAAGTATCGTAATAGAAAAAAGTATAGGGTTTAATTTAGTTTTAATACCCTTATATTTCAGATGTCTAGCGTCCCTTTGATTTATATATCCAGTGAATTGATGAAGATGAGGGTTCTATTCCACAAAAGTATTTCGTGCTACACAAAAGAACTTGACAATAACATGCTATCACGTTGTTGAATGAAATTTCTTGAACGTTATCCCTCCGACGCAAAACGACGACTTCTCTATTGTGACAGAGCTGCTACATTACTGGATGATGTCAAGGAACAATTCTTACAGTGAAAACCACATTAAATAGTTTCAAGTGGTAATTTTGAGTGATGGTTTAATATTATCAATTTGAAATACATAGAAACCCTAAAAGTAAGTCAGCTTTGTTAGCTTTTTCTACAGGAAATATGCGGTAAGAATTTAAAAAGTATGATTAATCTTTACAGTTGCTTAAAATTATTGTATCTAAAACTAGAAGGGACAATAGCTCAATACTTTGATCGTTACTATGTTTATTTCAGAAACGCAAATGCAAGTTTTCAATACCTACCGGTGTTTGACCTACTAAAATACACTATGGCGTGTAGGGTATATACTTCAGTTGGTAAACGGAAAATAAAAACCTTAACTAAGATACTATTTATTTTTTGGTCTTATAGAGTACATAGTGCAAAGGAACGCAATCATGTCACAAATTTCCAAAGCAATATACTCATTGTAAAAACTCTAAAACGTGTACATAGTATGCGCTTTATATTGGTTTTTCTGCTTTCCTTTCTCAACTCATACTTGTGTCCAAATACATATTTACAGACATTAGGAAATTGCACAAAGCAGGTTGATTGTAATACCATGTTAGCAGTTAGGAATATTATATAACAACCCAAACTTTTATGCAGTGCCTAAATGATCCTTTCAAATCAGTATTTGAAAGATAGTGAGTATGCAAGTCTCGAACAGGATTTGTGCCTGTATCAATGGTTTTCGAGACAGATACACTAACGAATTGCTCCATCTTGACCGGTGATTACAATTGGAAGAAAATATAAATCTAAGTCATGTACACAGTCATACATCAACCTAACTTTCAATTACGATTGGAATTTTTGTCGATGATATTTGGCAATCTGAAGGTTTTTACCTGTGCCAGATATAAATAAAAAACGATGCTCAAAATCACTGCTGTAAGCCAACTTATTAAATTGAAAAATTTGCCAACTCCACAAGACAAATTGATTATATTACTATAGTATTAGTTTACTTTGTAGTAATTGAAGACTCATTAAACTAACTAATCTTTTAAATTATATATATATATATATATATTGCTGTGATAAGGGGTTGTTTAGGGGCGTATTGAGTAGTAAGGGTCGTGTAGTAACAATAAATAGCTAGAGGAATCAGAAAACTGCATTTATTTAGCAGAAAATTAGGTAATTCATACATTATGTAAATAGCAAGCATTTAACACTCTGTATATAGACCGTAATTAGCTTTAAAGAATGCAAGTAAGCATATCTTACAACAATAGAACACGTATTTAGCAGAAAAATAGGTAATTCATACATTATGTAAATAGCAAGCATTTAACACTCCGTTATTAATTTTAAGCAATACCAGTAAGAATAGAACGCGTATTCAGAAGAAATGATAGTACATGTAATTAAACACGCGTTGAGAAGTGTTCTAATTAGTTATAAAACAAATACGCAGAAGGGTAGATAAAACCAACAAAGCTTTATGCAATTACGCTGAAACAATAAACATTTTTGATAAGAAAACGCAGTTTCAAAGACGCATAAAAATACATAAACGAAAACAGCATTAAAGTTATCTTACCTTTCATTTACCATTCATAACTAAATACGTTGATGACATTATTTGCTGCTGTCCCGAAAATAAAATTCAAGAAATAGAAATAGAAGAAAACAATAGTATCCCTTTTTTAGACTCAAAAGTCATAAGAGATGAAAATAATAAAATAAAATTAGATTGGTATAAGAAACCAACCAATTCTGGAAGATACATAAACTACTTTTCAAATCACTCATACCAACATAAAATCAATACAATATTAGCCATAAAATACAGAATGATAAAAATAAGCGACCCCTGAATTTCATCACAAAACTTCATTGAACTAAGAAATATCTTCATAAACAATGGTTTCCCTAAAACACTAATAAACAAAATAATATTTAACAACCAAATTCACCACAAAGAAGAAAATACAGTAACACAAAACAATACAGATCATTACCATATATCCAAAATTTATCAATTAATTTAAAAAATTTTAAAACAACCAAATATAGGAATTACTTTTAATTATAATAAATCAACCAAAGAACTTTTCACAAATTTAAAAGACAAAACACAAAACTAAAAATAAGCAATACAATATATAGAATCAAATGCTCATGTGGAGGACAATATGTAGGTCAATCAAAACAATACCTGGGTCACAGGCTTACACAACATAAAAGCGACGCCAAAATAAGAAAAACAACCTGCGCACTTTCGACACATATAAAAAGAAACAATCACACTTTAGATCTACAAAATGTTGAAATACTTGAAATAGAATCTAATTATTACAAACGATTATTTTTAGAATCCTACCACATTCAAAAAACAAATAACTGTTTAAATGAAAAAACTGATATTAATAATTTAGAAGCAGTATACTTTGGACTTTATAATTTTAAAAAACAAATATAATATTTTTAATAACTAAACAACCAGGTCATATATACAGTCTCCAAAATTTCTTCACACAAAATTTATATAAATAATAACTTTTTTTTCTCAACTAACTATTTTAAACAAAACTAAATCAAACTAATGAATCACAGTTACAACAACCCAAAGACAAAACAGTTTCCTATTACACACACCGCGCGCGCCACACACACACACACACACACACACACACACACACACACACACAACACACAAACACACACACACACACACATCTACACATACAAACTTAATAAAGATTTGTTGGTCAGATAAAACAAGAATTTCTAAACAATCATAACATTTTGTATTTTAATCAAATTATTAAAACGTAGAAAGCTAGTTTTGACAAACATCACTTGTAATAACAACTTTCAATGAAATGACGTTACATGTCAAAACAGGTTTTCTACTAAAACACATTAAGTAAGTGATTTATAACTTTTATATATGTAATTTAATGCTATCCACTTTGTAGCTTATGATTAAGGAAACAAATTTTTCCGAAACGTTAAGTTGAATAAATGTTTTTAAACTAAACCACTAACTTTAATCGAACGAAATTTATCCCAATATTTATATAAAAAAAGATCAATTAGTTTATAACAAATACGTTCGTTATTGAAAGGAAGATCAACTATATATATATATATATATATATATATATATATATATAATTAGTATTTTTCAATTATGGGCATTTTGACTTGTAGTGTGTGTGTTTGTTTGTTGGTTTGTGTGTGTGTGCGCGTGTGTGTGTGTGTGCGCGCGTGCGTGTAGGCGTGTGTGCGCGTGCGCGTTTGTGCGTGTGTGGGTGTGTACGTGTGTGGGTGTGTGCGTGTGTCGAGTGTGCGTGCGTGTGTGTGTACGCGCGCTCGAGAGAGGAGGGGAAGCGAGAGCACGTGCACATATTTGTTATTGGTTTAAAACTAAGTAGATATAAATCGAACGTAAGCCTTTAATATAAGTTCTTTTATAAATTGCATTTTGTTTTCAAAAGATATAATACATTTCTAAGAAACTACAGCATACGTGACTATACCCTCATAGTACTTTTATATTAAGGATGCATGCAACTTTACAGTAAAATAAAATACTCCTTATTAAAATTTGCCCTTGCTACTGCATGAATAATGCATGTTAAATATCTATCTGTTTAAGTACTATAAAGCGCTCCTTTTTGTACACAAGATTAACGAAAGTAAACGCTTTTATAATGCCGAGTTAAACCTGTATTTTAAATTATAGACGGTAAGATATAAACAGATTGAGTATGATTGTTTGTAGAACCAAGTCCCTTATAAATTTGTAAAACAATTGATTTTTCCAGGGTCCAAAATATCTACTCCAAAACATTTGCTCTAAATATATACTACAATGTCTTATTCCAAAATATTAATGCCAACTTACTTTCAAACAAATAATCCAAATACACCCTCTAAATTTTTAATCCAAAAGTTTTTAAAATTGTCCCTATACAAGTTACCGATTGCTATCTATGTTTTGAATTTATCTTAAGCTACAGATGTCATAAATATTTTCATAAATTTTCTCTCAACGCTTAATATAACAAAAACTAAGATGTACAACAGTTTACCTTCACAACGTGAAAATATCTGGAAATCGGAATATGTTTTTAATGGAATGGAATAGCTTTTACTACAAATATTTGGTGGATCAGATGTTTATCTATTTAGAAGTTGAAAATTTCATTTTATAGGCGAATGGTTTGACATAGGCTAGACGATTTTGTGCTGAAGGATAGGTGAAAGTTAACAAAATACTGAAACAAAAGTAACTAATTGTGAGTTTTGCTGTGATTCTTTTTAGTGTCAACGATAGTATCGTTCTAACCTAACATTTTATAAATTTCTAAACTGTTTAAGTGAGTATACAACTGTGATTTTATTTTTTGCTTATTTTGTATTTAGTTAAAATGTATATATATATATATATATATATATATATATATATATATATATATTCTTTACTGCTTGTTACCTAACTCTGTGAACACAAGATTTCATGAAATTTTTATGGTTAAAAGGTTTTAAAGCAAATAGGTTAAATTTAAATATAACTATTTTATTTGTCTTTATAAAAGACTTTGTGTAAATGTTTATAAAACTCCATATTAAAACTTTGTAATTTCCTGATTATGGATCACTCACATTTTATAGAAATAATTGTTCATATGCTGATGACTGAACTTTCAATATACAAGTACTTTTCTTGTCTATACTTACGTTTAATTTCTAATTCTCTCGTTCCTTCCCTAACATCAGTCTTTTGCAAACTCCGTAGCCTTTAAAGGCCGATGCTAGCTCCACTAAAGTATATTTATCTTATTCTTTGTAGTACACCTACCCCTTATATCTTCTCAAAAAAGGGTACGGTGCAATATACGACTTCATTAATCCGAGAAAATTCTATAAGATTCGAATAATCCAAATTCTTTAGATATATTTTTGTTTAGAAAACGTATTTGTAAAATGCTTGGTATAAAATGTATCAAATACGTTTGACGCAGGAAACCGTGATTATTATGTAGTTTTATCGTGTTTTACATAAAAAAGGTATTTATTGCGTTCAAATGCATGTAAATCCTCAATCATGTTATTAAAGTGTTTTTATTGGTATCCTGTTCAAATGCGTAAATTTTCTGAACAGTTAAATGCATGTTAGTTTCCGTAAAGTCGCAAGTGTGGAAGAGTTTACGTTAGTATTTCAATTGAAAATAGTATTAAATTAACGTTAATATATTAATTTGAGTATTTAAGGCATTAAAAGCGTGTTTATTGACCCCTTGTTCTAGAACGGTAAAACGTCAATAGCATATGTGAACAACCCGAATAGTCTGAAACGGAAATATAAGCTAAACGTTCGTCCAATTAGTTAATATCCTGGAGCGGTAATAAAGATAGGAATTCTCCAATAAACTCGAATGTGGAAATAACGCAGAGGAGCGACTAGATTAAAGGCAGAAATTCTCAAGCCTGCTACGTCAGAAGGCGCTGGCTTTATCAAGGCTAATCAGTGTTAGGGGCAGGGCAATCTTGATTCAAACTTGACGTTGGCATATTGCCGATGAAATTAGATAATACTTTACGTATTTTATAGTGCTACATAAAATATACTGTAGGTAGTGGTAAAAATAATTTAAATACATTAGTATGGAAGATAGGCGATTTGAAACCAATTAAAGCTATTATAAAAGGGAATTTAACTAAAGGTTTAATGGAAAATCAATGAAAGTATTGTTGAAGTGGATGTATTTGCATGAAAAATTGAAATTGTGAACAATTTAAAAAAGGAGGGGGTAGTGAATGAAGATAATTATGTGTAGGAAATGCCAAACAATAAGCATAGCTGTAATCGTAAACTTTAAAGCAATTTAGTTAGATATTTAAGTGATTTGTAAGAACTCATTGATTAAGGCAGATCTTGTCTTGATTAATTTTGACGACATCGCCATTTCAACTAGTTGCATTATTTAAAATATTAAATGTGTCTTAATATTTTACAATTATTTCGCTTGATGGAATATGCTTGCTACATATTTTTCCATAATGCATTAATTTATATAATGCACGGTTACTAAATTAATTAGAAATAATTTTAAATACTTTAACTATGACGCCGGGCAATCTAGAATTAAAACAAGTAATTCCATTAAGCGAAAAGATTGATTGACAGCTACAAAGGTCTGTTTAAAGAATCGATACGAAGCGATTCCGGTTCGAGAAACGTTTTGACCCCTTGGCTGACTTCTGGAATCTATGCTAGTTAGACATATTAACCATACGACTTGACGGCTATGTTAATCTGCATACTGATCCACAAGTGACATGAGATAAATTATTACAGAATCGGAGGAAGGAAATTCGGGCGTGGGAATCGTTACGCAAAAAAGATAGGACACTGTGTAGAAAACTACTTACAAAAGAATGAAAGAGTACCCATGGCTAGATTAAAATCTAAACCGGTAAATACAGTAATGATACAAGTACACATGCCTACCTCTTTATACAGGTAGGAAGAGATAGAAGCGAACTACAAAGATATCGAAGACATAATACAATACGAAAAAGAACATGAAAATTTAATAATTACAGTGGATTTTAATGCAGTGGCAGGTGAGGGTAGGGAAGCAGCAGTAGTTGGTTTATTTGATTAGGCACGAAAAAACGACAGGGGAAGTAGAGTGGTAGAATTTTGCGACGAAAACAATTTAACCATCACAAACACATTATTTCAACATCAAGATACATGAGGAAGATTCCAGGAGATATAGGAAATAGAATACATTCTTGTTAGGTAAGTAAAAGACTGTTGAAGCTACGCAGAAGCATATATAGACACTGACCACAACATCGTAATTATGAAAGCCGCTCTTAAAACAAAAAATTTGAAAAAAAAGGGACGGAAAAGGCACTTTGACTTTGAGAAACTAAAAGATAAAGATATCCAAGAAAGATTTAAAATAAACAAATGAATTGCTGAAAGATATTGGGAAAATCTCTTATACTAATGAAGTAGAAACTGAATGGAATAATATTAAATCCAGCTTAGACATGGCGACCAAAGATATTCTGAGGTATACACAAAAAGAAAATAAGAAACTATGAATAACAAAAGATATCCTATATTTAATAGAAGAACGACAAAAATACAACAATATATTAGACGACTCAGGAAAACAGAGATACAAAGCCATAAAATTATTCGTAAATGCAGGAATGCTTAAGAACAATGGATTGATGAAAAGTGCAAAAATATGCAAACTAAGATGGAAATAAGTACAGACGAAGCATACAAATATAAGGGACCCAGGAGGAAACGTCACTATAAAAAATGTAGAGAAAATGGTTGGATGGCAAAAATATATAGGGAATTTATATGCAGGAGAGGAACTAACAGCATTAAAGCAGAAATCTGACATTGAAAAGGATGACTTGGGATATTCAATACTTAGAGATGAATTTGAATTAGCGTTAAAGGATCTGCAAAATGATAAGATACCGGGTACAGGTAACGTGCAAGCAGAAACTCTAAAATCCATTGGAAATGCAGTAACAGAACGTCTCTTCCAACGTGTAAGGTATATGTATGAGGCAGGCGTGATACCTAAAGATTTCGAACGTAACATCAAGGTCACTATACAAAAATAAAGGTGCGGATCGATGTGAAAACTTTCAAACAATAAGTTTGACAGCACACGTATCAAAAATATTAACTAAAATTGTACAAAGACTGATGGAAAAACGAGCTGAAGAAATACTAGGAGAAGATTAATTTTAGCTCTGAGGGTGATAATGGAGAAAACAATAAAAAAAGAGAAAAGTGTGTATATAGGGTTTGTAGATCTGGAAAAAGCATTTGACAATGTAAAATGGAAAAAAATGTTTTAAAAGAATGGAATGAGTTTTAGGGATAGAAAGATAGTACATTGTTTATACAAAGAGCAAACAGCGGTAATAGAATTTGAGCAAGAACGTAAAGAAGTAAATCTTAGGAAAGGGGTGAGACAGGGATGTGCCCTATCCCCATTAACTTTTAACATATACATCGAAGAGGCAATGAATACTGTCAAATGCATGAAGACATCTGGAATTATTATGCAGGGACAAAAGATTGATATGCATAGATTTGCAGATTATATAGCGGTATTAACATCTAGCAAAGAAGACTTAGAAGCTGCTCTTAATGAAATCGAAACAATTCTAACAGAGGAATACCGTATGAAAATTAGCAAAAATAAAACTGAAGTACTAGTATGTAACGGAGGGAAAATAAATCAAAAACTAGAACTAGGTAACGAGAACTTACAAGAGGTTAGGGATTTCTACTGCCTAGGAAGCCAAATAACGCAAGTGGGAAGAGCGCAAAAGATATAAAACAAAGATTAGCACAAGGTCGTACTACATTTAACAAGAAAAAACAACTAATGTGTTCAAAGACAACAAACATAGAAACAAGAAAAAGATTGCTTAAAACATATGTGTGGAGCACAGCACTGTACGGTTGTGACACTCGGGCAGTAGGAGAAGCGGACAGGAAAAAGGTAAAAGCCTTGAAAATGCGGTACTACAGACGTATGATGAAGATATCATGGACAGACAAAGTTAAGAACAAAGAGGTATTAGAAATGACCGAGGAAGAAAGAAATATGTGGAAAACAGTATAAACTAAGAGAGATAGGTTGATAGGTCACATATTAGGGAATGAGGAAATAGTGCGGAATATACTAGAAGCAAAGATTGGAAAGAAAGGGAAATAGAGTAGATCTAGGTTAGACTACTGCACACAGATAGTGAAAGATGTAAACAGTGAAATTTCAGGGAAATTGGTAGGCTAGCTCAGAATAGAAATCAATAGAGGTACGGGTCTAACCAGTTTCAAATTCGAAAACCTAATGACGAAAAAAATAACTGTACTTAATCCTGATGATTATTATAAGCAAGTACAGGTATTGGTTTTGAAATATTTTCAGCTAGTGTTGATTATGCGAAAGGATATATAGAAAAACTATTAATTTGGCAAATGTTCAATTGTTGGAATATGTTGGTAGCCGCAGAATGCTTAATCCTCTACACATACCACTGAATATCGGGGAAATGGCATATATAACTGTAAAAGAAACCGAACTGCATCTAACAAGAGAGAGCAGTGGCTATGTTCGAAAACAACAAACACAGGAACAAGGAGAAAATAGTTGAATGCAAATGTGTTAAACACATTACTGTATGTCTATAAAATAGGGACAGTAGAAGAAGCACACAGAGAAACGGTAGAAGCACTTTGGAATGTTGTGCTTCAGATGTTTGACATTGATAGCATGGACAGACAAAGTTAATAAAAAAGAGGTTATAGAAATAGTAGAGGAACACACAAAAAACATAAGAGAAATAGAGGAGAAGGATACGTTCTAAGGTATTTTTGGGGAATAGTGCGGAATTTAATACATTCATAGATAAGAAAAGAAATAGGTAATGGTTGATCTAGATCAGACTATTGCACGCAGATAGTGAAAGAGGGAGACTGGTGAAATTTCCGGGAAAAGTGCAGGTTAGCTCAGAATAGGAAACAATCGGGATACGCATCTGATCAGTTCCAAGACTGAAGACCTAATGCTCATTAAATTAGGATGACTAGCTAAATTAGGAAGGCACCCAGCACATTAAATACAAAAGTTAGCATATCCCTACGTATTATATTCAAAAAATTACAGATAGAAAATGGGAAATAACCATTCATAATAAAATTACCTGTACAAATTCTCAGGAATTCAAGAAAACATTAAGCATGGGACCATCACGTGCTAAAATCACAATACGCACGAAAACAGCCGTAGAAAATGTGTTGAGAACGGAGAGAATGACGCAGACTATCGGAATTACAACGTAGTATCGTGAGAAAGAATTGTGCTACATTCGGGCAAAATAGCAGTGAACTCAGAAATAGAACAGTTTAAATGTACAAACCGTGGGAACGAAACCAGTATGCAATGGACCCTCTGTAAGTTACTTATAAAAAAACACGTACAGTAAAAGTCATAGATGAGCTTGTAGAATTTGATTCGCATCGACACGTGGACACCGGTCAATGTGGAGAAGACGTGGTGTAATGCGAAGGTATTTAGAGCGGATTCTGTTAATTGCGAATATTAGATTTCCGACTGAATGTAATGATTACCGACCTCGCGTAAGTTGCCAAAACCGGAGATTCTCAAACAGCAGTTGGATTTATATCTGCCAACAACTTCCTGCGAGGATTTTCGATGGACTTTTGTAAAGAAAATGTATGATACGAATAGCATTATAAAAATACACTTATTTAATTTTTATATCCCGCTTATAAAAATTGCATGTTTTTTTATATTTATTTACTATCTATTGTACATTTGTGAATGATGATAGTTAGGAGGCAAGAAGCGTTTTGAAAAGGACCACAAAACTTTGTGCACTGTGAAGATTGAAATGTTAGGTGCGCTTACCTGTAATAGAATATATAGTAAAACGTCCTGTCACGGTCGCCATAATGTGAAGATTGAAATGATAGGTGCGCGTACCTGTAATAGAATATATAGTAAAACGTCCCGTCACTTTACGAAATTCTATTTTTTTCTATTTATTTACAACAACTGTCGAACTTATAAAACCATAGTGACAATAACCACATCTATCCATAGCTAACCCTCAAATGTACATTACTAATTCTGACATGCACGCTAATTTAACCCGTTGTGCCAAGACAATTTAAAGCTCAATATAGATATAATTTTCATATTATTCTCATATAATTCTCATATAATTCTCATATAATTCTCATATAATTCTCATATAATTCTCATATAATTTTCATATAATTCTCTTATAATTATCTTATAATTTTCATATAATTCTCATATAATTCTCATATAATTCTCATATAATTCTCATATAATTCTCATATAATTCTCATATAATTCTCATATAATTCTCATATAATTCTCATATAATTCTCATATAATTCTCATATAATTCTCATATAATTCTCATATAATTCTCATATAATTCTCATATAATTCTCATATAATTCTCATATAATTCTCATATAATTCTCATATAATTCTCATATAATTCTCATATAATTCTCATATAATTCTCATATAATTCTCATATAATTCTCATATAATTCTCATATAATTCTCATATAATTCTCATATAATTCTCATATAATTCTCATATAATTCTCATATAATTCTCATATAATTCTCATATAATTCTTATATAATTCTCATATAATTCTCATATAATTTTCATGTAATTCTCATATCATTTTCATATAATTCTCATATCAATCTCATATAATTCTCATATCAATCTCATATAATTCTCATATAATTCTCATATAATTCTCATATAATTCTCATATAATTTTCATATAATTCTCATATAATTCTCATATAATTCTCATATAATTCTCATATAATTCTCATATAATTCTCATATAATTCTTATATAATTCTCATATAATTCTCATATAATTCTCATGTAATTCTCATATCATTTTCATATAATTCTCATATCAATCTCATATAATTCTCATATAATTCTCATATAATTCTCATATAATTCTCATATAATTCTCATATAATTCTCATATAATTCTCATATAATTCTCATACAATTCCCATATAATTCTCATATAATTCTTATATAATTCTCATATAATTCTCATATAATTCTTATATAATTCTCATATAATTCTGATATAATTCTCATATAATTCTCATATAATTCTCATATAATTCTCATATAATTTTTATATAATTCTTATGTGATTCTCATATAATTCTTATATAATTCTCATATAATTCTCATATAATTCTCATATAATTCCCATATAATTCTCATATAATTCTCATATAATTCTCAAATAATTCTCAAGTGATTTTCATATAATTTTCATATAATTCTCATCTAATTCTCATATAATTCTCATATAATTCTCATATAATTCTCATATAATTCTCATATAATTCTCATATAATTCTCATATAATTTTCATATAATTCTCATATAATTCTCATATAATCCTCATATAATTCTCATATAATTTTCATATAATTCTCATATAAGTCTCATGTAATTCTCATATAGAGAATTACATTATTGTGACAGCGCATTTAGCACATAAAAACTAGTTGGTTAAGTTTTCTTGAAATTCAAGCATTAATAGTAATAAGTTTTTTAATATATGTTAGGTGGACACGAATGAAGTTTTTTATTGCAAGCGCAAAAAAAAGAATTTTTTAAGGTGTAATCGAAACTCCGTCGACAGCTACTTGGAACGCGTATCTTTCGAGTAGGCGTAATTTGTGTTATTTTCTTTTCAGGTGAGTTGGCGCTCAAAGCTTAAACCGCATAAAAAAGAGTTCGAAGGTCTTTCAAGGAGAGCGTACAGATATTTGGTAGAAGTGTCACAACTTGTATATCCCTAAGAGTATTATATTTGCATTCCTAGAACACACCCCACACCACTGTAAGCTAGCCAGTGCAGCAATGAACTATTTCGTCACTCCGCCTCCTGTAGAGTAAAAATAATTAACAACTTAACGTTATTTCGGCACGTACACGTGGCATGTTAGTACATTGAAGATTTTCTGTAAATAATTTTGAATGATTAGGCTTATATTGGGTCGCATAAAGGACTGTAAAAAGTTCGTAACAATGCAAAAGCCAATTATTTGAAATTAATGTGGCCAAACATTTCCAAACTCTACAATTCTTTTCGAACGTAGTACTGAACCGTAAAACTTTTCCAATCTAACCAAACATGCCAAACGGGTTTTGGCCTTGAATTCTGAAGATACGGGTCAATAACCCTTCATAAAAACACTTATTATGGTAAAGTCATTTTCGTTCTGGTTTATTAATTGTAGTCGTAATGAAAGAACTTAATTTTTTATAGATGCCAAAACACAGTTTGTATTTCATACACCCTTGCTACTATAAACAGATTAGTTCATATTACCTCTCATGTCAGCTTAATCCAAATATTGCAGTCTCTGCGGTAATGCAGGAAATAAGGGTTTTCTATTCACACAGTCCTAGGTTTCCTTACCTTTAAAATCCAATAGAAAAGCTTTATCATAATGCTGCAGCAATAATAGAACTCAAACTATTAAATAACTTGGATTTTGCAAAAGACAAAGGTTCGGATGTAATAATGCCCAAAGCAAATATACATACAAAACCAATTTCCTGAAATAAGCACCATTACAAGCCTCTGCTTCAAGGCGGAAAAGAAATAACGTGAGATGCTTTATTAAATTTCACTATGAATTTATGTAGCGCTGGCAATTTTACGCCAGAAGAATGAGAAATTATATCCATTCTTGTGATATATTTGCATCTAAGAAATGCTGAAGGTGTTCAAAATGGGTTATACGGTAGTTTACGTTGTAATAGAATTTAAGAAGTTTTGACACTCGAAAAATTCCTAACAGTTCTGAGATTTTTCAGAAAGCTGAAGTTTCAATATCAAGAACAGCAACTGTCCAAGCATTTTTATACAAGGAATTTTTTAGAAAAGATAGTCAGCTGTTAGGGAGTTGGAAGCGACGCAATTTTGGCTGTGACAGTTACTTTGATATGGGCAACTGGCACTTCAAGGACTACGGGTAAAATGTTACTCGCAGTTTGTGTTCTCAAATTAGGAAATAATAGCGAAATAAACTTCACCGCTATATATAGCTGTTCTACATTTACATCAACTAATGTATTAAATTTTAGATTTCGGTTAGCTTTATTTAGTTTCTCAAACTTAGAGATTAAATCTGCTACAGCTTTTCAGTTACGCATCCAAACTTATCTACGCTACTGTGCTTAACGAAATTGAATAGTAGGACAAAGTTTCAAGTTCAATTAGTACCGAATAGCACTTGTGCTGTTTTTGAGTTAGTTCGTTTAAGATTTGATGTGTCTAAAATTAATTCTGTCAGTTTGCATAAAGAAGATTGTACGTTATATAAAAATTGAGAGCTTTTAGTATTAAATGCCCTAACACATTTTAAGATCAGATATTTCGCTTCTAAAGTGTTTCATAAAGTACGCAGTTTTGAATTTCGAGAAATTTTCTGTTTGAAAATTGACAACAATGTTCCTGTCAGTTTTGTTATCTACTAGAGTAGAATTTATTTAAGAAGAGCCCGTACGTCATCATGCGCACACGGTTAAAACTGTGTCAGGTTAGTCCATTGTTTATAAATAGGCGTGTTCGTGCAGCATTTCAGTGGCGTAGATAATTTGCTGTTAAATGTCAATTGATATTTGTGACTTTGACATTCTATATTTGTTTCCTACGCTTTCATACTTTTCTTTCTGTTTCTTTATGTTTTATGCCTTGTTTATTTGCGTATTCGCCATGTTAATTTAAACCACCAATAAAATAAAACTTAATTTTAGAATATTTACTCTATGGGAACCCTAAAAATTATTAAATCTGCTTCGCCACTGACTTTCAAAGTTTGCGGTTATGTCACATGACGTACAGGCTCTTCTTAAATAAACTCTTATACCACTTCAATTAGAAGATCATTTGATGTATTACCACGGTGTACTTCAACATCATTTAGAAAATATTAATTAAAATTGAAATTGCTTATGCCGCTTTTTTTTTCTATATGTAATATTATCTTACTATTAAACCATAGAAAAGGAATTTTTTATTTTCTGATTTAGCATAATCTGTTGTGTGAAACTGTGTTATATTGTAACATTTTTATTTTCAATAATAATTATTTGCATAGAATTACAAGAATAATGCGATAAGCGTGCATCGTTCCTTATTAATCTACTTGTGTTAATATATCTGTGTCACATAAAGCTAGTTCCAAGCGCATCTCGAGTTGTTTATTTCGTATTACACGCCTCTAACGTCGCGACTACTCGGTTCTAGTTTCGACAAGTCGGTCGGCCGCTGGCAATAGTTTGATTAAGATGTATTTTCGGCTAGAGGCTGGCAATCTTCGCATCAACTATTAACTGTTGAGGTATCTTCTACTAACGCGCGACAACGAAGAATGGAACAAATATAATTCGTCATGTAGGATCTAAAGATTTAGAATTACCGTCATTTAGGAACAGTCGATTAGGAATTATGGATGTAATTTGGATGCAGTCATATTTAATTAGGAATGGCTGGTAACTTTGTTTGGAGAACGAAATTTCCATCTCAATTCATCGTCAAACAACAAAAGCAGTTTTGGTTCGTTATTAGTTATAAGATATTTCTTGCATGTGTTTAAAAGGTTAGAGCACGGAAACTTGCTATTATGGTTACAACATGTAAGTTGAATAAGTTTCAATTATTGTTGAACTGGTTTTATAAGCCACAGAACTAAATTTAGTCAGATTAACTTTCTATAATAACAAGCTTTGTTCCATTTGAACCTTCGATAAATTTAACGTATGTTTTCGACGTATCTCCAGTATTGTTGGTTAAGAAGGCAGATGGAGAATATCGTTTCTGTTTTGATGGTAAAGCCTTGAACGACCTAACTGTTCACGATTCGTATCCCCTTGCAAATGTAGATAGAATTCTCAATATGTTGAGATTTGCAAACTATATTTCGTCACTTGATTTGAGAAAATCGTTTTGGCAAGTCCCTCTTAGTGAGTCATCTAAAGATAAGACTGCTTTTAGTATTATTTCGCGAGGACAGTATAGATTTACGTGTATACCATTTGGGTTGAAGAATGCTGCGCAGACGCAACAGCGATTAGTAGATGCGATTTTTGGTCCACGTTTTGAACCTTATGTATTTTGCTATTTGGACGACATAATACTATGTTATTCGTCGTTTGAAGAACATTTGAAATTATTGTCGGAGGTTAAGCAACGTTTAAAAGAGGCTAACCTTACTATAAATATAAGAAAATGTGAATTCTTCAAAAAGTCACTTAAATTTTTGGGTTATATAGTAGGTTCAAATTCACTTCGTACAGACCCCGATAAAGTATCAGCTATGGTTAACTTTCCTCGACCGAAAACCACGACAGAAGTTAAGAGGTTCATAGGAATGTGCAGTTGGTATCGTCGCTTTATAAAGAATTTTTCGTCATTAGTTTCGCCCATTAATGATCTCGTCAAGAAAAAGAAAAAAGGTCAAACTGTAAATTGGAGCCCGGAGGCAGAAAATTCGTTTGTGTTAATTAAGCAAGCCTTAGTCTCAGCACCTCTTCTTTCGCAGCCAGATTATTTGGCCCCCTTTATTGTCGAATGCGACGCCAGTAACACCGGGTTAGGTGCTGTTCTGATACAGAATATAAAAGGAGAAGAACGTGTAATTTCGTACGCAAGTAAAACCCTAAGCCGTACGGAGCGCAATTATTCCACCACAGAAAAGAGTGCTTAGCAGTCATTTTTGCAATTGAAAAATTTCGTCCGTGGGTGGAAGGTGTTCGATTTACCGTTGTTACTGATAATTTTTCGTTACTTTGGTTGAGTAATCTTCAGAATCCCACTGGAAAACGTGCCAGATGGTCTGTTCGATTAAGGCAATATTCATTTGATTTAGTACACAGGAAAGGAAAATTTAATATAGTTCCAGATTGTCTTAGTCGTGCTGTTCCTATAGAAAATCCTGAAATTAATTTAGTAGAGATCAAACTTGATAATGTAGGCTTGTGGTATGAATCTTTACGAAAGAAAATTTTGTCGTCACCTAAAAGCTACCCACAATGGAAAGTGGAAGATGGTTTTATTTTTAAGTTTGTTCCTTCCAAATTACCTCATTCGGCGAATATTGTAGAGTGGAAGTACTTAGTACCGAAATCTCAGCGTAAAGATGTCATTAGATCATGTCATGACCCCCCGATAGCAAGACATTTTGGTTCTTTGAAAACTTTGACTCGTGTCCAAGAATTGTATTATTGGCCAAAGATGATTTTTGATGTACGTAAGTTTTGTCGGAAATGTTTGATTTATGGTGCTCAAAAACCACCAAATAGAGGTCCCCTTGGTATGATGGGAAAGGAAAAAGAGGTTAGATTTCCGTTCCAAACCATTGCTTTAGATTTGATGGGTCCGTTCCCTCGTTCCAAACGCGGACATAAATGGCTTTTAATTGTTGGCGACTGGTTCTCGAAGTATTCGATTTTACAACCTTTGCGCAGTGCCAAGGCACATTTGATTGAAAAATTTTTAGAAGAAAAAGTGTTTCTCGTTTACGGCGTACCACAATTCGTTATTTGTGATAATAGGCCACAGTTGATTGGTCGTGTTTTTACAGCTTTGTGTGCAAGGTACGAAATCCAAAAGATTTGGTACAATGCTGTTTACGCTCCTCAATGCAATTTTGTGGAAAGGATTAATAAGACAGTTGGTACTGCAATCTGTTCTTACGTAGAAGAACATGATACGTGGGATATTGAGATATCAAAAATCCAGTATGCAGTTAATTCAGCGAAACACGAATCCACCAACTATTCGCCAAATTTTTTAGTCTTTGGTCGTCAGGTACCCTTAAGTGGAAAAGCTTATAGTAACAATTTTGAACCCGGTAAAGATGTTGATGTTGTTTCTAGTAGTAGACCTTCCTATGTTTTAAATCGTCAATCTTTGTTTGATATTTTTGGGAATGTCCGTGAAAATTTACATGTAGCTTATCAACGTTCGAGTAAACGCTACAATCTTAGAAGAAGAGACATTTCATTTCAAGTTGGAGAAAGAGTATGGAGGACTAATAAGGTACTTTCGAGTGCTGGTGATAAATTCTCCGCTAAGTTAGCTCCAAAATTCGTTTTGTGCAAAGTTCGTAAAAAACATTCCAATTTAGTATATGAATTAGAGAATTAGGATGGATCAAAAGCCGGAAAATGGCATGTTAAGGACTTGAAGCCCTTTGCTGCATCAGATCGAGATGAGAATGATGATCCTGAAAATTTGTTCCAGTTCAGTAATTTTTTTTTATTATAAGTAAATCAGTTATTTGCTTGTTTCGTTTTGTTCTGATTTTTGATTTAGTAATAGTTTTAACTAATACTAAATAAAGACTGTCCTTTTGCAACTTATTTTGTTCGAAAATTTTGTATAGTACGTTGATGTACATACTAGTTAAGTTTGTCGCGCGCTAATAGAATATATTGTTAGAGGGTAGAAATGAGTTGACTGTATAAATTGTTAGTCCTGATTTCTACATATTTAGGTAGAGAGAATATTGGCATATTCTTTCCCTTGATTTTGACCTTTCGTTAATTTTTTTTGTTTGGTAAGGTCAGAGGTTTGCATGGTGAACCTCACCATTTGATCCGTCGCTAATTGGTGATGATGTTTGAAAATTGGTGATAGGATGATCAGTAGGGTGAAGGAGATTTCAGCCCTGACTGGTTCGATTTTGTATTAAAAGTATTGGTTTGAGAAATATTTGTGTAGAAGTTTAAGTTTAGTAAAAACAAAACTTCTAGCACTTTGAGTTATGGGGGTGATGTGCACTCACTTTGATTTTTGTGAGTAACCTGTTGGTTAATTATTTTGGTTTTGATTATCACTTTGAGCTGATAATATTTCGTATTCGATTTTTGTAAGTAACCTGTTGGTTAGCTACTTTGGTTTTGATTATCACATTGAGCTGAAAATATTTTGTACTGTGATGCTGTTTTGATATGATAGCGTCCTTTTTGGTTGATAAAGTTGCTTGAGCTCCAGGAAGTGGAGTTGTTATTTTTGGAAATTTTGGATAAATTGTGTTGTGTTTAGTTATAGTTAGTAGCTACTGGCTTCGGTAGGAGTGAGAAAATTCTTGCTCTAATGGAAGAGTTCCTTTAAATTTAAACTTGGATTAATTTTTTTGTGCCGTGGAGTGTTTGACTTTTTAATTTGACTTTCCTCGATTTTGACTTATACCGGTTGTGACTCCCCGATTTTGTCTCCCTATGGACGTTTGGTACACGTAGTTACCGACACACTCAAATTTGTATATATTAGTCCCCCTCGTTTTCATAATTTTCGTAGTTATTCTTGATGTTGAGTAGATAAGTAATTCTAATTCGTAAAGTGTGATGTTTAGTAGATATTTGTGATGTCAGTTAGGAGTTTAAGCTCTTATAAAAAAAAACCTTTGTTTTTTTTGCTTAAAATTTTTTTGTTATAAAAGATATTCTTTTCTTTTAGGAAAGGGGTAGTGTAACATTTTTATTTTCAATAATAATTATTTGCATAGAATTACAAGAATAATGCGTTAAGCCTGCATTGTTCCTTATTGGTCTACTTGTGTTAATATATCTGTGTCACATAAAGCTAGTTTCAAGCGCATCTCGAATTGTTTATTTCGTATTACACGCCTCTAACGTCGCGACTACTCGGTTCTAGTTTTGACAAGTCGGTCGGCCGCTGGCAATAGTTTGATTAAGATCTATTTTCGGCTAGAGGCTGGCAATCTTCGCATCAACTATTAACTGTTGAGGTATCTTCTACTAACGGTGAGTAAAGTATACATTGTGCGATCTAATGTAATTTGAATTAATTTATTTAGTGCGACAACGAAGAATGGAACAAATATAATTCGTCATGTAGGATCTAAAGATTTAGAATTACCGTCATTTAGGAACAGTCGATTAGAAATTATGGATGTAATTTGGATGCAGTCATATTTAATTAGGAATGGCTGGTAACTTTGTTTGGAGAACGAAATTTCCATCTCAATTCATCGTGAAACAACAAACGCAGTTTTGGTTCGTTATTAGTTATAAGATATTTCTTGCATGTGTTTAAAAGGTTAGAGCACGGAAACTTGCTATTATGGTTACAACATGTAAGTTGAGTAAGTTTCAATTATTGTTGAACTGGTTTTATAAGCCACAGAACTAAATTTTGTCAGATTAGCTTTCTATAATAACAAGCTTTGTTCCATTTAAACCTTCGATAAATTTAACGTATGTTTTCGACGTCATATTTTTTTTGGTCTTGCACAGTTGACAGATGTTGTTTTGAAAGCAGATGCTTCGTGCAGCTGTACTGGAATTTAAACAAAACATTCCTATTTTTGTGATCAACTTTATCTATACATAAATTATTAAACGTAAATATGAAAGTTCAAATCCACGTTATATAAGATTCTAGTAATTGTAATCTACCTGAAAAGATCTGCTCAGGTTAGAACGTAATTCAGTGTGTTATGCTTATAAATTATTATCACTCTAATATTTATAACAAGTCATGTTTAAAGTATAATTGGTTGTTTTGAAAAAAAGTCAAAACTTTAACTTTGTTGTAGTTGATAATGACAATTTTTTTGTTAAAAGGTTCCGATATTTTGAAAAAGTTTTTTTTAGTAAACAAATAGTTCAAATTTAAGGCTTTTATTTTGGTCAAATGCGATCAAATCTAAATACACAAAATACACAAAAGTAAAATTCTGAGTAATAGTTTGGTGCCAATATTATATTGGATATACATTTTTTTTTATTTTTATATACTTTTATAGGACACAAATGGTGTTCTACTTTTTTATTTATTTAACCTTTGCAATTTCTTACAGGAGCTGCGTCTTATTTTGTTAAGATAGGTTTTTGTTAACGAAGGCGATCATTTTATCTTTGGGTTTCCACGTCCGCCCTTAGAACTGTGCTTTGCAATTATCGTAATTATCTCAGGACATGGTGGCGCCTATTTGATTTAGCTTAACTTTGGTTTGCAAACAGAATTCGACTCCCCCCCACTTCTCATTGCTCTACCCAGGAATAGACCCCTAGCTATGTCGAAAGATTTTTGTTCACTAGCGCCTTAATGTAGAAAAAAGACGTTTCAGCCTTTTGTAAAACAGAAGTCGTTTCAGTGGCGCCCATCCAACGTGGGTCAAGAAGCAAAAATCGTTACAATATAGCAAATAGTATGAAACAAATGTACCAAAAAAATGGAAAAGTGTTGCAAACGAAAGTCCAATTAGAGGTAGCACGGGGTATATGCTTAAACGAGAGTGAATTGCACAAGGAGTTTATGTTGATCGATCATCAAAAAAAATTGAACTGATGCAGATGAAACACACGACCAAAATGAAACGAAAAGTCTAATTACATTGATTTAAAATGGAAATACTACAGTACGAAAAGTAAAATTTAATTCGAAAATTAGGTTACTATAAACTACGTTTACAATAGTTTATAAAAATACAAATTCGAAATATTTAGTTAAAATTAATGTATATTAGCGCGCAATTATATTAATAAGTTTGTTTAATAAATGTTTATAGTAAGTTTTTGAAATATCTAATTAAACCAATTCTGAATATATTATTTCGTTTGTTCATTTATAATGATAATGGAGAAAACAATAGAAAAGGGGTAAAGCGTATATATAGGGTTTGTAGATCTGGACAATGTAAAATGGAAAAAAATGTTCGAAATACTCAAAAAGATTGGAATGAATTTTAGGAATACACGGACAGTACGTTGCTTATACAAAGAGCAAACAGCGGTAATAGAATTAGAGCAAGAAAGTAGAGAAGTAAATATTAGGAAAGGAGTGAGACAGGGATGTCCCTTATCTCCATTAATTTTTAATTTGTACATAGAAAGGGCAATGAATACTGTCAAATGCAGGAATACATTTGGAATTAATATGCAGGGACAAAAGGGTGATATGCAAAGATTTGCAGATGATATAGCGGTATTAGCATCTAGCAAAGAAGAGTTGGAAGCTGCTCTTAATGAAATGAAAACAGTTCTAACGGAGAGATATGGTATGAAAATTAACAAAATGAAACTAAAGTTCTAGTATGCAAAAGAGAAGAAAATAAATCAAAAACAAGAATACAAATAGATTAAGGATTTCGGCTAACTAGGAAGTCAAATAACGCAAGATGGGAAAAGCACAAAAAATATAAAACAAAAATTAGTACAAGGTCGTGCTACATTTAACAAGAAAAAGCAACTACTGTGTTCAAAGACAACAAACATAGAAACAAGGAAAAGATTGCTTAAAACATATGTATGGAGTGCAGCACTGTATGGCTGTGAAGCCTGGACAGTAGGAAAAGCAGACAAGAAAAAGGTAGAAGCCTTTGAAATGTGGTGCTACAGACGTATGATGAAGATACCATAGACAGACAAAGTTAAGAACAAAGAGGTACTAGAAATGGTAGGGGAAGAAAGAAGTATATGGAAAACAGTAAAAAATAGAAGAGATAGGATACACATACTAAGACATGAGGGAATAGTGCGGAACATATTAGAAGCAGAGATAGGAAAAAAGAAAAGCAAAGGTAGACCTAGGTTAGACTACTGCATACAGATAGTGAAAGATGTAGGCTGTGAGAATTTCAGGGAAATGTGTAGGCTAGCTCAGAATAGAAATCAATCAAGGTACGCTTCTAACCAGTCGCAAGATGAAAAACTAATGACAAAAATAATGACTGTACTTAAACATGGTGACTGTTATAAACAACTACAGATATTGGTTTTGCAGTACTCTCAACTAATGTTAACTGTGCGAAAGGATTTACTTGAAAACTATTAATACAGCAAATGTCTAAGTGTTAGGGGATTCTTGGCACCCACAGGCTGCTTAACCCCCTTCACATACCGTGCATTTATATTTCCAATGCTCCACCAGAAAGTACTACATTGGCCAGGAGGCGAGTTTTTTGTTGCCTGGAAATTTAGAATTTTGCCGAACCGAACTATGTAGGCTAGCTCAGAACGTAAATAAGCAGAGGTACAAGTCCAACCAGTTTCAAGATGTAAAACCCAATGACGATAAATTAGTGCTCTAAAATCTGAAGCATATGATAAACAACTACAGGTGTTGGTTGTGAAATAATTTCAACTAATGTTGATTTTGCGAAAGAATAAATTGAAAATTGAAAATTAATTCGACAAAGGTTCAGGTGCTGGGGGAGCTTGTCAGCCAAAGGCTGCTTACCCCCCTTCACATACTACTGAAATTCGGGGAAATAGGGTATTTAACTGTAAAACGATAAAAGGTGACCGAACTACATCAAACAAGAAAGAACAGCAACTATGTTCAAAGACAACGAACATAGATACAAGAAGAACACTGTTCAAAGCATAGTGTGGAGCACAGCACATCTATGAAATAGGGGCAGTAGGAAAAGCAGATAGAAAGAGATAGAAGCCTTCTGGAATGTTGTGCTTCAGATGTATGTGGATGGTAGCATGGTCAGACAAAGCTAATAACAAATAGGTTGTAGAAATAGTAGAGGAATAAAGATATCTGTGGAAAATGAAAAAATAGGAGAAATTAAAGGACAGGATACGTTGTAACTATTTTTCTCTCTTTCTGGCTCCGCTAGCCTCACGCATGGGGGCTAGTGAAACTATTTTACTTCTGAAGCACTAAACCCACGAGTGTGCTAGTGAAACAAACTTACTAGTACTACTAAAACACCAGCCCCACATTTGGTGTCAGTAAAACGAAGTCTTCCGACGTAACTAGGGGTCTATTCCTTGGGTAGAGCTATGAGCAATGGGGGGGGTAAGTCGAAATCTGTTGGGGGGTCACACTCAAACTAAAACAAATAGGCGCCACCAAGTCCAGATTGATTCATGTTAAAAGCATAGCATATTTCTAAGGGCGGACGTGGAAACCCAAAGAAAAAAAAATATCGCCTTCGGTGACAAAAACCTGTCTTAACAGAATAAGACGCTGTTCCTGTAAGAAAGAATAATAATTAAGTCAACTTAGAAAATGGGAACACTGTTTGTGTCCCTCAAATATGCCTGAAAAAAAATAAAAAGAATATTTTCTACATAAGGGTGGCATCAAAATTCAACTCTTATTGCCTTTTTGGGTTGCTAGGTTTGATCACACTTGATCAAAATAAAAAACTTTAAACTTAGGTTAATAATTTACTAGAAAGAATTCCTTTAACTTTAAATAAAATTGAATGCAACAAAATTAAATAATTACTTGTAGTAGTTTGGAAATTTAAGATAAGGTTTATCAATCTGTTTCTAGATCTAGAATTTTACAACAAAGTATAACTTGTTACATTAATGGTTTTTAACCCATTCAGATCTGATTAGGTCTATTACATTGTCAAAATTAAAATACAAAATATTCTCGTTAAGTTACATGTGCTAATTTCAGTTTAAAATGAAAATGTTCATAAAGATATTCTCGTTTTCAAAGTTGGTAGTAATAGAATACTAAGCATCTGCTTTCATAAATACAAGTGTCAGCAGTATATCTCAAACAAACAAATGACGTAATTACACATGTTATTTTAAAGTGAAGCAACGTGTTGTTCTGACAAAATAAACAGTGAATTTTAAGTTTGGCGCTGGGAAATCCAGCTTAGCAACAGATAAAGTGAATAACAAAATCGTATTTATACGTATCAAAATAAAATAGCGTGTTTCCTGAGTGGAACACAATTGAATTTCTTAAAATTACTACGAACCAAACAAAACTGCTTTCATAGGCTGAAATAGGATGTGCATCGTCATGCGGAATTAACTGCTTACATCCTAACAAAGTAGTATCTTGGCTCGGACCAACAAACGATCTCCTGTTAATTAGATCTGCTTTCCATACTCTAAAAGCATGTGTTGAAGTGGTTTCTTAACGTTGATTCACAGTTCTAAGTTATTATTGTTTAACTTCTCATCGCCTAAGTGTTGTAGTGTTTCGTCGTCTAAACTTGGTTTGCGCGTTATTCAGAAAATGTTTCACTTAATCAAACCGACCCGCAGGTCACTGGCCATTGTCCTCTTAAACATGCTGCTGCCTCTTTTACCTATGGCCGAGTGCCTATCTCGTGCTCTCGTACGATGGGAGGATCCCAAAGGGGGTTGTCATTCCTCTCTACGCGCTTGCGACTGGGTGTGAAATACACCGCCATCCAAAACAACTAGACTAACGAGTCAAGATGCTGTCACAATGTAATATTCTAATTGTAAAATGTATTATGACTTTACTTAATAAAGGTGTTTAACTATTGTCGTACCTTAAATGAAGCGAATTATGAATTCGAAAATAAAATTGTTACAACGTTCTAACGCATTTTTGGGAATAGTACGGGATATACTACAAGCAGAGATAGGAAAAGAGAGGTAGACCGAGATCAGACTTTCGCACACAGATAGTGATAGATGCAGACTCTGCAAATTTCAGGGAAATGTGTAGGTTGGTTCAGACTAGGAAACAATAAGGGTACGCGTCCAACCAATTCTAGGACTGAAGACCTAATGATGATGATGAAGATGTTCATTTATAAAGTAGCGTTGTGCATGAATATTATTAACTAAATCAATAACAGCTTCTGTTACCCCATCTACTGTCACTGGATCCTACATCTTATTGGCAAGGTTATGTAAAACAACCCTGGTTTATGCAACACGAATTCCAAGTCCATGGATTAAGAAGCGTTGCTTCCAAACCCCAAAACACCTTTAGATTGGGTTTCTTGCCCTGATCTGTGCTTCATGCTTCATGTTCAGCAGGTGATCGTAGATAGTGAAGTGGCGTAAATAAGTAAGGTCTAATACCATAACTACTATCTCACGCTTTTGACAAATTGAAATATTCGGTTAGGATCCACTGAACAGAGTTTAACCATCAAATATTGGTATAGTGCTCGCAATTTCTAAATAGACCTCGTCATCCGCGACGTCACACAAGTACTAACTATTTATGTAGATGTTTGTCAACTTAATACTGTACAATATTTATGTTATGGTTTTGCTTTGAATAATAGCAATTTACGACGTTGCCAATAATTTTAAAGTCAAATGTTAAATATTGACGTTTAAATTTTAGGTTATATGCCATTCCTTGTTTAGTTGGTGTCAACGACCTCATGAATTTTTCCGTTTTATATATTGATATTTGGTTGGTTTTTAGTGCAAACAGTGCTATTCAGAACTCGTATTAGTATTAAACTGAACTCTAATAACCAAAGACGATGAACGAGATTCATTTAGACCCAGAACTAAGCTACTTGTTGCTAGTTTGATCACCTTTATAGGCTGTGTAAAAATCGTTAGTATTCGTTTTCCTGTTGAATTTATAGTGCAACTTGTAGTTATTTTAGATTTATCACGTTTCTGTTGATACTTGATGGTTGAACTTAAAACATTATGAGTTTTTTAATGGTATAGTGAACGATCCCCGAATACAGTCTTGGATTTAAATGGCTGGAAAACGATCCAAGAAGAGGTTTAATGGAACTGCTAAATATTATGAATAAATGGAATTTGATTCTGGATATATTATCCAGAATCCAAAATAAAAGAAGAGAATCTGTAGAATTTTTGTGTTTTTAGACGAAACATGGCTTTTTCAGAATGGTGCCGTAAGCCGTACCTAGCAAAGAAACATAGTATTACATGCCCGAAATGTTAATGAATTACTAAATGGGGCTGAAATTGATTTTTCTCTTTTTCCACAAAAAAACCTAAATTACTGCAGAGAAGTGAATGAGCAAAATTTGAAAATTAATTATTAAAGAATTTGGAAAAATCATTTGCAATAATTTTAGACATCATGTCGTATTATTATACTTGTTAATAAAACATCTAACAGTTTCTAGAAAAAAAAGTAACATTATAGAGCGACTTACAAAATAAGCAATTTCTTACGGAACTAATGATTTTAAGTAAAGTTTATTTAACTTACCACGATGTAAGTCAAAATTATGTGCTTTATAATTTGCTGGCCGAACAGACATAGGGTGTTAAGATTGCCACCGTATCACTGCATATTCAATGCAATTGAAAATGTATGGGGTGTTAGTAAGAGCTACTACAACCGACATGCTGGAAGAGATGGGAGGTCTGTTGAAAACTGTTTACAGATGTGGAAAGAAGCATTAGAAAAAATAACACCAAAGATTTCGGCACATTCGATAGAACATGCAGAAAAAATTATCAAAGATTGGTGGAAACGTTAGATTAAATTTGATCAAGGCACCACTAATTATTAACATTGGTGATGGTGATGACAGTGATTCAGATTTTCAATCAAATTGAACTAGTCAACCAATCGCATGGCCAGCGGCGGCCCTAGGGCGGTGCGAGCGGTGCGACCGCACCGAGCGCCGTCATATGGAGGGTGCCGAAAACGGCTGAACGCCCGACTAGGTACCGATCGACTTACGCGCAAGTAGAGGTAACCAAACTGAAACAGCATACTGTTTCATGAGACATGATACTGAAACACTAGAATGTACTGAAACCCCATACCGAAACAGTGAAACAGCGAAACAGCACTCGCCTAGTTTTATGTTTTCACAACTAAAAAACTACATGTTTTAAACAGAGCTCAGGATATGTGAACTTCAGCACACCTGTCGCACTGTAAGAAGGTTTAATAGCAGTTAAGTGTATCGGGCACTTATAGGTTTTAATACATTGATTATTGTGCTGCTCAAGATTGGTCAATTATTACTTTATAAGCAGACAGAATTCAGTGAATGTTTTACACGTAGTCATCGGGTAGTTTATAATAAGGCTGCTTCAAAGCAGTCATTTTTTGTAAGAAGTTTGCGATTGCTTTCTTTTTGTATTAGGTATTTTACAGTTTCTAGTTTTGATTTATAAAAGAAAGAAGTGTTTTTAAGAAGAATATAGGTTACTGCAGTAATTGAAACGTACGACATACCAACTAAATTTATTTACATGACTGTTTCATATTTTCCTATGGCCTGCTAGTGCTCTACGCGCAAGCGACGAACGTTGGGGCGGTGAGGGGAACGGGTGAATGAACATTTGTTTCGTCAGTCACAGTCGCTCGCAAATATCGTCTGTTCGCGCACGGGTGTATTTGGATTTTGATATACCTACTTACTTGTGTAACGTGTAATTATTAAATTGTTATTTATTACCTTAAATGTTACCAGAATTATTGTTTTTCTACCGATAAAACTACAGTACAGACACATTTCAAGCACGGTTCAAATCGGTTCAAGTAAGTATTTATGCGTGTTAGAGATAGATTTATTAATTCTGATATTCTGTTCGAATAATATCAAAAATCATAAATTACGACAACTGCCATGGAGTAGATCCTATTTATTTACATAATATAAATGTATTTCTTACAGAAAATAAACATGCCGCTTAAAAAAAAACTATCAGGATCTCAGAACCTAAAAAGAAAAAAGCAAAAACTAGAGGATACTGAGAAAGCTGCAAAAGCACTTGCAACATTTTTTAAATCATCATCATCAAGTGTTCAACACACAGGAGAAAACAAAGAAGCTGATGAACATGAAGAGAAAAACACTGAAGATCATGCTACTCCAGGGACCTCATTTGAAGTTAATATAGAAGATATACATCATATACCATCCACATCTTCTATAATCACTTCAGATGCAGCATGCCTTCAAGATGAAAGTGATGATATTTCAAAATGGCCGCAGTTTATTCATTCGTCCACACGAGACGAAATAATTATTCGTGGACCTGTACGCAAAGAAATAAACAACGAAGAGTGCCCTAGAACATATGATGGGCGTCATTTTTCCAATATACATTTTCAAAGAGTAATGCCAAATGGGGAAACTTTTAATGGAAGATGGCTTGTATACTCAAAATTAGCAGACAAGGTATATTGTTTTTGCTGCAGTATATTTAATCAAAATGTCCACTCTAATTTGGGAAAAGATGGATTAGACGACTGGAGACACTTGTCGATACGTCTCAAAACTCACGAAACATCTACAGATCATCGACATGCTATGAACAATTGGATAGAAACTTCGATTAGACTGAAAAATTTCAGTGGAATAGACAAACACTTGCAAAAACAGATTGAAGACGAAAAATCAAGGTGGACCGCTATACTGGAACGAATGATGGCAATAGTATTCTTCTTAGCAGGAAATCATTTGTCGTTCAGAGGAAGCTCTGGATCTGAAACTTTATACACTAATAATAATGGCAACTTCCTGGGTTTGGTGCAACTTCTAGGAAAATATGATCCTGTGATGATGGAACACCTTCGCCGTATTGTTGGTAAGGAGACTAATGTCCACTATTTCAGCAAAAGAATTCAAAACGAGTTAATTGGCTTACTTGAAAGTGAAGTTCGAAATACAATTTTGACTATGATTAAGTCATCCAAATACTTCTCTATCATACTGGACTGCACTCCTGATGTAAGCCACGTTGAACAATTATCAATAACTTTCCGTTTTGTTGACACTAATGGAGAAGAAGTGAAAGTACGAGAGTGTTTCGTTGCTTACAAGCCGGTAAGTGACTCTTCAGGAGAAGGGCTCACTGGCCTTTTTTCTTGATGAAATTGTGCATGAAGTTGACTTGGATATGAACGATTGTCGAGGTTAAGGGTACGATAATGGCGCCAACATGGTAGGAATAAACAAAGGTGTCCAAACCAGAATTCTGAACCAATATCCTCGAGCATTTTTTAACCCATGTGGCTGTCACAACTTGAATTTGGTGGTAGCAGATGCAGCTAAATCATCCGTTAAATCGGTCTCTTAATTTTGATTCCTCCAAAGACTATTTGTATTATTTTCTGGATCAACAAAGAGGTGGGAAGTCATATCCAAACACATAGAAGGACTATCACTGAAAAAAGTTTGCGAAACTCGCTGGGAGAGTAGAGTTTCTAGCCTTGCTTCTGTTCGCTACAATTACTGTTCAGTTCGTGATGCTCTTTTGAATCTTCACGAAGAAACGAATGATTCAGTTGCTGCATCAGAGGCTTTGTCACTGATTCAGTATATGGAGCAATTTGAATTCTTAGTTACATTGGTGACTTGGTATGATATACTGTTTCTAGTAAACATTGTAAGTGAAGCTATGCAGTCTGAAACTATGGATTTATCAAACGCATCGCAATTGCTGAAAAACTGCTCGGAATTTGTGAAGCAGTACCGGACTGATTCATCTGCTCAAATAACAGCTAAGGAAATAGCTTCTGACGCTAGTATAGATTCCACGTTTAAGCCAGTCCGATCCCGGAGAAAGAAGCGATTATTTGAGTATGAAGCTGCAGATGAAACACCAACAGATCCCGAAGAACTGTTTAAAATTAACGTCTTTTACCCTATGATAGATACAATTGAAAATGTATTGGTAACTCGGTTTGGACAATTATCCAAATTCAATGATACATGGTCTTTTTTGTATAACATCAAAATAATTCCTGATAAGCCTTTATTAGAAAAAGCCTGTGCAAATTTGCAAATGATTTTAACCGATGGGGAAAAATGTGATGTGTCTAGTTGCGAATTGGTTGAAGAACTTTTGAGCCTGAATCCATTATTAAAAAACCTTGAATCAGCAGAGCCAATAAAAGTTCTTCAACTTATTAAAAAAAATGATTGGCAGGATATTTTCCCGAATGTGTGGACAGTGCTTCGAATTTTGCTGACCATCCCTATAACTGTCGCCAAAGCTGAACGAAGCTTTAGTAAATTAAAACTAATTAAAACGTACTTACGTTCGACAATGTGTCAAGAAAGACTGTCAGATCTTGCAATTCTATCGATAGAAAATGACATTGCCCAAGGATTAAATTATTCCGATTTAATAAAAAAATTCGCAAACGCAAAGGCAAGAAAAGTGATTTTCTAGTTTCTACGTTTTTAATTAAATAAATATAGTCAAACTAATATTTTTTCTTTTATTCTCTTCTTTTCGTCAAAAAAATTGACACGAAATAAAGAACATAAATGTAAAATTAATTAGGTATGTTATTTTTTTCGTGTCTATGTAAACTGGGGCGTCACCATAAGATCTCGCACCACCGAAAAGTTTAGCTAGGACCGCCCCTGCGCATGGCTTCTTAGAATTAAAAAACTTTTTACATGATGTACTTATAATTTAATTATAACTATCTTAAACTTTATGTATAATAAACAAGTACAACCATATATATTTTATTGTTAAATTACAAGCTTTTAATACTCGTTAAATTCTTGAGTGACTTGTTTTTAAAATATGGGTTGCAAATTCATCTTCAGGATATTGGATTTTTGGCATCCTAACAGCTTCTACAGCTTTCAATTTTAATGGATGTAAGAAACACACTGGCGACGAACTGGTCAATACTACACTAGCTTAAACTTTGGAGGTGCTAAATACAAGTAAGGTCAAAGTCTTTATATTACACCAATCTACAAAAATGGTAAATTGTATATTGAATTATTTGTTTCAAACTACTCCGTTACCTGCAATAATTATATGGTCTCGAAGAGTAATAAAGCAAATGCCTATTTTTTGGAAGATTTTTGCCCCTTTATGCTTTTGTATATTTAACAAACTGCTGTTTATATCTTTAAGAATTCCATCGAAATGATTAGTCGTTGAACCTTTTGGTTATAAAGTTTTCATTTTTAGCTTATCACACTGACTGGAGATAACTTGCAATTTTGGATTTTTACTGGGAACAGTAATAATCCTGTAACAGTTTTCTTGAATAATGGCATACTTCAACAACAGAATTCAAAGTTGGTTCATTTAAAGTCGTTATCCGTATGCATTATTTTAGTTGTTGGAAATGCTTTTAAAACATGCCGTATGCAATCCAGTTGCATACTAATAAACAGAAGTAAAATGATCGCCACAAATTTTAGGGATGATTTGAAAGTATTAAATCCTTCGTTTGCTTGTACATAACATAACTTTAGTCTTTGTAGATGGTTTCAGGGAAATCTAAAAGATTATTTTAAAGTGACATATCTTAATTATTCAAAGTTAATGAGAATTTTACTTACAAATGGAATTGTAATTTTGTTGCTTTTCTTTTTCGATTTGTGTAATCAAAACGTTTAAATTATAATTCCAATTACATAACCTCTTGAATAACTGTGGTTATTATTCCGTGTCAGGTATAATATACTAATGGCCATAAAATTAGGAGCATTAGAAATACACAACTATATTTAAAATATGCTCAGTGGTAAAAATATAGAAGTAAATAAAATATATTGTTAATTAATGACTTTAATCTGTAATATTGTCGATACAAATTTATCCTAAAAAATACTTTTTTTAAAAACTAACAAATCACATTCATCATCTGCTATTAAATACTTTCAATCTCTGTATTCTACCGATGGCGCTAGTATAGTCATGTGGCAATAGGATTTTGGTAGCGGCATCGTCGCTACAATTTGACGTCACAAATGGTAATAACGCAGGTCTATTTAGAAATTGCAAAGACTATAATTCAAATTTGAATTCCGGTCAATTCTTAATCCGAGATGATGCAACCATCCTTGGAAGGATGAATTTGATCTAGGTTAAACGGCGGTTGTACAACCGGGGCTTTCATAAATAACCGTAAATCCTTTAGTATGTGATCGGCTAAATGTGAATTTTACATTTCCAGTTTTAATTAATACTGTATTTTTAGAATTTTTGGGCAAGATTCTGTTATAATTTAAGTGGAAGATTGAACTACTTTTAATTACGATTACACATAATGTTGTCTGCAGTATAATAGAATATTTTCTTAAATAAAACCAATTATTTAAGGTTTGATTTCTTAAACAGTAATATCAAAAATTAGACATGAGTTTTACAGAGATCCCAATTATAGCTAATTTTATTTTCACGACCCTTGGAACTTGGATAGGTTCTACATTTAATGGTAGCTTTTAATAAAATTAAATACAATTTTATGTCGTAACTATTGATTATTCGTACCATTTCAGAATTAATTGTTGCAAATCCCATAATTTAAAGATTCTTCATAATATAATTCAGAGTTGTTACTCTGTCATATAAAGTAGTGTAGTATTACTTCAGAGCCCGGAAATTCAATTCCTGTTGATTAGAAGCGTGCCTTTTGGAATTAAATTTTCTGTCATTTCCGCGTTATTTCCATTTTCATTTCCGCGCCACTCTTATAAACTAAGATCCACGACTTAACTTTTTACGGTTTTATAGCAAATCAAAATTTATAATTTAATTATTGTATATTTGTGTTGAAAACTTGCCAATTATAAATGCTCGTTTTGAGTTATTCCATTTTTCGTTTTCCGAATCTACTTCCGGATTTTTGTTACGTGACTAGAATACAACGAAATGTTTACTACAGAGGCGGTTTTATCGACTATTAATAAATATAAACATTGATTAGGGGCCTTGGGTTTTTAAGGACCCATATCGTCGTTTATATATCGCAAATGAAGTTATCGGACACCGAAAATAATTTAACTTCCTGCAAGCTTATTTTTCTGGCCCGTAATATCGCATCATTATTGAACAAGACTGAGGGAAGCAATAATAGTTAATAGTACCTGTTTAATTATGGAGGTTACGGGTAAAATGAGCGGTACCTTATAAAACTAGATTTATCCTGAAGGGGTGGGGACCTCGTAACAACGTTATGGGTGCACCGGCTAACTACCGTGCTGGGGGAGTGAGTTCCTATAGAAAAAATACTAAAAGTAATAAAAATAATCATTGAAATGGCTGAAATATAAAACTACGGTACAATAACCACTTATCTTGAAAGGTTCTTTTTATTGTTATAATTGAGGGACGCCAAACCGTCGTGTCTCGGCAATCCCTTTGATATTTTTCCTACACGAAAGATGGTTATTCCGAATAGGTTTCCTTTGCCTTCGGTTTCTTAAATCTGTTGCATTATATTTTACCTTTTTCTACAACACCTTAGAAATACGCATTAAATTTCTTCATACCAAATAAATTTTTAAAACAAAAGACCTATTCCAACTACAACTTCATCACTGGGGTGGGTGAATATAATTTCACAAATTTATCTATTTTTACCTAATTTATAAATAAATCCAAATAAAATTCAATCTACACTTTACCTCAATTAAATAATAACCGTAAGAAGACAAATATTTTGCAAAAAAGCACACGAATTGTTATAGTTTCCAATATTGAGCCCTATAAAATTCTAGATCCAATTTCTAAAAATTCCTTTAATAATAATATGCAGAAAGCTGTTAAATATCAATTTTTTCATTTATAGTTCCGTTGTCCATTAAAAATACTAAATTTCCAATCGTATAACTAACACTAAACCCCCAAAAATAAAGCTCGTAGTGTAACCCACCTGAAGGCTGACCCAAACCGCCTCTATAAACGGTACACCGGGCTCCATAATCTAACATCTAGTGGCAGTGGCTCAACGACACCTACGTTGTGTTGTTATAATGTGACCCAAGTTCACACTGGAAAGATTGCGTTAAGGCGGGAAGGTTTGAAATAAAACTACAACATTGACCTAACTTCACTTTTAATCAAGATAATAACCACTAAATAGGTCATTGGTATGAAAACATAGAAAAATGGAATTCAAAGCAAACAGTGCCGTATTCAACTTGGTCGATTGGGGAAATAGCACGACAGAGAAAACCCCAAACTGCTCTCACACTTTCAACTGCATTTGGCACATCTCGACAAGGACGGGTAACGTACAAGTACCCAGATCACCAACACTAAAATTGACGGGATGTCAACTGTTACCTAGACATACCACACATGACAGCTGAAGAAACGTTAGTGTAAACCAGCTAGTCTTTCCTGGTAGGTACTGAGGTCGGCTAGGCCAATACCACCAAGCTAAAGTTAAAAAGGGTGGACACCAGGAAGATGACCTACACCTTGACTACCAATGTTCCTCCCCGCGCGGACAAAAAATGTTAATAATATTCAACAAGGCTCGAACACTCGCGCCCACATACATACATTAACAGTTTGCAGTCCGTGTTACCAAAATATTTCACAAAGGCTAGCCGACTTCCTATGATTTGCAACTACAAGTACCAAAAAAGCTTAAGAAGAATACAAGTACCTTGACAATACGACATGAATCGTTGAAATGAACTTATGGTATGATTGCGCATGGTTAAAATGCGATTATTATTAAATGGCTCATCTCCAACATAATCATAAATGCAAACTCAAAGAGTCACGAAGATGGTCGATCATACCAGAGGTTCAATTTAATTACATCACAACAATTACCACATTAGTTAATTATATAGGAACATCGGCTAGATAATAGAACAAACAAAACAACAAACATATCATTAAGTTAAACCCAGATGTGAGCAGTGCAGTTGTGAATGTGATTAATATGCTGAAATAAAACGATTACACATAAAATAAAAATGTCAAATGCATCACGAATATCAAACATTATAAAATAAAAATGTGAAATGCATCACAAATATCAAACATTATAAAACATGTAGGCAGCAAATGCATATGAAAAATTTACATCATAATTACAAGCCCAGAATCAGGCGCTAAATCTTTATATAAATGCATGTTAATTAAATATATTAACTCTAGTAAGCAAATGGTAAACATTATTCATTATGATTGCATCGGTTAAAACGTACTTTTCAAAATTAAACATATCATGTCATTACAAATTACTAACAAAAATATACACAACAACGTTGTGGTTAATTCAATAAAATCTAAAACAAATACAACATTGAAATATAATACTGTTCGTATTCAAACTTGCCTAATAATTTGATTTACTATATCAAAGGAATGTTGGTACTAATTGCTCGTAACATCACAGTAAGGGTACATTTACTATTGATTCGGTAACACGTTCAATGCAAATAGAGTTACAACTCTGTATTAAATACTAAATAAACATTATTTCAAATAAACAAATATTAGTTCTATTCTGATTTAGATACTAAATAAACAATTCAGATAAATAAATATTAGTTTTCAGTTGTTAAACGAAACCACACTTGTTGATACATAAAACGTTCAATAAAACCGGCATGAAATTCTAAGCCAAAAGCAACAGGTATCACATAAATATTTCCTTTAATGATTGAATAACTAACGGTTTTACAATAAGTACCAACATCACACTCAAAACAAGGCTGGAATTACCAGATGTAACCAGATTACCTTAAATAACCACTACATTATAAACTTAAAACATTACCTTTAATAAAAAGCCGCCAAGTGAAATTTTACAACCTGCCATCTTGAAATTTAAAAACAAAGTCGTTCAACCCTGTCGACTAGAACGATCGTTCCTATACATGCGCCCTTTTAACATAAATTCTTATATAACGGAATGCGTTCAGAAACCTGAAAGTGGTTACGGAGCTATCCTAACAAATACCTTCAAATATCGAAATGTGCACTATAATATTTTAATAATTATCAACCAATGGAAATAGACTTAGAAACACTACGGAACACTACAAGTTTGCATCTGAAATTATTGCAAATATATATTTTAATATTATAAAATGTTCCAAACTTTGTTTCCTGATAATATCATATTCAAATTTTATCACAACTAGTTCTATCGCTAATTCATATTGCAACAAACTAACTATTTTCGCGTTGTGTGCATTTCCTACAACATAGAAACAAACCATTCAAAATTTACATTTAATATTTATTTGTACATAATTATAAAACATTAACAAAAAGCTCACTACTCACGGTTTAATTTTTAGGTTATCTTTAAATTTTAAGTACATCCAGAAACACTAATTTTTAATTTATTTCCAGCTAGCAGCAGTTTTCTGAACAATAAACAAAATCGAATATATTTGTGGGGTGAACTTTCAGGTTGCTAACTCCTTTTTTCGGACCTCACGACGTTAAAATCACGAACACGTGATTAAAACATTCTCCACACTTGCAAGACTGGTTACAAAAAGGAAAAGTTGTCCCCTTGTGTTTCTACGTTGCTGTAAAATCTATATTTAAATCTTGAAGTGGTACTACTTTTAACTTTTTTCCGTTTTTAGCGTAGTCCTTGTATATCGTTTTCCCTTTTTGTAATGCATGCCAACCGCGGTTAAGGTTCCGCTCTGACAATGTAACATACTAAATCCTTGCTGAATATTGTACGACAACTATTTATCTATAATTTCTCTTTATATAGGAAGCACATATGTAGCGTCTTGTCACAGTCAGATTTCTTTACATTAGTGGTTTTGAGATAAGCCGTTTTCCGAGATTGTTACGCCTACAATGTATTTAAAAGGAATAATGTTACACCTCTTCATCTGTGTTACTTATTTAGGAATAGATTTTTTAAAGATAGTGTTTAATTAACGTTAATTGATTGTAAAATCTTAATATTCAGGGTGCGTCTATGTTGATTCGGTCCTTTCAACATTAATCTTTTTTTCCTATCGAGTGTATGTTTTAAGTAACGCGAAAGTGTTACATGTTTTACAGTTAATCGTTACATTTTAAATATCCATTTGCTATAAATTTCACCTGAAGGCGCAATATTTAAAGCACAAAATCACGAAAAAATAGAATGCCTAATTAACATAATATAAAGGATATAGTACCGCACACAAATTCAATCCTTACAATTTTTCACCCAGTTTCTGCAAGACAATTTTCAGGGCGGCGTTCGTGCTTATAAAATTCTGCTGCACCCTTTTGGAAGACACGAGAAATGATAAACGAAGAAACATAAAAGAACAAGCTAGAAATCCTCTGCGCACTAACCGCAGCTTTACCACTTCAAAGTAACAGTGAAAGTATTCATCACTGGCAGGAAAGCTATCACATCAATACTCGCGCTAAAGAGTGCGTTCTTATTGGTATGCCATGGTCATGAAATCACTGGTAACTAATCGCACAATTGCAAACAAAACGTTACGTGAATGTTCAGAGAAAACGCTTAATTTTAACACTAAGTGCAAAAATTTAAGGATTGACTTCGTTAGACTAACGTTAATTCGCTATCAGATTTAGAATGAATGTACTTTATTGACGAATATTACCTGGCGATAGAAATTAAAAAGACATTTCCTTTAGAATTTTTATAATTATTTGTAATTTCCACCTTACATATGTGGTAAGCACACTGCCATCCTACTACAACAAAATAAACAAGTATGGAGGGGCGTAACTTCCTCCACGTAATTAATTACGTAAGCGGGTGGATTAAACAATTTACTGTAAAGAAATTATCAGGATACAATATTGTGGGACTAAATTGGAAGCGATAAAGCGGTTGTAATCTGATTGTCTTGTACAAGTTACAGTATAAATGTTTAATGTTAATTAAGTGCACAAATTTATATAAACAAAAGTCAAAAACTCACCAGAATTTCTTGGCTTTTGGTGCTATAAGTGATTTCAGCACGCACAATTCACGGTTAACACACAGTTGCGGTTTATATTATATTTTTAAGCGGTAAAACAAAAGTTTAGGCACTTCTTGAGTACTCTGCGGTCACACTCATACCACGTTTTGTATAATAATGCACTCTTGCGGACCAGGTGTTCGTTCCAAGATAAATTTGGTTCTGTTTATCGCGCACTATCATTGTTTATTTTAAATACACAACGATACTTTTGGCGCAAACTAAGGCACTTATAAATTAACTATAAGTCGCCGAACCATACTCCCCGCCTTGAAAGTAGGAAACTTTCAAAGGAATGGAACCCCGCCTTGAAAGTAGGAAACCTTCAAAAGAATGGAACCAAAAAAAAATTTTAAAAATAAATTAAAAAAATTTAAAAAAACTCAGTGCTTGCTCAACACACAAGTAGTGCAAGAGTTTATGTAAGCGGTATAACATAATGCTATTAAACTAAACCTTTATAAGCGGATGAATAAATGCGGTTGAAGAAATGCGGGTAAGTATAATAGTATTTAATTATTGGGTGAGCAACGGGCAAAGTTTCACAATTGCTCGTTTAAAGGAACTGTTTTTTGTTTTGACAGTGGCAACTCTAACAACGCCATCTCGGCCGGGATGAACTTCCTGGATCATACCTAAGGGCCATCGCAGCGGAGGAGTATCGTCTTGATTAATAAGAACTATAGTCCCTACCTTTATGGGATTACTAGAAGTGCACCACTTTTGACGACTTTGTAGCGTATGCAAGTAGTCTGTCTTCCATTTTTTCCAATAAGATCTTACTAATATATCTAATAATTTTTTGCGATTGACCAAGTTAATATTTTCACTTGGTAAATCAAAGGCGAGTAAACATTGTAAGGGCGTAGACATTAAAAAGTGAGCAGGTGTGAGAACCTCAGGGTGAGGGTCTGATGATAATAAACAAAGAGGTCTGGAATTTAACAGACATTCTATTTGAGTAAGGACAGTCAGTAACTCTTCATATGATAATAGTTGACTTCCAATTACTCTAAATAGATGCGTCTTGCAACTTTTTATATTTGACTCCCACATACCTCCAAAATGAGGGGCTCGTGGAGGAATCATTTTCCACTCAATACGGTGAATTGCAAGTTCATTTTTTAAAGCGGTTTGATAATTTGCCGATACCAAAAACGTATATAATTCCTCTAATTGTGTCTTGGCACCAATAAAATTTGTCCCGTTGTCCGAATATAAACAAGCAACAGGACCGTGGCGTGATATAAATCTTTTCAAGGCGGCCAGAAAACAATCAGAAGACAAGTCGGAGACTAATTCTATGTGTATCGCCTTAGTGGTCAGACACACAAAAAGACAAATGTAGGCCTTCTGTGATCGAAAACCTCGCCGTCGCGTTAGCGTAATTTTAATTGGACCTGCATAATCGACGCCAGTATGTACAAATGCCTTTGTTTCTTGTACTCGACATAAAGGCAGATCAGCCATTTTTGGTACGGGATGAACAGGCGATAAACGAAAACAGGAGTTACATTGGTATACTCGTTTTCTAACAATACTTCTAGAGGAAAGTATCCAAAAACGTTGTGGTAATATGGACATCAACAAATTTAGACCCGTATGACAATTTACTTTATGATAATAATCGATAATGAGATTAACGATATGATCATTTTTTGGCAATAAAGCGGGATGCTTAGTTTCAAAAGGGAAATCGGAATTAGATAATCGTCCTTGTATTCGTAAAATCTTGTCTTCGTTCAAAAACGGGCAAAGATTCTTAACCTTTTTGGAGCATAATTTAGAGTTATTTAGCTTGCTAATTTCATCACAAAAATGCTCAAATTGACTTGACTGAATAACATATTTTTCAACAATAATTAGGTCTGATGTTCTTATTTCGTTACAAAGTGGAAGTTTTTTAATAAAGCGAAGTACATACACTACTACCCTAAGTAGTTTGACCCATGAGGAACAGCGTTGAGCCAAAATATATAATACTGGTTGTTCACATTGAACAAAGGCGATCAAAGTATTTGATTTACGTTCAGGCAAATTATCAGTGTTATTAGAACTAAATGGCTTAATTGGCCATTCTGATATAGGAAAATGCAACCACTGTGGACCATGCCACCATAGTTTAACTATTAATTGAGAGGGCAACATGCCTCGCACAAACTGGCGGTAGGATTTTCTTTTCCAGAAATATGATAAAAATGACGAGGATGTAAATTTTCATGACATTGTGCTATACGGTTACTTACAAATATTGACCATTTATGCGGTGAAGAATAGATCCACGATAATGCTATAGTGGAGTCCGAAAATGCGTAAATACCTGTAATAGGTATTTGATCAATATAAGTATCATAAACTCTTTTAATAAGATTAGACATTAAAACAATTGCGCACAATTCTATAGCCGGCCTAAAGTAATTATTTTAACCGGTGATACCTTTGATTTTGAACAAAGCAATCGAACTTTAATATTTCTGAGAGAATCCGTAGTATGCATGTAAATAACACAACCATAGGCGTTTAAACTAGCGTCAGAGAATGCTACGAGATTCACAACAGAATTTTTTAGAACACCAACATGGCGTGGAATATTTAATTGTGAAAGTAAATGAAGTTCCTGGCGTAATAATTTAAAGCGTTGGACAATCACGTCTGGAGGGATATCATCCCAATCAATTTTAATGTTCCACAATTCTTTAATAAGCAATTTCGCATATAAAATTGTAGGCGAAATTAAACCAAGTACATCAAATAAGCGGGCGATAAAAGACAAAATTGTACGTTTCGTACATTTACCCTCAGTATTAGAAATGGTGATCTTAAATAAATCGAGCGACGGCAACCATGAAAGTCCCAGAATTTTTAAGTTACCATCGTCAGAAAAACTTACGGAAGCGCGGTGGGAGTCTGGAACGCTAGCCAATAACTCGGGTGAATTTGAAACCCATTTAATTAAATCAAAACCTCCGGACTTAAATAAAGTAATAAGTTCCTGAGCCAGTTTAATAGCGGTTTCATAATCAAGTGCAGACCAAACCAGATCGTCCATGTACAGTTTAGACGTAGCTATTTGTGTTGCATTTGGGAAACGTTTAGCTTCAGCAGAAGCTAATTGGTGAATGGTGCGCATAGCTATGTATGGGCTAGATTTTAACCCGAAAGGGAGACGAATAAATTGAAAAGTTCGTATTTTTTCTTTGCTTGTGAAACGGAATAAAAATTTTAAATATTTGCGATGAAAATTTGGTACAATTATCTGCAAGTACATCTGACCTATGTCCGCTGTTAAAGCTATTGGGAATAAGCGAAAAGTCAACAGAAGCAAAAACAAATCCGCCTGCAAATTAGGCCCACTATAAAGGATATCATTTAACGAATAGCCAGTATGAGTTCGACTACTGGCGTCAAGAACTACACGTACTTTTGTGCTAGACTTGTCCGGGCGCATAACAGGATGATGTGGTATATAATAACCATCGTGTGTATCATTAGAAGTTTGTACTTCTGATACATAGCCCTTAGTTAGATATTCACTAATTATCTGATTATAATTTTCAAACAAGACGGGTTCTTGTTTGAGCTTACGTTCTAAGGGTAAAAAGCGATGATATGCGACAGTATAGGAACTGCCTAAAACGGAAGGATCTTTACAAAATGGAAGGGCAACAGAGTAGTGGCCCGTCGGGTCTCTTTCGACCGTTGAAGTGTATAGATTTTCACATAGCGTTTCCTCGGGACTAAGGAAACGTTTAACGTAAACTTCCTCTAATTCCCAAAATTTATGCAAAGAAGCTTCAATATTATTTAAAGTTAATGCGGTAAAAGAAGCGTAAGAATGGTCGGCATTGACACTGCGAGAGGGAATATCTCCCATGAAAACATGACCAAATACGGTTTGTACAGCGGGCGGTGTAGCGGGACCACAATCAATGCGGTTACCTAAGTAGATATATGGAAATAATTGTGTCCCAATTACAAGCTCAATGCCTCCAGGAATATTCCATAAAAGGTCTGCCAGCGGATCATTGCTAAGAAATTTCATATTACAGTTACCAATAAAATATGCTGGCAATTTATCTGTAATAGTGTCAACTACTAGTACTTGTATGTAATATTTGTGATTATACACACGTGATTCAATATTAAGATAAGCGTAGCCTCGTATTGGTCTTTGAGTTGAACCAATATCTTTTATGAATGAATTGTTAAGGGGTTCTATAGACAAGTTGAGTAATTTACAACCCTCTACAGTTATTAAATTGTTTTGTGAACCGTTATCCAGCAAACAACGAATAATTTTGCGTTTGCCGTCAGAACCAGTTGCATATATTTGTGCGGTAGCTAATAATATTATAGGATTAGACCTTGATTCAGAATTAAATGCTACGGTAATAGCAGGTTCTACCTGAGAACTTGTACCGGGTGAGATTGCGGAATTTGAAATATTATTATTATTCTTGGCAAGAGAACTTACGGGCGTTCCTTGTGATAAATCACGAGTATTAGAATGGACATTTTTGTCCGATTTCTTCTTAAAACAAAGTAAACTATGATGCCTATTTTGACAATAATTACAAGAATGCCTTGAATTACACGAAGAAAGAGTGTGAGTTACGCTTAAACAATTAACGCATCCATTTTTTGATTTACCAATTTCAAATCTGTCTTGCGGTGAATTCGTATTTTTAAACTGCAGACATTGGTATATTTTAAAATGATAATTTTATTTATACAATATGCACAAAGGCGAACTGGAAACAAATGCTTTAGTCTTAAATGCGGGCGGTTGCGGTTTATGATTATAGTTATAAGACTTCGTATTATCATTTGAGCGTTCTAAAATTTTAACTTGATCTTGAATAAAACTTATCAGCGTTTTATAAGAAGGAATTTCCGTATTTCGAACGGACAATTCAAACGCTTGTGCGGTTTCTGCATCTAGTTTCTTTAAACCCCAATGCAAAAATATAAAATCTTGCAGTTCGGTAATTCCCACCTGTAACAGCGCTGCAATAGACGCAGAATATTTTTCAATAAATGTATTTAAATTGTTAGCGGATCGTGGACAATTTTTTAATTCAAAAATATTATTTAAATAGTGTGCACCTAGCGTACGTTTATCCTGGTACTTTTTTACCAAGCTATCCCACAATATTCTGTAAGTTTCAGCACAGGGAACTATACCTGCAGTTATCTACAGGGCGGAATCTTTTAATTTACCCATAAGGTATTGTACCCTCTGGCCATCAGTAAGTTGAGGGTTTAGGTGAATACTAGTCTTAAAAGACTGGTAAAATACATCCCATTTTAAGATTTCACCGTTAAAATACGGGGTTTCTATAGGCGGTAAGGGAATCGAAATTTTAAGGGTAGCACTAGTAGCCCCTTGATGCGGTGGTTTAAATTGAAATATATTATTACGTGCGCGTTTGATTGTACTATACATTTCCTAAAATGTATTTAAACTTTGATAATCAGGTTGAAATTCCGGTTTCAATAATAATTGGTATTCATTTATCTTATCCACAATAGATTCAAACTTTGACCTTAATTCATCTATCGTTTTGCTATCTGCCATAAAATTTTCATTTGCTTGCGACTCAAATGAAGAAATATTTTTTGAACAATCATATAATGCTGTAAGCCGCTGAAATATACTCTCCTTCTTCTTGTGTAACATTTTTATCTTATCTTCCATTTTTAATAATATAGGAAAAGAGAGTCCAAAATTTAACTGCAAGCACTAGTAAACTAATTTTTCTTTTTTGCTGGGATATTCGAGCTCTAAGGACCAATTTAATGGAGGGGCGTAACTTCCTCCACGTAATTAATTAAGTAAGCGGGTGGAATAAACAATTTAGTGTAAAGAAATTATCAGGATACAATATTGCGGGACTAAATTGGAAGCGATAAAGCGGTTGTAATCTGGTTGTCTTGTACAAGTTACAGTATAAATGTTTAATGTTATTTAAGTGCACAAATTTATATAAACAAAAGTCAAAAACTCACCAGAATTGCTTGGCTTTTGGTGCTATAGGTGATTTCGGCACGCACAATCCACGGTTAACACACAGTTGCGGTTTATATTATATTTTTAAGCGGTAAAACAAAAGTTTAGGCACTTCTTGAGTACTCTGCGGTCACACTCGAACCACGTTTTGTATAATAATGTACTCTTGCGGACCAGCTGTTCGTTCCAAGATAAATTTGGTTCTGTTTATCTCGCATTATCATTGTTTATTTTAAATACACAACGATACTTTTGGCGCGAATTAAGGCACTTATAAATTAACTATAAGTCGCCGAACCAAAGTATGTATCATGTAATCAACAAGACATGAGAGTAAAGAAAAACGCACATGTCTAGTTGGCGAAAGCTACAAATCATGATTGGTTACTAGAATCTCCGTAGCAACATTTCTGACCAACGAGAATTATGGCAAGAATTTAATAGCTGCCTGAAACAATTTCTAAGATGTTTCTATAAGGAGCTGCCACAAAAGAAAACTTAATTATATACCTAATATCATGTTATGTCTAAAATAGTAAAGTTAAGTGAAATAACTAATGTAAAATTATGCAGGCTATTGCTTTTTAGTCATCATGGTCTGTAGTAGTTGGTATTTTAACACAACGATAGGTTAGGTTCACGAGAAATCGTTGATTTATATTGAATTAGTTTTTAAGGAAATAGCAGTCATACTTCGCTTAGTTACAACAGCAATGAAGTCTGTCACGATTCATCGAGACCTGAAACTCAAACAGCGCCAAATTATCATTAGGACTTTGCGCATCAGATTGTTTCCAGGTTTGGCTGTACCAGCATTACAGAACATCGACATCCCTACTCAATCTGTACCACGAATGGGAGGCACTCAAGAGGACCCCAATATTTGTTTACGAATACAATTGATTATAAAATGGTTTTCAGACATACACCTTTCAAATTTTCTCCCAAACGCTTTGCAGAATATAATAGTTACTGCTACAATTTTGGAAAATTCTGCAATAAACCAACAACCTTTAAATCAACATTAGCTGTTTTACAATAGGAAAACGCCATTTTCGCTTGATTGCTAAACGGTATTGGTTAACTCAGATGTCAAGGATATATTTATTGTCTTTGAAAAATGATATTTCACTGTTTAAGTTTTGTAAAAGTGATGACACTGCTCGGTACTCTTCGCAGCTTCCGGTTGTTCTGCCACAAACAAACCAATTTGAAAGTCTGATAATTGTAATTTTTGATTTCTGTGTCGTATAACCAATTAAGTAACTAAGAAATGCTTGTGATAATGAAAACTTTATAGGTTGTAGGTTTTTTTTGAGTAGCGGAATCAATAACTGAAATGGACTTAGATAACAAACTTAAGAGCAGTGCATTGAAAAAAGAATGCAAAAAAAAATACAAAAATTGAAAAAGTTTCCATATTAGATAGGTATATTATCAAAGAACCTGACAAAACCAAAGAAATTGATTAAATGAAAATATATCCATCCATACGTTCCCCAAATACTTTAAACTAAACAAAAAAGAATTATATTCAAAGAATCAAAATTATGGAATGTGAGAGGACAATGAATTAGAGGTTGCAAAAAACATAACTATTAGTAATGTAGAAATCGGAATTTCAACTGATTTCTGCATCCTTTTAAAAAAGAATTAAGTTATGAGCTAGGATGACTCATAGTGAGCTCTCAGCCACGTAAACCTCAAAGTCCATTTTGAAAAACTTTAAAAATGGGGACAACCAATTTTCTTAAACACCTGTAATACTCAAACCAAATTCAAAACATTACCTCGTCCTTGAATCGCGATTGTTACTTTCTCGAAACTAAAGTCTATAGTGTACCGGTGTTCATAACTGGAAACATTTAAATGTAAAAATTCAACATGGCAGCGCTTAATATGATTGAGAAAAGTGCGAAATGTAATACAAACGTAATAATATTATTAACGTCGAAACAGAGGAACTTATAAAAAACAAAATTTCATTTTTAAACGTGTTTTAAACCATTTCTTTAGAATTTCTTAACTTTAACCAAGAATTTTTTAGCACTAGCAGAATATCGAGAACTATATTAGTGAAAGTGAAAGTGAACTTGATAATTTTGATGATTTTGAATGTAAATTTTTGCGATATACCTGGAACGAAACAACTCAACATAAAGTTAGAGATAATTTGATAATGAAGAAGCATAATTCAGAAATGGGAATGGCATTTGGTTTGTCAAAACATGTATTTAATTATGCAGATTTAAGAAGTAATTGGAAGAGTAGAAAAAGAAAGGAGATTGGTGGAGTAGATATGGATAAGGAAGTTATAGATATCAATTTAAATCAATTCAAGAAAAAATGTAAAGATGATGTTGAGAAGGAATCGATTGTGAAGTGTTCAAAACAGTGGAAAAGGAGGTGGTTGATATGTTAAGGAAATATTCAGAATTAATAGGAAAAGAATCAAGAGCTGCATGAGCATAAGTTGGAAGTGATTAACACCGAACCATTCAATTATAAAGTATATCCAATACCGGTTGTATATCATGAAAAAGTGAACAGAGAAATTTAAAAAATGTTAGAGAATGGAATTATTGAAACATCAAACACACATTTTGTGAATCCGTTGGTGGTAGTTAAGAAAAATGATGGGACGATAAGATTATGTCTGGATGCGAGAAAAATTAATAATAGAACTAAACCCCAGTTTCATAGTCATTCTAAGTTTATTATACAAAAAACTACTTACCAGATTAAGAAACAAGCCCGAAAATGTGTTCAAGTTAGAGGCGTCACTTTGAACTTTACTTAAAAAATGAGCGATATGGGCTAATTTCTATTTTGTAGTATGTAGCGGCTCAGTATGTAAATTTTAGCTTGTAGAGTCAAACATTCTTCAGTTTGTAAACACTGACAAGTTTATTAAATGCATTTTTTTTTACTAAATGTATTTGATTTAAGTCAAATACCAGTTTCGAATTCATAAAATAAACCTTGGCATTTTAAAAAGAATTCATAATACTTTGCTTTCATGCTTGAGTTGAGTATGACTTAATTTAAAATACCTCGAAAATGGAAAGCTCTACAGAGATTAACCAAAAATACATTTTTTGTGCAAATTGTATGAGGAATAATTATGAATTTTAATTGAAATACAGGGTATGCAAAAAGTAAAAATTGTTTGATAGCCCCCCTTATTCTACGCCAATGGATTATCCTATTTTGGTTGAAATGAAGTGTAAGAATTCATATTGTGAACAACTAACGTGTAACTATTTTTAAGTTAGAGTCTCTGAAAATATTCTAAAAATGATGTATTTTTCAATAGCACTTCATCACCCTGTATAATGAAAACCGGTGGATTTATAGGAAACTATTATCTAACTTTTCTTTATAACTCATCAAGATCTATATATTCTCCAATTTACGGTACTTCTAAAACATCCTGAATATATTGATATATATATATATATATATATATATATATATATACTGCTACAGTTTTATTTCACCCTACAAAAAAAATTTTTACAGGCACCATCTTGGGGAGACGTAACAACAAAACAGATTCCACGTTGGGGAAACGCTTGCTACTACTTTATACTTGCTGAAGTTTCACACTTTAAGAATATATAGTTTTAAACTTAGAAGATGGAAGGTCTAAAAGCTGTATGTCTTTAGCTAACTTGGTTATAACACCATGGGAGAGTTGGAAATGGGTCGAGGCTGAATTTACTTAGTTGAATAAAGAAAATGTAATTATAAGTTAGACGCCACTGTACCTAACAGGTATTAATTAATTTTGAGGGGCAGATACAGTAAACCATTTCGCGTTTGTTAATTCTTATTCTTTATCTAAATTCTCGGATAAATATAGTGTGCAGAATATTAGGTAGATCTTATCTCAACTAATTAGATGTCTTTCGCAACAAAAGAAATTCACATATATAATAACTCCTAATTACAATACACAAGAAAAAAGTATTAACGGTATGACTCGTCTATTTTATTTTCGAGAAATAAATATTTTTATCAAGACAATTCTATAAAATTCATATTCAATAACATTATAAACTAATATCACAAGTTTTTAGCGATAAATACTCAAACAGAATTTTCAAATAGTTAACGCATTTACAAATTCGTTATCTCAATCATGATTTGTCATATCTAACATATTATTTACATGTTCAGATTTTCCCATAGAATAAATTATACAAATTTTAGTTTATGAAAAAGGAATACTAAGCGGTTTTTCTACTTTTATACGAGACAAATTTGTTGCAAATCATCACACAAAGAAATCTTTTAACATAATTTCTTTAGTACGGCCTTTCGTAAATGAGAAGGATAAACAGAAGAAAGCTTTAATTGTTGCAAATTTTAATTAGGATATTTGGTTAAGTTTTCTTTTAGTACAATATCTGAAGCCAAAACAAGTTGAAATTGTAATTATAATTTGTTTTACAAAAAGAATGCAATAGACTGAAGTGATGATATTTTTACTTCTAGTTCTGTTAACGAGTGTAATGACGTCTCGAACTTTAAGGGAAGTTGTTTAATACAACCGGGTTTTTTAATAAATTTTCTAACAAATTGGGCAACTGAATAATTCTCTAACCCTTAGTAGTGAGCCGTAGATAAACACCCCGATAAAATTACTCTACTGTGGTGCAGGAATTAACTAGGCGGAACCATAAAAATATATTGACATCAACGGTCCATTCTTATGTAACTGAGCCAACCACTTCACACCAACATTTCTGAAAAGAAAAGCGGTATTTGAACCCTTAAATTTTGCGCATCAGCGACCCTATTATAAATTTCTTGGAGAATGGAATGGAAGTGATAAAATTATCAAGACGGTTCATAATAACGGTTCGTTTCCAAAAATACTATCTGCACGGAACCACGCCAATGAAGACAGTTGCTTAACAAAATAGGACGCACCACGAACCGTGTTTATAGAAGAACTTAGAAACCTTTGATACATTTGAGAATAATAACGTATTTACTTACAATTCCTAATGATAAATTGCTATTTTAAACGATTGCCTTGATGTTTTAATGATTTCACAAGTTTTTAAACATTTGCTATATAATTTGATATCGCAACGAAGCATGGAATTTAACTTTGTAATAGAATTAATAGAAAATAACGGATGTCTTATTGTTTTTCATCTGGAACTAGAAATTTGTTAGGAATATGAAAGCGTATTTAGGATTGCAAATAAGTAATTTTAGCTAACTTTGGCTTTTTTCCTTTTCTTTATAAAAAATTTGTTATAATACTAATCATTTTTTCAGAGCGATTTGAATTGTGTTTTTGCCTCGTTCTTTTGATCCCCCTACCACCATCGCGTCTCCGACCGTGTTAACGTGGTATTTTTTCTTTCTTTCCTTTCCTTTAATACTATAAATGGGGCGAGCATTCCGTTACTGATTTCGTTCTTTTCTTCCTGGTCGCTTGTCTTACGGGTAATAGCGATTATGCTGAAACAAATGTGAGCTTTCCATATGAGAATTTTCCTATGCGCGCACCAACATAAAAGGTCCTTTCTGATAATAAGGTTATGTCACTCTTATTATTATCACTAAATTAGTAATTAAAAAAGAGCGTATAATGCTTAGCCGGTGGAGAACCGATTTAATAATCCTACAGTTTTTGTTGATACCTTAGAAATCTCACCATTATTAATTATAAAACAACATGTTATGCTTAGTAGGTGGAAAGCATTTAATAAACTTACGGTTTTTGTAGATGCTTTACAAAGTTCCAACGACTTTCTGATGCAGGTTGTCAAACACTCCAACTTGACGTGGAATGGAAACTTCTAAGACAGTGCATATTCACCTTTAACTGTATTTCTATATTCGCGTTTTGACTAGCGTTTACTAACAATCCCGTGGTTTAATATCGTCGCCTTAATTACGCCATAATCAACCTTGTGCAACACAAAGATGGTTACGTGTCAATCGAATTCGAAGCCGATCTCTGTTCTCAAGTAATTGAAGATGATACCCCTCCCTTTTTATTATCCGTGGTTTTTATAACTGTTAACAGCCCAAGGTTATTACCCTAGATGCTGAATTTAGTACGAAGAATGTAAAGTCCCAAACGTTATTTCTGTTTATTTCTGTATCTTAATTTAATATTACATTGAAATTGCCACGTTATTAAATATAACTACCAAAGCTTCTATAACTTTATAAGTATTTTTAAGCTAAAAGCTTTCTTAACTAACTGAAATTAATAGAAACATTTCTACTACCTAACGTTTCATTAAATAATGCACTAGCATTACAACGTATGCAAGAAATGAAAATGTACACACTCGTAGTTTCTATTTCTTAATCTTAGGGCTGTTTCCTTTTTGAAACAATTGTCAGTATAAACAATTTTCTTAACTATTTTTTAAACTTCAATAAATTTGGTTTTAGAAACGCTATTAAAACTTAAATTTTGTCTGAAACTCTATTCTGAATTTATTTTTTATTAAACTAACCGTAAGAATTAAGATGAAGACTTGTTACAGTTAAAGCTATAAACTGAAAAACCATGAATCCAAATCAATACAAAATTGATTAAAGCTTAAACATTTTCCGGAATCATAATAAGTCTATATAAACTGCAGCAATTTCAACACCGCAGGGAATTACCTTAAAGCCACTACAATAACGAGATCACAAAAGCAATCAAAAACTTAATTAAAAACAAAAGTGGTAGTAACAGCTGAGATCTATCAACTTCAGTCTTTTAAGTTTAATTGGTCCAAATTCCTGATTTCGGAGAATGCCTGAGAACTAATTTGTTCGGTGTCCCTTAGGGCCATCATCTGAGTAAGCAGTTTTAGATGAAAAGCAATCATCATACAACTACAGACCCGTAAGTTTTCTTAAGGTGAAATATTTTTGTTAGAGGCAGAATGAATAATTTGGTCTCATGTACTTAATAAAAAATTGTTACACACTTTGACATAAGATTGAGATTCCGCAAGGAATGCTTTAAAATAACGTTTAACTTTACAGCATTCAAATACATTTTGTGATTTTGTTATTTCAATTAAAATTTTTGGTATTGTCCAGATTCAATGTTATATCTAACAAATGTATTTCGGTATAGAAACTCGTTTTCACAAAATACTCGCAATGGCTTTGTATGAAATTGAATAGATGTCATCTTTCCAACGCAAAAAGGAAACGATTTTGCTATTGTGCTAAAGGGTTCAATATTGCTAGTAAGATACTTAACGAGCAATCACTGCCAAAGATGTCGTAATAATCAATTTTAAGTAATAATAACATTTGTAGTAAAATAAAGTGTGTTATGTGCTAAATTGAACTTACGTTAATTTGCTACTTTTACTCTAGAAGGAGTGGGATGACCCACAGTCTAAATGGTACAGCGGCTGGTTTACATAGATGCGAGGTGTGTACTATGAAAGGAAAGTAATAGTCTTTGGGGTATGCAATTTGTGGAGCTCTACGAAATACTTGTACACTTACCTTGCAAAGTCTTTTAAACTCCCTTATCTACGTTAGAGCCTTTGAGCGCCAACTCACTTGATCTAAAAACAATGTCAACTCGGAAAGCGGGTTTTCCAAACGGCTTTTTAGCGTTGATTAAGGTCTCTGGGATTGATGGAGTTACTCTTATAACATCGGTACTTTAACTTTTTGAAATGAAGTGATTCTGCATTGGTTTTCAACTACAGTAATTAAGTTTTTTCCAGAAACGCCAATTTAACCCTTTCTATGTTATTCTCAAATTACACAAGCTTAACAATAACTACGCGTTAAAACGCTCTGTATAAAAATATCCCTCAGTATCTTTCAGCGCGTTTATAAATTCTTTGAAGTATTTGCTTTGGTAAAACTACTCTAAAAGACTAAAAGCTCGCCTTATCAATTCCTTGTAACATATTCTAACAGTTGTTTGTTATTTTCAATAGTTATTCCTTAGAAGTAACAAACACTTTGCTAGTCGTTAAAACCATTTCTCACAGGTGTTTTTAAAAATTAAAACTTCTCGCTCATTAAAATACTTTAAGGGGGTTGTTATCTGCTCGTTTACTGTGGAATTCTATTCTGTGACTTACAGGTGCTCGAGCTCGCTCAATGGGTAATAAAAATTGCTCCCTCTAACTAAAGTCATTCCTGGTATCCTCATAGAGTGGATCGATAATAATATAAACCTCTATTCATTTTTAAAAGTCGGCAACTGATTTTTCTTGGCCGTATGCCTGGTTGCATACTCGCTTAGTTATTTTAAAATACATTTTGGCTTTCCATTCGTATAACGAAATTCTTTGGAATAAAATATCGTATTTTGCCTTTGTTATTGCTTGCATTCTAGAAATGTTTCGCCCTTGACTGGAATATGTATTTTTGCTTGCTATCGTAGAATATTTAACATTCCATTACTGGAAATGGTTTTATGTTATTTTCCCCGCGGCCCTGAATTTGTATAAACACAAACCGAGAGTTTAAAAGGCTCTGTTTAATATCTAATAATTTAATATCTAAGCAGGCACGTCTTCCCCCTGTTGTAAGTTTTAAATGTGTGTGTATGTTGACTGACTGTGGGTTGAGTGGATGTCTGTGTGAGTGTGTGTGTATGTGTGTGTGTGTGTATTTGTGTGTGACTGGGGCAGCCGAATATCGGGGGTCCCCAGTGTGCGTGATGCTCTTTTATGCACCGCAGCCGTCGGCAGCCGGAAACAGCGATGAACTCCAAGACACCTTTTTGGTATATTGTTGTATTTGTGTTGTTTGTGTGCTGTTATGGTTTGGGTGTTGTTTGGATGGGTGACAGTGTGCTAGTATAGCCGAGTTGTTGGTTCCAGCACCCAGCCGTAGACAAATCCAGCTTGCATTTTCTCATCTTAAGATATTACCAGAGAGAAGCCGACAGCTTAAGGTACAATGTATTTTTTGTAAATTTGCAAGAGAAGTATATGCATATGTATCATTTGTGTACAGTTTTTCTAACGAAAAAAGTAGAGAAGCAGTAAGGGAATACGAAAAACGGTTCCCTAACCGTTGAACACTTCATCATGAGACATTTGCAGGAGTTTTTGGTTATCTTTGACAACATGGTAGATTTCTAATAGCTGCAGTCAATGGTTATAATTAAAAACAATATTTGTACGTTGTTGATGATGTATTAGGTAAATTGAAGGTTAAATTTGAATTATTTGTCATTAGAATTAAAAAAATCCTTTTTTTGTGTACGCTAGTTAGGTTTTGGCCTTTGGAAGCTACCTTTTTAAAAAGTTTTCTTCCAAAAATTCCTCTAACAAATTTATTTATACAGAAATTACAAATTTAATTTTAATTTACAAGTACTGTATCAAAATTATTCTAAGTTGAAATTATATTTACATGAACTAATTTATGGCGAGTAACCTGAACAACCAACAATGTTAAAGTTGTGAGGCCCAAGACTGACCGACTTCCTTGGGCTCTCCAGGGTATTTATGTTGTCCTTGCCCCTCACATTGCTTGTAGGATCTGCAGAGCTCATGTCTGCTTATTTCTTTATTCATTAATACAAAGTAACAATCTTAACTCTAACAATAAGTTTCTTACAGTCTATTGTGACCTGCACCTGCAGAGTCAGGTTACGTCTGGAATACAATGTATTCACATTCGTTCTCATGTCTTCTGTCTAACTTCTATTAACCTTTTTATTATCTAATTCTTAAATTATACAAAGTTGCAAGTTAACTTAAGATTCAATAATTCCATTTAATTATACCTATATTTGATTTGGGGGATATGTAACTCGCTTAGATGAGTTAGGTTACGTTTAATGTGAGTGGATGTAATTTATCCTCCTCCACTTAAACTACTATCGAGTCGTGTGGTTAACCCCTACGATACATAAATACATCAATAGATAAATAAATAATTTAAGTTTCTTTTAAATATGGTTAAATGCAACACAACAGTTAGTACAAGGCGCAATGAACATGCGTTAAATATCCCCCATTGTATCGGTTGGAAAAATTTAAAAATTCAACTTATACCCGTACCAAGTTCATCAAGTGCAAAATTAGAACCACGTGATTGTGAACAACCAAGATTTAGTTTTAATCGATGGATGCATAGAAGAAGAACAAAAATTGGTAGGTGTTTATTCAACGATGAAACCCAATTTACCAGAGGTGAGGGTTTAGATCTTAGAAATTCGCATGTTTGGGCTGACGAAAATCCTTTTGTTACAAGACAAACAAATGCACAGCACAGATTTTCGGTTATCGTATGATGTGACGTTTTAGATAATCGTCTTATCGGTCCACAAGTCTTATCCCATACTTTAACTGGGGAAGACTATTTAGATTTCTTGCACGGTATGTTATCGGTTCAGTTAAAAGATGAAGATACTGGAGGAATTTATTTTCAGTCCAATGGTGCATCACCTTACTGCAGAATAATCGTGAGAAATTTTCTAAATGAGTATTTCCCAAATATCTGGATAGTCCGGTGTTGGTCCCATGCCTGGCCTGTTCGATCGCCAGTTTTTATCCCAGTAGATTATCACATTTGGGAAGATCTAAAGGCCGCAGTATATGCTGCTGAGATAAATAGCAAACAAGAACTTCTTGACAAAAGCAACTTAGAACATATTGAAAAGAGCTCGTGAACTTATTGAACAGAATGGTGGGTATTTTGAGCAATATTATACTTGCAGAATTTTATGAAATATACGTAACTAACAGGTAGTTGAGTGTACTGAATAAAATAACTGTTTGCTATGAAATGTGTAATATAATTCTTAAACAGTTTTATATATAAGAAAATAATAACTTAAATTTCAATAACGAAAGTAAAAAAATATTTTTATAAGAAAACTAAACAAGTTGATTAAACTCAAAAGGATATACTAACAATTAACATTAATTAAAGTTCAAAGCAATTAAGTTGTTAGTTTGACGCGAGTTACGTTTTGGGCCTTGGGGGCTGTCTTTTTAAAAAATCTTTTTTCAAAAACTCTGGTAACAATCTTTATTTAATTAGAAATTACAAGTGGAATTCTACAAAACTATATAAAATTACTCTAAGTCGAAATTATTGTTAAATGGATTTAAATTAGGACGAGTAGCCTGAACAACCAACAATGCAAAAGTTGTGCGGTTCAAGACTGACTAACTTTCTTGGGGGTCCCGGGGTATTTATGTTGTCCCTGCTCCTCACATTTCTGTGGGAACTGCAGAGCTCATGTCTGCTTATTTCTTTATTGATTTATACAATACAAAGTAACAATCTTAATTCTAATAATTACCGTTTTATAACCGACTGTGACCAGCACCTGCAGTATTACGTTGCGTCTAGAATACATGGTATTCACATCCGGTCTCACGACTTGCTTGTGAACTTTCATTAACCTTTCTCTATTTATCCTTGAATTACATTGTTGCAGCAAACTTAAGTTTCTTAATAATTTCTATTTAATTCTACATATATTGATTCATTTGTGCGTTAAATGTTGTAAGTTTTGGTTGTGTGGATATTTGTCTCGCGGCTTGAATGGTTTTTATCGGTGAGTAGTTTTTATTTGCGTTAGGGTTATATAGTCCGTTTCAGTAATACATGACGTTTTCTTTTTCTATAATCATATTCATTGCCTCCTCTAGATTTTGGGGATGTTGGAATCTTATTTTGTCTGATAACCGTTCAGGTAGTGAGTTTATGTAGGTGTTTAATACCATTTCGTCGTACATTTTTGTCTTCAATAATCGGATATTTTGGTCGGGTTCTTTAATTTTTAGCTTTGTCAGAATTAAACTTCGTACGTCTTGACATTTCATTCCGAATTGATATGGTGATTGGTTACGTTCTATTCTAAGGTTTATCAAATCGCGGATTTGACATTTGATGTTGTGTTGGTTGCCGAAATATGCAATTAGGATACGTTTGAAATCGTCCCGTTCGATGAGATCATCTCCGATGGCAATTAACGTTAATGCCCTTTCGGTTAATTTTCTTATTATTAGGCGTAAAAGTAAAACATTGCGTTCGTTGTATCCGGGTTTATAAAAGGTTTTTAAAAATGTTTCGCACGCGCTAATAAAGTTACCTAGCAGCGCTTGATCTCCGTTATATTGGGGGATACTCTTAATGTAGAGCTTCATGTCGGAATTTATTATTGTTCTAATAATTAATGGTCGCTTTTAGTTCTAATTAGTATCGAGTTTTTGTATAAATTGAGATTTGCTGTGCAATTTGTATGGCTACTTTTTAGTTTGGTTTGTATTCGTTATTTAAAAATCGCTTCACTTATATTTTATCTGTAGTTATCAATTGCTATAATTACATTAAAGAATTTCTGCTTGGTAATGTCTCGTCAATTACTGTCGCCTTGAATTGGTATATTTGTATACTTCGCAGATGTTCCCATTGTTCTGAATGGTTTTATGTAGGTAATAATTTTTTGCAATAACTACGTTATAATTTGTACGTTTTTATTTTAGTCCTGCTAAGTAATTAAGTGTTTGCAGTAATAGTTACTATAATTATCTCGTGAGGTTTTGCATTAATAAGTGCGTAATTCCTTTCTTTATAATTGTACCTTGAAGTGTCCAATTATAAAGTTTCAGGTTTTCTGAATGATACTATTTCAATAAATTGTTTTGGTACAATAAATTACATAAATATTTCTTTATAATTAAATATTTTCGTGCTAAAAATATTTCATTATAGCTTTATAAAGTTGTAATGAGCGTTACGTCTTTCGGATTTTTCTGAATAGTAAATTGTTGTAAGATAATTGCGTTCTATTTATATATTAAAGTTTTATGCTTGCTGAATAGATCGTTTTGTTTATAATAATTTGTAATAATTTGTGCATATAAATGCGTCTTTATAGTTCTCTTGTTAAAAATAAGTAAATTCTTTTCATAAATGGTATAACTACTAACTTGCGGTAAAAATAATAAAAAAATTGTACACACAATTCCTTTCGCGTCTTACTAGCTAATATCAATAATTGAAAAAGAAAAATTGGTTAGGGTAAATGAACTTACATAACTTTCATCGTCGATTTCATCTGTTTTCCCTCTTTGGACTTGGTCAATTTTTTACCTTATCCAAGTTTTGTTTCTTTGGGCTTGGTCGATTTTGTACCTTGTCCAAATTTTGTTTCTTTGAGCTTGGTCGATTTTGTACCTTGTCCAAATTTTGGTTTGCTCTTCCAGATTGGGAATTGATATTCCAGGCCACCAGTTCGTCGATTTTGGATTTCTTTAGTGTCCTTCTGGATCCGTACGCTGCGCCAGTTAAGTTTTGGTACTTGGAAGCTGCCTTTTTTTAAAGTCTTTTTCCAAAAACTCTTGTATCAATTTTTATTTAATCAGAAATTACAAGTGGAATTTTACAAAACTATATAAAAATTACTCTAAGTTGAAATTATTGTTAAATTAGTTTAAATTACGGCGAGTAGCCTGAACAACCAACAACGCAAAAATTGTGCTGCTCAAAATTGACTAACTTTCTTGGGCTCCCGGGGTATTTATGTTGTCCCTGCCCCTCACATTTCTGTGGGAACTGCAGAGCTTGTGTCTGCTTATTTCTTTATTAATTTATACACTACAAAGTAACAATCTTAATTCTAATAATTAGGGTTTTATAACCGACTGTAACCTGCACCTGAAATATCACGTTGCGTCTGGAATACATTGTATTCACATCCGTTCTCACAGCTTGCCTGTAAGCTTTCATTAATGGAAAATGATCACATTGTCAATCTCATATGTTTCCATGATTAATGAATGCAGTTATAAAGTTCTCCAAATCTTGCTCCAAATCAACATCGTGATTCATACACATTTATGTTTTAAAAATTTTTACTTCATAGGTAATTTATATGTCTATTATGAGAAATTAAATATACATACATAGGTACTATCTGCGTTATGTATATTATTCCATTTGTAGAATGCCAAAATTTCGGCCACGATCTGCTTAAATGTGATTTATTCTCGTAGACTTTCACTGACATCTCATTCACCTCCAATTTTTGTTTTCGCTGTCATGACCACTTGCAGTTTAGAGTCGATCCCTAGGTGTCGATATGGACCACTTGGAGGAATCATTAATCTAAAGTGAGCGTTTCAGGGCTTAAATATATTTCAAACCGACGACGCAATTTATTATTATAACAGAAAAATCACTTCAAGCCAGCTTAAGTTTACTAAATAAATTTATTTTTAAATTATTTATTGTTTACTGTAAAATTTATCTTATTTTTTGATTGTCATACCAGTAACGCGGATAGACAGAGTAAGAACAGTATTTAAAAGTATAAATGCGTTTAATTCCATATGATTTTAAAGATGTACCTTTGAGGTAACTTTTATTATAAAAGCTTTCTTTATAGCAAATCCAGGTACCAACCTAAATATTATGGATTTTACTTCAATACATTTGTTTGGCAATCAGTGGCTTTGTACAAATCTGACTAAGTAATTGTCGCATTTACCATCTAGATGAAAGTTTCGTTTTCATAGTCCCCCCACGAAGCAAATACTAATTTTTCTGTAATCCATGTTATCGTAGATTTCTATTACTTTCAATTCAGTTAAAGGTAAATTTTTATTAGATATTTTGATCTTGATGGAAAGAGTTACCACTGTTTTTTGAAAGACTGTTTTATTTTTGCACTACATAACTGTTTTACAAAACTAAGCCATAAATTTAATAAATATTTATAAGTGCAGCTTCTAAATAATTTATTGAAGAAACAATAAATGCGAAGCGTTCCGGGAGCGTAAAACCTTAAAGCGTATCCTTCGCAGAAGGATACACAAAACGTATATATCGTAAAAATGATTATAATCAGAGTTCATTCATAATAAGTAATGTTTTTTTTATTGATGGTATATTACTATTTCGATAATGCTCTTAAATTTCAGAAACTGAAAATATCATTCTTGTTACTCCTATGCAAAAACTATTCGGGTTCTATTTTTATCCTTGAGAGTTTCAATTCGAACTTCCCTGTGGAATAATAATCTAGCTGACTAAGCATTCCAATTCCTCATTATGTTTTTCATCACTAAGAGGCCACAAACAGTAAGAGAAACTGTAACATGTAATCATTTGCTATTGTTATGTGGATCTCATTTTATACGAATGCTCTGCAACAAGAATGTATACCTTTCGGTGGCAGTGCCTGCATGGTTTGCTTTTGTAATTGCTGTTCAATTTCAGCAAATTTTAATTGCTTTTCAGCTCCTATTGAAGCGCAGAAGTTTTAGAAGCCATAAATACTGTAGCTACTACCAGTAGTTTTGATTACAATCGTAAAACATTGTTTTTGCCAGCATAGCATTTGGAAATGTTTATGAGACAGAAACTATTAAACAGCGGAAGGCTGATGATGAAAAATCTAATCAATAAAACATTTGCGTCTAGAACCTGAGTAAAAGTATTGTACTGACATTATCGAATAATTAGATTTGGCTTATGCATATGAGAATTCAAATTATTATTGATATAAATATAGATTTTGATCTAGTGATTCCAAAGATAGACATGAAAGACATCACCGTGGGTAAAGTTAATTTATTACTATTCTAGGATATATGCATGAAATAAAAGTCCCTTATATCTTTATTACATTTGTGAAATTTTGCTGATCATTTTAAAATTTGAAAAAACCTTTTAATTAGAAAATCAATTTTAAGCTCTGTAATATTTCATGTTTCACTTCGTTATAATTTACTCATTACACCTAGGATACGAGATATTTAAACATATCCAAAACACCGAGGCATATGATAGGGCATAATGGATTCATTATTTCCCCTCATTATTGCTTCTCATATATCCGTTTGGTTATATAAGATAACAAGGTTGCTTTTTGACCGTTCTTTCAATTAATTTCGGCAGTTTTTGGTCATTTATTACGCTACTAATTAAATGTGACAAATATCTAAACGTTAAGCTGTTTCTTGTCGTCAGGGACAACATGTAGGTGAAGTTATATAAGAAAATGCCAAAGTTGTAAAATACAAACTACCTCCTTTTCACTTTAAATTTTTATTTTATACGTGCAGTGAAACATAAAATCTTGTACGCACCACTTGTGTTACTTAATGATTACCCTCATCGGGCGGCTCAATCCATCGCTCGGGCTGTGGACCTTTGGGTAGGATAAATTGCCCTCCGGGAGTGAAACCGATTTCTTCCGACGATTTGTTACGACAGATGAAACTTGGGTTTACTATTATACCCCTGAAACCAAGCAACAATTTAAACAATGCAGAGATAGGGCTTCTCCGCCATCAAAGAAAGCAATGTCCGTGAAGTCGACTAAAAAAGTTATGGTATCAGTTTTTTGGGATGTTGAAGGTGTTTTACTAATTGATTAACTTCCCAAGGGCCAAACGAATGATACGGTTCAATTTTACATAACGCGTTTCCCAATTTTTATACGTACTTCGTTCCCAAATACGACGCCTATGGTTTATTTCCTTATTGTAATTTATCAAGTTTCGTTCATAAATTCAAGTTTTAATTCTTGTATGTTGATAAGGTGCATAAACTAATCCTTATCACTTCTATACGAGTCGTGATTATTTGTTCTATTCTTAATTTGATCCTCGACGCTTGGTAACGTGCACCTTATTGTGAGCTAATTTGTAGTTCCGCCCTTATTATTTTAATTTTGGGGAATTGATGATCCGTTATTAAAGAGCGAATTATTAGTGAAGATTTATTTGCTCTGCTTTATTGAGAATTTTATAGAAGTTCGAGGTAAGGTTATTTGTAATTTTTATGCACGTAAACTTTATACAATTGTTATCTTTGTAGGACACACATTTGAAAACTCATTGATAACATCGAGTTTTGTTCTTATGATTTAAGCCCGTTTTGTAAAGGAACCGCAAAACGGTAAAGTAAATAGTAGGTGTGTTCACATCTAATTATAATATTTTAGGGTTGCAGTTTTACAGCTGTAGTTTGCAGTTTACAGGTTGCAGTTTGTAGTTTGCAGTCTTGTAGTGCTTGGTATTTCAGTCTGGTATATTATGTATGTATTTTATTGAAACAAACTCAGGCGTACTGTCTCTGAATTAACCAAACTTTGCCAAATGATTGAAGAGACTCAAACCAGAGCCAGACAATTTCAACCACCACCTTCTAGTAAGAATCAGTTGCTCCTTGAACCCGATCTAGCGTATGATAAAGTTTTTAAAGCGGGATATTTGTCTTGTACTGGCAATAATTCAGAATCTGTTACTATTAATAGTGTTATCTATTAAGTCAAGAAAATGCATTTTCACAAATACGTCAGCCACCTCATCCTATATGTGCCGCTGGAAACTCAGCCCAGCCAAATACTCATTCAATTAAATGTTGGAACTGTAATCAAGAAGGACACAAATCCCGGTTTTGCTCTCAAACAAAGAAGTTGCATTCTTTTCGCTGTGGTAACCCTAACTTTACACTTAGAAATTGTCCTAAGTGTTCGAGAAACGGTCATACGAGACGTCGATAGGACGGTCTACGTGCTCGTCGTTTTCTGGAAATCCGATCCACCTCAATACTTCTGATAACGGAAAAAAGTATTTGATACTTGACCCTGCCCTTAAGATAAAACTAGATTTTGTGTTAGGTAACGTAATTGGCGACGAACGCCCGTACCTCAAAGTGGATGTGCTTGGTATACCTCTTTTGGGCCTGCTTGATAGTGGTGCGTCCCATACTATCCTGGGCAATCAGGGTTATTTAGCTATGAAAGACCTTAATCTAAAATTATTCCCTAGTAAACTTACCACTTGTAGTGTGGCTAATGGGGATCAATGTGGAATATTAAGGAACTACTTGTTGTACCTTCGATATCCCAGCCTCTTATTCTAGGGGCCGATTTTTGGGTCAAAATAGGTCTGGTCCCTGATTTACGCCGTGGTCAATGGCACTTTACTTCCGACAACTCCAACATTTCTGCCCTGGAAGCGGAAGCACATTTGACACCAGATCACCTAACACGACTTAACTCCACTTCAGTTCAACAGAATGCCGTTCGGATTACATAATAGTCCGGCTACGTGGCGACGTTTGATCGATGACGTACTAGGATTAGACTTAGAACAATACGTGTATGTGTATTTGGACGATATCTGTATCGTTACCTCTCAATTTGACAAACACCTGGAAGTCCTTGAGGAGGTCTTTCGACGGCTTAAGTCAGCGGAGCTGACTGTAGCTTGCGATAAGTGCAATTTTTGCCGTCCCGAGCTAAAATATCTTGGATATGTGATCAATAGTAAAGGTCTCCAAGTTGACACTGGGAAAGTTTCAGCTATTTTGGAATTCCTTTCTACCAAAAATGTTACGGAAGTACACCTATTTCTAGGACTTTGCGGATGGTATCGCCGTTTTATTCCTAACTTTTCGTCTGTTATTGCACCTGTTGGTAAACTTCTTCGAAAAAGTCACCAATTTTCTTGGAGTCCTGATTGTGCGACTTATTTTTCGACAATTAAGGAATTATTAGTCTCCGCCCCAATCATGAATTGCCCTGATTTCAATGAGCCTTTTATTATACAGACTGATGCCAGCGATTATGGCTTGGGCGCAGTGCTGTCTCAAACGAAAAATGGTGTAGAAAATGTAATTAGTTATATCAGTAGGTCGTTTGCCCCTAACGAACGCAAATTTAGCACTACTGAAAAGGAGTGCCTCGCTGTTGTATGGGCCATTGGAAAATTTCGTTCTTATGTTGAAGGTAGTAAATTTACAGTTGTGACCGATCACTTTGCCTTATTATGGCTCGATAATTTAAAAGATCCGGCAGGTCGCTTAGCACGCTGGAGCGTTCAACTGCAACAATACGACTTCAATGTAATACATCGCCGAGGAACGGACAACGTTGTCCCCGATGCTTTGTCCCGTGCGCTCCCTATTATTAACTAAATTGAGGCAAATACGGCATCCCCCAAACCTCACTTTACCGATATCCAAGATAGGTGGTACATAAAAATGTGTAAATTGCTGTCAGAAAATCATTTGAATTTTCCGAATTGGCGGTATGATGGTGCCGACTTATTTAAAAATTGTAGAAATCCGTATCCAGAATTAGAATCGCCTACTACTGAGTGGAAAATAGTAGTGCCCAAATCTCACCGAATTAATCTCATACGTCAGAGTTATGATAGCGCTACTGCTGGACATTTGGGCGTGTTTAAAACCTATCATCGCCTTATGAATAATTGCTTTTGGCCAAAAGCCAAAAGCGATGTTAGTAAATATGTACGGAATTGCCGCACCTGCGTTGCGTGCAAGGTGGAACAAAAACCCCCCGCTGGTCTAATGTTAGGACGCCCGGATATATCCCGTCCGTGGGAACTCATGTTTATAGATATAGTTGGCCCCTTTCCTAGATCTACTTCAGGTTATAAGTATGTTTTAAGCGTTAAGGATTGCCTGAGTAAATTCTGCATATTTCTCCCTATGAGAGAAGCAACGTCATCTAAGGTGGCTGAACTATTGGAAGATCACGTGTTTTTATTATTTGGTGTTCCGAAAACCGTGATCTGTGATAATGGGAAGCAATTTCAGGGTCGCCATTTCAAACATCTTCTAAGAAACTATAACGTGCAAGCTCAATGCACCCCGTACTATCACCCTCAACCCAATGTGGCTGAACGCCAGCACCGATCCCTGAAGACTATACTGATACCTTTTGTTAAAGATAACCAGTGTAGTTGGGCTTCGCTCTTGCAAAAAGCGGCTTGTGCAATCCGCACCTCACGCCATGAAACTACAAATTTAACCCCATATTTTGTTAACTTTGGCCGTGAAATCATTCTTGATGGCAACATTCACCATTTACCTCAAGTGCCAATGGAAGATAGCGACAAGAATCAACTACCTGAGCCCGTCACACGTCATAGTATGTTTAAGAAGGTTTTTATAGATATTAGAACCCAGTTAAACAACGCTTTTGATCGCAGTAAAAAGGTGTATGATCTAAGGCGACGTCCCGATAGTTACACTGTGGGTCAAAAAGTTTGGCACCGAAACTATGTGTTGTCGGATGCAAGTAAATATTTCTCCAGTAAATTAGCTCCCAAATTTGTAGGGCCTTTTACAATCTCAGAATGCATATCCCCGTGGACTTATCGACTTAGAGATAGTGACGGTAAAGAAGTTGGTATGTGGCATGCAAAAGACTTGCGTTTGGATCCGGATGGTATATAGTGTTGTGCAGTTTTTTTGTTTTGTTTTATTTAGTATTAGTTTGGAATATGTATGTCTTTGGATTCCACTTCAAATTAGTTCGTACGACCTTTAGGTCATCGTAACAGTTGTTCTCCTGATTTGCGTACTTTCGAATATTATGAGTTGTTTTGGTGTATATGTTTTGACTTCTCATCAGCGTAAGAAGCGGATTTTAGTGGTTGCTATACTTTAGAATAGTAGTAGAGTGTTGTGTGTTCGAGCCCCACGTTTCAAATTTTTTTTTGGTAGAGGGGGGAATCTTACGGTTGAATTTTACATAACGCGTTTCCCAATTTTTATATGTACTTCGTTCCCAAATACGACGCCTATGGTTTATTTCCTTATTGTAATTTATCAAGTTTTGTTCATAAATTCAAGTTTTAATTCTTGTATGTTGACAACGTGCATAGAACTAATCCTTATCACTTCAATACGAGTCGTGATTATTTGTTCTATTCTGAATTTGATCCTCTATGCTTGGTAACGTGCATCTTATTGTGAACTAATTTGTAGTTCCGCCCTTATTATTTTAATTTTGGGAAATTGATTATCCGTTATTCAAGAGCGAATTATTAGTGAAAATTTTATATTTGCTCTGCTCTTTTGAGAATTTTATAGAAGTTCGAGGTACGGTTATTTGTAATTTTTATGCACGTAAACTTCATACAGTTGTTATCTTTGTAGGATACACATTTGAAAACTCGTTGATAACATCGAGTTTTGTTCTTATGTCTTAAGCCCGTTTTGAAAAGGAACCGCAAAACGGTAAAGTAAATAGCAGGTGTATTCACATCTAATTATAACATTTTAGGGTTGCAGTTTTACAGCTGTCGGTTGCAGTTTACAGGTTGCAGTTTGCAGTTTGCAGTTTTACAGCTTTGTAGTTTGCAGTCTTATAGTGCTTGGTATTTCAGTCTGGTACATTATGTACGTATTTTATTGAAACAAACTCAGGCGTACCTGCAAGATACGATATCTGCGCTCAGGACCTGTTCTGGTATGATCTTTCCATATTATATTTTGATTGTACGTGCCGCTAATCTGGTATCCATGCTGGCTTTCCACCTGCAGATAATGTTATAGGGGCCATCTCACATTATAACTGATATTGTAATTTATTTTAATATCATTTTTGTAACAGTTGTGCGTCGGAATTAATTTAACCAACGAATTATTGTACACATTCGTTTGATAGGTATTTTTATCTGCATAATCGTACGCACAAGCGTTGGTACCACCGCGAGCAGCGTTCGACTGATTTTAAATTTATACAAAGTGAACCTAATGAAAATATACTGTAGCCATTTAATTTCTAATAAGTGTAAGGTACATATTGAAAAGTACGTTGGTTTCATTAACCCAAACGCTTGCATTTAAGCTTTGTTATGATATAAAATTGATGTTTATGTTCAACCCTATGAATATTAGAAACCATAGTTGTGTCAGTAAACGATTATATGTTACTGGTATTTCCTTGTTGTCGAGTTTTATGTCCGTTAAGCATCTACAGATTGCGTGAGAAATTTCCTAGATTGATTTCGCGGCAGGCGTACAGTTTCGATTTAGGTAGCTCTCTACAAGACTCTTGTTCACCGTGTCGACCTTAGGTTATTTGTATCTTGGTGCAAATTCCCACTCCCCTTCACCGACCAGAGTCTAGTCGTGGTAAAATACGGTTACTCCTGCGGCTAACGGTGTGTATGTTTTTTTGTGTTAGGAAACCGTGTTACAATAAACGGTAAATATTACGCTAAACTTCTAAACCAACTGGATAGAAATATTCGTGAAAAAAGACCTGCATAGCGTAAGAAAGAAATTATTTTCCATCAGGATAATGCACGTCCTTACACAAGTGCAGTAGCAATGCAAAAATTGAATGAACTGAAGTACGATCTGTTGCAACATCCACCTTATTCGCCTGATTTGGCTCCTTCTGACTTCCACCTATTTCCACGACTAAAAGTTTTCCTTGAGGGAAAACGATTTTCCACGGACGAAGAAGTAAAAGCAGCTATCGACGACTATTTTGGAGGCCTTGAAGAATCGCACTTTTGTGATGGCATAATGGGTTGGGAACATCGCTGGATGAAGTGTATTCAACTTGACGGATATCATGTTGAAAAATAAATTATATTTTAAAAATAAATTTTCTTCATTTTCCCCTTCGTTTCGCGAACTTTTCAAGCCACTCTAGTACATAATCGTGATTATAATGTGTTTTATTTCACTTTAAAAATCAAACCTTTAAAAAACACCCAATACAATCACTGCACATTACTATTTTCTGTGCTGAACCAACTGATAAAGGATAATATCTACAAAACAAGATCAAATCTAGTTTAAAGGTAAAATCGGATCAGGACTACGCGCGCGGTTTGATTTTGTACGCCATAATTCAATTCCTCGTTACGAAAGGTATCAAGACTGTACCGCATCAGACATATAGTTCGTAGCTCGCTTCTACTTACTTATTCATCAACCGCCGGCAGCTGTAAAGACTTTGAAGTGGTTTCAAAGCGATTGTCAAAGGATGATTTCTCAATAGTCTTTGATGAGTGAAGGATGCCCTGGACCAAATGCGTTCGTTGAATAATGATTGAATTAAACGCAACACATGCGACATAAATTTGAATGGTAACAGAAATTCTGCATACATTTTTGGGAGAACACTTCGAATGTTTAGCCCCTTGTGCAGGCGAATATCTGTTCAAAAGCTACTACATTTTTAGAAAACTAAGGTCCAGCGCTTGTATCTACAAATGTTGAGTAATACTTGGGAAATATAATTTAAATTCGAATTGCTAAGAATTTAGGTTTAGAAAAGCATAAATAAATTTAAGTTGTTTTTCAGCTTAAAATTATCAGTAAAATTGGGAACCTCTAAGCAATAAAAGTATTTTTCAATTCCTTTTAGTACATCTCTTCAATAAATTAATTGTGCTATCTATAGTCGACTGTTTTAAAATTCTAGTTTTATTTTCGGGTCTGTTAATACTAATCCTTCCCCGTGGATAAAGTTCTGGAAGTACGGATGAACTAAACTTCTTAATAGGATGTTCGATACTCATCTAAATCTAGTTCAAACTCGAATCAAGGTTTATGCATTTTGTAAAGCATTCCACCCCAGCAACATTATTGATCCATTGAGTTAAGAGTTGTTTCGGGTTTTCTCAAACTAAGCGTTTCCACTAGCCTATTTCTAATTTTATTGAAAAATTTCTTACTTGAATAATCTCCAAACGATTTCTTTCGATAGGTGATCATTGAGTTTCTACAAAGTATCTCTGAAAATTTTTACATTTGCAGAATTATTTCCAACCATTTTATCCTCTACTTAACCAATGAATATAGAATCTAATGTTTAAATTTTTCGTTAAATAAATAATATTTCCCATCGAGTACGTGGAGGAGTAATTGGGATATAAATTCATAACAAGTGATTAATACCCGAGTGGATTTAACCAGCGTCTTAATACGTAAGGAACATAATTAAGTGGCAATTTAGTAATCATTAATGATGAAATTGCATGATTTTCTGGACACAACTGCATAAGTATAATAATATGGTGTTATGCAGAAAACTAATGGCTTAGTCTAAGATTTGTTTAGGTATCATTTTGTTAGGTGCTGTCCCTTCATGGAAATATTTTCCTTCTTATGTAACTAAATCTTACTTTTCTTAGGTTTTTTCACGGTCATTTGAATATTTATTAACAATTTCGTCCGTTTTCTAAATTAAAACGATTGCATATTCAACACGCTGTAGGTTTCATTGGTACATGTAATTATAATTTAAATACTGCAAATCTACTCTATTTCAACATAGCATTGAAGTTGGTATTTTTCTTAAAGATTTATAAGTTTATAACGTGGTTTGGTTATTAGAATAATTTGTTTTCAAAAAGATTATAATGTGTGGTGTACATGTTTCTGAAAGATTATTTCTGGCCCGCTTATCTGTAGACTGCATTTAATATAATGTTATTAAATGTTTTTGTATAATTTTATACGCGAAAGTAGGCAACACATCTTATGGGTACGTAATAAGTTTTTGAATTTGATGGATATTCGTGTTGTTTTGAAGCGCGGTGACTGGTTCTAGAGAGCAGACGTTAATCGGGTTTTCCTTGATCAAAGGTAGTTCACTTGTGAGAATTAAACCACAAAATTACAAACATGCGATCTCTTTTAATAAGATGGCAATCCTAATACCTAGAAGTGGGGCTTAACACATTTTGGTTGAGGATAAATAAATTCAGTTACCCTTAATTCCATGTGTTCTACAACATGCCGACCACAAAAAGTTTTTGTGCCCCAAGAATGAACTAGCAGAACTTACAAAATCACGCCATAATAAAGTTAAAATCGAAACGTCATAACAAGCTGTAATACCTGCTGGTTTTTTCCTCTGCATCGTTTGACGACCTCCATCAGTAATATATTTAGGTCTGGATATACTTGGTCAAATATTTCAGGTAACTCGTCGCATAACAAAAGATGTTGCAGTGTGGAATTTGAAGTTACTTCGCTCAAATCGTTGGAATATGCTAATACGACAGCTGTTGTTGGTTGAGTATTTTTTTAGATATTATATCGACATTGGCTCTTCTATAATTTGTTTATATAAATTGTTTAGAGTTATCCTACAGTTTAGGAACGATATTAGTACATCATTCTGTACCGCTTGTGGAGGAAAGCCGTTCGGTCTGTAAATGGGTCTTTCTTTGTATTTCTGTTGCTTACTACGGAAGTATATAGGTTTTGAGTAATTTCTGCTTTATGTGAAAGTTTTTAAGGAATTGTGTTAAACAATTGACTAAGAACAATCTATAAAATATTTATTTATTAATTTTGTCTTATGTAAATATGAGGTTCAGGGGTAAAAATTAGTTTGAGGTAATTAAGGTGTGTTTTAATTATTTTTTGCGAAGATTCTTGAACTATGTAAATCCTCCGAGATATGTTCGATAAATTTGTTTTCTTCGCGGGTTGGTTTTCCTTTTTGACACATGTTTTTTAATTAGAAGTGTGAAATAAAATTACTTTGTTAAGGTTCTTTCTTTCCTTGTGACCCACCCCATTCTGCGACATTTTAGCTAGCGTGGCTTTGTTTGGATTTTTCTTCATTTTGTTGCGGTACTTGTTGCGGGTTATTTTCTTTGTTTACTTTACTTTTCTTGCTTGTCCGCACGGAATATTGTAACAAAATTTGGCATACTCAACGTGAGTCTCGATTATTGAAATCTTCCTTTTTACTTAAAGTTTGACCTCGAATTTTCTTTGTACACACCTTTTCGTCCTGACAAAAATTTTCGTTGCGAACGTTTTATTGCTCTCTTTTTGATATGTGGGGATCTTCTGTAGGTTTTGTTTTACTCCGAATTACCAGAATTGTGTTTTCGCTGACAATTCGAGTTCTTATTGAAATCATTGGCACCCTATTTTATTAGTATTCCTAGATTCTATTTTGTTGCTCCTCCCTATTTTTTTGGGAATTAATTTTTTTCGGGTATATTTTAATTCTGTTGACTTTGTAAACTCTGATTTACTCGTAGCAACCATCCACTCATAACTCATACATGTATTAAAACGCATCAATTTACTTCCCCCTGTGAGTATATCGCCTGAACAACGGGCTCTACGTACTGAATTTCTAGAAATACATCTTACGTTACTAAATCGTTAAACCAACGCCCATCCGAAATCAACCCTCCCGATATGTCAACCACCCCTCAGTCTGAAACTTCTAATTCTACGATACCTAGCCCGCTTAGAAAATCCTTTACACAACCTATCTTAAAGTGGAATTTGAAATTTGGTGGAGGTCTTAACGTGCTTACCATGCATCACTTTTCTGAAAGGGTTGAAGAGCTCAGGTTAGCTCGTTATGTGTCTGAACCCCAAGTATTTAAACAAGCGATCGACCTCTTTGAGCTGAAAGTCTTGTTAGGGTACCGGAGTAACCGTCAACGGTTTTATAATTGGCAGACCTACGCTAATTTAATATTAAGTCATTTTGTACCGCCTAATTAGAATCGAAAACTGTTTAATGAAATGGTAGATAGGACACAGGGTCTTTCGGAAAGTATCATTGACTATTTCATGTGTATGACTTCCATCGGTATGGTTTCTTGCCGTCCGCTGCATGCAGGAATTAGAGGATGACTGTCTGAAGTTAGAGCTGAAAAAGTTTTGGGACGATAGTTATATGCCACCTAAGAGAAGTGATTGTGTTGGACCTGACTTTGCTTTTGTGCAATCCTCGCCTCTAAAAAGTACTACCGGGTCCCATGACCATCCCACCACTCGCCGTATACCCTCAAATAGGAAAAAAAATTCCTCAGTCTCTAGTTCTGCGTTTTCTTCTATACCTCATCTTGGTTACACTGCTACTACCACAACATACTTTTCTTCGGCAAATATGTCTTCGAACAATGCTCCAAATTCTGCCTTTAAATGTTGGAACCGTGATCACGCGTGTTATATGTATTCACTTCCACCTTAGACAGTGCCTCAGTAACGATTTGAGCCAATAATTCAAACTAGTAGTTAACAGGTAGCTACTAAAGAGTTTGTTCCAGCTGCCTTAGATAATACTTACTACCAAAGAAATTCCTGCCGTGTTTGCAATAACAGATGTAGTTGAAGTGACGATAACCAATAAACCGAACGACAAAGAAAGTCTTGTTGAAGCAGGTAAACCAATATCTATAACGCCTGTTGCTGAGGAAGTAGACCCTATTGTAGATGAAGCTTTACTTGATTCTGTTCCTTTATCTAGCGTTGACACCCTTACAGCCCAGGCTAAAAATAAACAGGCTGCCGTTAAGAACAATGACTTTCCAAAACCACTTTAACCACTATCGCAACCACATCCTTAGCCACATGTGACAACTACAACTATTTTGCAGAAAACTGTCCAGTCAATATCATCTACTGTTCCAGTAACTCAACCAACTAAAGCGACTAACAGGAGAAATAAGAGGCAGGAAATATTTTATATTCATTCAAAACCTGAGGTCAGCGAAAATTAGAACATGAAGGAGCACCTTCGATCCCTTTACTCAACATTCCGTTCTCTTTCTTTTGGCTGGTTCTTCTTACTGTTAGTCTTCCTACTGACTTGATTTCCACCCACTTACTGTGGTATATGCTTTCTAGACTTTTCTTCTTTTCTTCGTAAGTTACGACTTAGTCGATTTTCTGGCATAGGTTGCTATTTTTTTCTTCCGTTGTTTGTTTGATACGGTTCTTTGCTACCACAGCTTGAAGTACTTAAATTTCTCTATCCAACATTCCCGTCGCTTTGCTGCATACTTTGAAGCTTAACAGTTATTGTCTCGTTTTCGCTTTCACTGTTGGTTTACCTCATCGTTTCTTTTCTTACATTTTGGTTTTCTGCGAGAAACCAATCCGTTTCTTGTGGCAAACTGTACTATTTTTTTACTAGAGATATTCGTCTATTCGACGATTTTTGCAGTGTTAGGCCATTCCATGTTTATCCTGATTGATTGCTACAATATATTTTCTCTTTTTCTACGATCTTTTACTCTTTTAGCTTGGTCTGATATATTGAGTCTTTCGGGCCGGATGAAAATTTTTTTAATTTTTTCTTCTTTTTCCTGTTTGTTTAATGAAACAGATTTTGATTTGGTTCGTTCTGGTAATGTATTGCTTGGTCTGTTGCTTTTGGTTCCCATGCCAGACTTCTAATTTTGCTGAAGAGGGAATTTATTACGTGCCGTCCTTGCATGGAAATATTTTCGTTCTTATGCAATTAAATCTAATATGTTTCTTACGTTTTTTCACGGTCATTTAAATATTTATTAACAATTTCAAGCGCTTTGTAAATTGAAATGATTGCTTATTCAACACCCTGTAGATTTTATTAGTTCATGTAACTAAAATTTAAACACTGCAAGTCTACTCTATTTCAATATATTATTGAAGTTGGTGTTTTTCCTAAAGATTATAATAAGTTTAAAACGTGGTTTGATTATCAGAATAATTTGTTTTCAAAAAATCATGTGTTATGTACGTGTTTCTAAAAGGTTATTTTGAGTTCGATTATCTGTAGACTGTATTTAATAGAACGTTAGTAAGTGGTTTTCTATAATTTTATACGCAAAAGTAGGCAACACATCTTATGGGTACGTAATTAGTCGTTGAATTTGATGGTTATTCGAGTTGTTTTGAAGAGCGGCGACTGCTTCTAGAGAGCAGGTATTTTGAGTTTTCCTTAATCGAAGGTAGTTTACTTTTGAAAATAAAACCATAAGTTGATTGTAAGAGATCTCAAGAATTCCTTTTAAGAAACAATTTTAGTCTCGTTTGTGTATAATTAGATATATGCGATTTTCGTTAATCAGTTGGCAATCCTAGTGTGTAGAAGTAAATCAACACATTTTGATTGAAGATAAATAAATTCAGTTACTATTAGTGCCATGTGTTCCATCAGATATCGACCACAAAAAGTTGTTGCGCCTCGACAATTAATTAACAGAACTTACAAGATTACGCCGTGATAAAGTTAAAACCGAAACACCACGCCAGGCTTTAAAAATTGCCGTTTTTTCCTCTGCATCGCTTGATGACCTCCATCAGTAATATAAATTCAGTCTGCTTTTCCTTGGTCAAATTTTTCAGGTTACTCATCGCACAATTGCAGATGTTCCAGTATGGAAATTGAATTTACTTCGCTCAAATCGTCGGCTGCTGTTATTGGTTGAGTATTTATTAGATAACAGATCAGCATGGACTGTTCTATTAATTTGTTTATAAAAATTTTTTAGAGTCACCCTACTGTTTAGGTGCGATACTAATACATGATTCTGTGCCGCCTGCAGCGAAATGCATTTCGGTTTGTAGATGAGTCTTTCTTTACATTTCTGTTGCCTACCATGCAAGTTTATAGGTTCTTAGTATTTTCTGTTTTATGTGAATATAAAGTTTTTAGGAGATTGTATTAAACAAGCGACAGAACAGTCCGTGAAATATTTATTTATTAATTTTATCTTATGTAAATATTAGGTTTGAGGGTAAAAATTAGTTTGACGTAATTAAGGCGTTTATATCTTGCGAAGTTTTTTTAACTATGTAAATCCTCTGGGATATGCTGGATAAATATTGTTTTCTTCGCGGATTGGTTTTTCTTTGTGTAATATGTTTTTGAATTAGAGATTTTGTAAATAAAATTCATTTCTTAGGGTTTTCATTCTTTTTCACTGCGACTTTTTAGCCAGCACACTCTTTTTGGATTCTCTGTTTTTTGTCGTGGTACTCGGTGCGGGTTAATTTTTTTGCTTACTTTGCTTTTCTTTATTGTCCGCACGGAATACCGTAACAACTTATCACTCGTTTGTTACGTGCAAACCGAATTTGCACTTTAACATTTTAGGTTAGGTTTAGTTTTCTTGATGTACGGAAGTTTCCCGCCATATTTTCAAATATGCAAGACGCGGGAACATTTTTAAATAGACTGGGCGGGGCTTCCGGTACGTCACAATAGTGAGTTGCGCAAGGGTTTTTATCCCCATAGGGGTAAGGCAATAGTAGAAAGAGTGGGGTCGTGTTTCCGTGACGCCCTGGAATCGAGGCTGTCTGCCTGGTGATGTGAAGTGAAACGGACCTTTCTTTTGGGTGTCGTACCGTAACGTATGCTATGTAGAATCCTTTTTTCTAATTACCTTTGTGTTGTCTACCTTTACCTTTTCCCGTCAGACCCTTACATAGGTACAATTTGCGCCACCGAAGGACCTACCGACCTCCACACCTGTAGATGGAGAGCTCCATGCCAACCAACCGCCGCTAGCCGAGGTGTCCCTTAAGAATTTGGTAGCGTCGACGCCATCGTTACGTCAGAAGGAGCTGGATGCGTGGTTACAGGCCTACTGAAGGAAAAATACCTGATGTGAGTACCTTTAATTAACTTGCATGCATTATTTTTGTGCTAGAGTTTGTTTAAATTTGCGTATTATTACGCAATATCTGACACGTATCAATAATTGGCATCGCCCTAAATCTGTATAAGAGTTCGCGTTGCCAACCGTTGATAGTGTCTATTATATCACATTCACGTGAAATAAATATCGAACTTTAAATTGTAATTACCGTTTTATCTTAACGTTTATCTTATAAGACGTTTTATTTCAATTCTTGTACATATTTACAAAGAGAAACAAGACTCTCGAGCGTGATAAGAAAATCTCCGAAATAACATCTTTGCTTATTTATGCATATTAAAATATCTTATTCTTACGATGTAACTAGTAACTTATAAACTAAACAGGACCGGATTCAGGAAACGAAAGAAATTTCTTAGCTTTTAGACAAAATACGGTAAAGTTATCGAATAGCAGAAGTCGGAAACTGATTATCCAATAGTTGAAAAGGCTTGCTACGGGTTAAATCACATAACACGTAACATGTCATCTATAATGCTTTACTAATGAGACTTTGCAGTATTATAACATTATAACAATAGCATTAATCGCACTTCAATTGAATTTTTCTAAATCACCTAGCCTCATTCTGTATATTTCAAACTATACTTTGTAATTAGTTAGTATGACCAAATGTAAACACCATATTTCTACCTAGTTTTTCTTTAAAAGAAAAGCACTAGAAAAATTGCATGGGTTTACATTAATTTAATATTTTTGTTATGTATATAATAAACGTGTAAAGCCAACTATGTGAGCTGACTTAAAGAAAAGCAAAATATCAGTACGCAGAAGCAATATCTAATATACATACACTGTTGGGATTGATGTGTTCAAAATGGGCACTTTCTGAGGGCCTCGTCCATTATGAAGTCGGAAACCTGGGGATCATCCAACTTCTTAAATGCCGACTTCCTGTCTTAGTGCCTTGGAAACTCTAAGACACTTCAACTATTTATATAGGAATTCAGCAAAGCAAACATCGCGGCTTCTCCCACATAGTTGCTCAGATCTCACAATATGCTTTGAAACCACAACCGCCGATCTGTACAAGTACCGCATAGAAGCAAACTCTGCCGTTCACAAACTCCAGAAGTTAAGTACAATTGTTCTCATTTTAAAAAAAAAACTTTTAACTTATTGTAAAATGCATATCATTCCCTGTATTTATTTAATTTATATCTTTGGCGGGATGTAAATACCCTTGAAAAATACACACCCGAATAACTAACTAACTTCCCGTGAGTTCACATAAACGGACACTATTTCGCGAAACGGGACTTCGAAACAACACTCATTTTTTTATCCGTAACAGAAAGCAATTCTATTCCGTTCAAGCAATGAAAGTAATATATATATATATATATATATATATATATATATATATATATATAATAATCTTCCCTCGAAAACATACATGTGTAGATAATAAGTGACATGATTGGTATTTTCTTTAAATCATTCATTTGTCGATAAGAGAACGAAAAAAGTAATTGAATCACACTATCTTAGAAAGCTTTTTGGTAACCTCGTACATAAAAACTTTATATATTATTTTAACAAGCGAAACTACAACTAATAATGGAAAATACAGTTAACGTTTTATTCAGTAGAACCGGTTGTAGCGTTATAAACTACAACAAATATACATCAACGTGTGTAAACACGTGATAATAAATATATTCAACCAAACTCGTGGGATTATGAAGGACGCGTAGGATGATTTGCCTTCCCGCATTGAAATGATAAAAATGTAACATATACCAATTGATAATTTATATTAAGTAAGGTATGGAGATATGCAAATCAGAAATTTTAATGGATTGGATTTCGTGATTGAAAATAAATTTGATTAAATACGTACGTGAGCTAATTGCAAATATTTAAGAAAGTGAACGTTGCTGATAACAGAACACCACATTTTTAACGCTATAACAAAATAGGATACATTGAAGTATTTAAATTATAGCAAAATATTCTAATAGAATCATACAGGGTGATGGATAAGCAACCTCTTAAATTGAGAATGCAGCCGAGCTTGTTAATCAATACTAAAATTACTGTAAACGAAGCAAGAAATGTGAAATTTAATTAAGTAAGTACGGTAACATCCAAATGCAGGAGCTGCATGTAACAAGCTCTACCTCAATTTTTCCTATCTCTGCTGCTAATATTTTCTTCACAGTTCCCTCAAGCTTTAGTATGTATCCTATCATTCTATCTCTCCTACTTTCTACTGTTTTCCACATATTTCTTCTTCCCTTACCAACCCCAGTACCTTTCTGTTCTTAACTTTGTTTGTACTTGATATCTTCATCATGCATCTGTAGCACCACATTTCAAAAACTTCTATATTATTCATGTCCGTTTCTCTTACTGTAAACTGTCCACGTTCTACAACCGTGAACTGCTGTACTCAAATAATTAGCTTTTAGCAATGCTTTCCTTGTTTCTAAGTTTGTTAAATGCAGCACGCCCATGTGCTAATTTTTGTTTTACACCTTTTGCACTTTGCCCACCTTGGATTTGGCTTCCTAGGTAGCAGATATTCTTAATATTTTGTAAGTTCCGTTTTATATTTGAATTCTGGATTTTGACATATTTTTCCATCTTTTACGTAGTAGTACCTCAGTTATATTTTTGTCAATTTTCATAAGTTAGTTCTGTTTCCATTTCATTAAAGGCTGCTTTTAAGTCTTCTTTGCTAGAAGCTAGTACCGCTATATCACCTACAAATTTAAGCATACCAATCGTTTGTCTCCACATAATTATTCCAAATGTTTTTCTGCATTAGACAATATTCATTGCCTCTTCGATTTACAAGTTAAAACTTAACGGGGATAGGGCACATTCCTGACTCGCTCTTTACTAATATTTAGTTCTCTACGTTCCTGCTTAAATTCTATTACAGCTGTTTGCTTTCTGTAAATACTATGTACTATCCGTCTACTTCTAAAACTCATTCCAATCTGTTTGAGTATTTTAAACATTTTTTCCATTTTACATTATCGAATACTTTTTCCCGATCTACAAACCCTATATTCACGCTTTCTCCTTTTTCTATTGTTTCCTCTATTATCACCCTTAAAGCTAAAATGGCCTCCCGTATTCTCATGTTTCGTCTAAACCCAAACAGATCATCTCCTAGTATTCCTTCGACAAGTTTTTCCAACCGTCTTTGTACAATTCTAGTCAATATTTTTGACACGTGTGCTGTAAAACTTGTTGCTCGAAAATTTTCACATCCATCCGCGTAATTTTTTTGTATAGTGATTATGGTGTTACGTTTGAAATTTTTGGGCGTCTCGCCTGTCTCATACATATAACTTGCAAGTTGAAAAAGACGTTCTGTTACTGCTTGTCCAGTGGCTTTTAGAGTTTCTGGTTGCACCTTTTCTATACCCGGTTTTTTATTATTTTTCAGACTCTTTAATGCTAATTCAAACCCATCTCTTCGTTAATTGTTGATAAGAAGTTTGCCTTTAATTTTGAGTAAGACGGTTTATTTGTAGCGCTAAGTTTGGAAGATAATAAATTGATGAGTCAATATTGAAGCAGCTGCTGCTAGTAATGGTGTTCGAGAATACACGTGTAACTCCTACGTTTGATAATTAAATGAAAACCAAGACATGTTGGTTGTTAACATCATTCATCGCTAAGGATTTGGGTCTGCTCTTTCATCAGTACTCTCTGGTAAAGTAATTACAAATGCTTTTTGCTACTACTACTAATATTTGGTTTATGATTGCAATTGTTTTAAATATGTTCGCACGTATTAAATACTTCATCTTGTTGAAGAGTGAATAAAATTTTAGGTATAATAATTAAATTTTTCGTCTTGAAATTTCATATACAATTGAATATTAGTTATTTAGTGAATTACATTGTTAATTTTTGAAAAATTTTGCTTTTGTAGAAAGTATCAGACTATATAGAACCAGTTGATTTAATTAAAAAAATTGTTTTTAGATAACTAAACTGTTTGCTCAAACAAACATTAAATTTAATTAAAATTAAATCAGATTATTTTGACATACATGTTTGAAATGATTATATTTGTTACCAGGTTAAATAAAAAGTCAATGCTAATAATTTGTTAATATTTTATGTTCACCTTAAGAATTTTAAAATTTTAATAACCATCTGTAAAGTATTCATATCAGAAAGCTAATAGTTCTCATACAAAAAATATGTCGCCTTTTTATGTCAATAATTAAATTAAATGTATGAAATAACCCTTTATTTCAATTTTGGATTATTTTTGTATATATCTTATTAAGACCTGCAATTGAAAATCAAAATTTACTTTATTTGAGAAATAAAAATACTTTATTGGGTAATACTTTTATAATTTTTGGTTACCTTTCACAAGGTATTAAATGATAGTAAGTTTAATTTCTTTTAATACCATTATTACTTATCTTGAATCACAATTAGTGATTCCTTTGCATTTACTAATTGCAGCTTGCTCTTTCAGGTGCAGTCCCTCTTAGTGAAAACCGCTATGGAGTGTCCTCAGGGTGTTTGATTTGTTGTCCTAACCATAAGGGTTTCTATCTCTACCCTTGTGCATTGTTCTATCTAACATGCACAAGTATAGAGGTAGTGGCGCACTCTCTTTCCCATGCCACTTGTTAACTAACAATGTAAACAATAAACCCATAACTATACTCTCGTGCATACTGCAGAGGATGTGCTTGAATTATACCCTGGTTATGCCTTACCTTCTTCTAGTACCGTTTATCACATATAACCTAGGCTCTCTTTTGTGGTAGGTAATACGCCTTTGACCAATCAGTGCAAGAGATAGATATATGGGTTTCAGGAACATGTATAATTTCCCCAGGTAATCATTATTTTTATTATAAGAGAAATAGACCAATCTGACGAGCTGAGAATATAACAAAACCGATCATTCGTTATTCTACTTTTGCAAAATTTCAATAAACTTAATTATTATTTTAACGATGCTCTAAAAGAGTATTTAATTTTAATTCTTGTTATTTAATGCTTCAATTAAACTTTATTTTGATCGTAGTTGTGTGCTGAATTCAGCACTACAACAATTAGCGGACTTAAGAAAAATAAAATTCATATCGAAGTTGTAAAGCAAATACTCACTCTCCAGATAATATACTGATATCGTAATAATTCGAATATAGTTGTTTAACCACATTTTTATGGTACCTCTCTTTTTTCAGAGGGCTTTTTCTGCAAAGGATGGAGCGAAGAATGGGTGGTGCTCTACGAAGACTCTACATTAGCTTTCTATGGTGACAAAGGCTTAAGTCGACCACGGGGTTACGTCCGAATTAGGGAAGCACCTGATCTTCTGGCAATTGGAGAGTGGACCCGCCAAGTGCCTAAATCGCCAAAAATTCCACAAACCTGCCATATTGGTCAACTTATTGTTGTTGGATGCAGATGTCCATACGAAGTTCATTGGCTTATGGCGCAATCTCCTGGTGAAGTAAAGTAAGTAGTTAAAATGTAGAAGATTGAAGAATCGACTAGCTCTGAAAATGACTTTCTAGTTTTAATGTCTTGGTATCTTTTCAACAACACCTTACATAACAAACAACCTTGCTTACAAAACAAAGCAGTAAAATATCATTGCTGCTTTGTGAATTTCCTACATTCAACTTAATAAAGCTAGCAGCTACAATGCATATATATTTGCGTGGTATTTAATGGCCGTATTTGTTATAAATGTTTTAACATATCTGTTAGATTGTTAATTAAAATTGTTTGAAATAGTGGTAAATTATAATACGAAGTACTATGTACTTGGTACATATGTCTACGTAAGCTTTATAAAAGAGAACTTTTAAAAAAGGACCGGCAGAATTTCTGCAATATGTGAATATGTATATTAGTGACGCCCAACGCCCATATCTAGATTTCTCTCCCAAAATTCACGCTGTGACCATAAATTACTAAACTGTTCTCAATCTTCCAACATTCGGCAGTACGCCCAAACTTTTGTTGTGATTCAAAATTCTTCTACATAAATCTGACCTGAAATTATGGCCTTCCACCAAAATTTCCTCCGTGGACTATTGGTGCCAGTAAACCTAAAACTGGTTAAAAGCTGACATTCAATCATTTCAAATACTAATTACACATTTTACACAGCATGTGTAAAAAAACAAACTACTATACTAAGCATTTATCATTAGTTAGTTCAAAAATTATAAAATTCAAGAGAGCAAATAAGAAAGAGATTTTGAAATCAGTGTCCCGCTCGTTTCATACCTATTCCCCTCCTCTAAAACATGGTCAAATTCTCGGAAGACCGTCTTGACATATTATTTTCAATTCCCAAAAATATAGACATCAACAAGTTCAAGCTCTTTAGTTCCCAATCCCTCACGCACAAATCCACACGTAGTCAACTTCTTTGTATTTTACTTACAAAAGAAACTCATTAGTAAAAGCAAACTTCGAATCGTTATATTTTTAAAAATATTTCTTAGTAAAATCCTCTTCGAAGCCAACAACATGAACACGTGTGCTACGGCCTTCCTAGTATTCGAAAAATCAATGCTCCGACAACCTTGGTATAAACCCCAAGTCAAAGACAAACGTTTAGAATACGCCTCTTCCCAACACGTGTTCTCCCTATCTCATTTATACACATGCGCTCAAATCAATGCTCTCTGTCACCTTGTTTTCAATCTTGGTTGCTTGACCGACAGCTGCGTCCATGCCTATCTGTTTCTTATCAAGTTTACATTCGTCCAGAGGTCGTAAATCTTTCTTTTACACCCCTAATAGACGTAAGGAACTAAAACTACCTGAAGTCGTTGTAGTTTGTTTAAAAATCTTTCTAAAAGTTTTTAGAAAATACAAATACCAACTTAACAATTATTAAATATCAGCGCTATAATTTTGTGATTGCAAATATGAAATTTTGAACTACATTAATATTCACGGGATGTTTCTTATATGCCATGGGTCATATTTCATGTGTACCTATACGTGAAAGATTATGAAAATAATTCTGAAATTCCTAAAAATTTATGAAAAAATTAAATTTTCAACATTGACTTTTAAAAGTCTTTAAAGTAGCTTTAGGGTATTTTAACATGCTGAATCAAAAAATCACATTCAAACTGGAAAATAACGCACTTTCAACGCACCAAATAACACAATTATATATATATATATATATATATATATATATATATATATACAGTGCGTCCCAAAAGTAACGGATATATTCGATTAAATGATTATTGACAATTTCTGAGTAAAAAGCTCTGACACGTCGATTTTTATTTTTAAATTGTCATTTAATTATGTAATTTTTAACCCCCCACCCTTCAACCCCTAAGCGCTAGCATCCCCTACTTAAAAATTTTAAATAGCAATGTACCCCTTGTGATACCTCAATTAATAGCATTTTTCATGCAGAAATAGAAATTTACAAATAATTATAAATCCGTTCATAAACAACTGTTTTATTCAATAAAAACTTATGCACTTATTCACAAAATGTTTGTAAAGTGTCAAATAAGTTTAGTGAAAGTACTTTAGTTAAGTGCGTGTTGCTTGTTTAATAATAACTCAGCAAAAATGAGACTTAACGAAGCCTAAAGGATTGTAATTTTAATGATGATTGGCTTTGGAGATAGAATTCGAACGCAGAAAGAAGTTGAAATTTTATTCAATGAAATTCATCGCGAAATATTGGACACGTACGAGATAAATCTAAAGATGGACGTCCATCAGCTTTAGATGAAGATTCAGAATTGGATGTCTTGCTATTTGTGCAGGAAAATCCACATTCAAGCGTTGCGGGAGTCGCTTCACAGTTAAATGCATCAAAAAGTGCAGTTTATAGATTTCGCCGTAAGCAAAAATTTCACCCTTACAAAGTGCAATTAGTGCAAGAGTTATCAGATGATGATTTTGATAGGCGAGAGCAATTTTGCGAGACAATGATGGAACTTTGCAATGAAAATCTTGGATTGGAAGGAAATATTATGTTTTCTGATGAGGCAACATTTTATTTAAATGGTACCGTTAATAAGCAGAATTGCCGTTATTGGGCTGATGAAAATCCGCACTGGATGATGGAAGCAAATACACAATTTCCACAAAAGATTAATGTTTGAGCGGGGATAGTGGGTAATAAAGTTATTGGACCGTACTTTTTGAGAGAACACTCAATGGGGAACAATATCTAAATTCTCACCAATTTGAATGAATTCCGGCTTTAGCGGTACTACATCCTAATGCAGAAGATCCTGATTCACCTGATCCCAGTATTTGGCTACAGCAAGATGGTGCGCCTCCCCACTATGCACGTCCAGTACGGGAATATCTTGACCAAGTATTTCCTATGAGGTGGTTTGGTAGACGAAGACAAATTGAATGGCCCGCAAGGTCTCCCGACTTAACCCTTTTGGATTATTTTCTCTGAGGTAATTTAAAATCTAAAGTGTAGTAAACAAAGTTCAACAAGAGTTCGTCTCTAAATTAGGACACTGCCTAGCCGCTAACGGGCAGCAGTTTGAACATTTAATTGAAATTGGGTTTGTTTTTTGTTTTTTAGTTAAATATTGTTTATTGAATAAAACCGTTATTTATCAACCGATTTAGAATTTTTTGTAAAATTCTATTTCTGCATGAAAAATGCTATTAATTGAGGTATCACAAGGGGTACATTGCTATTTAAAATTTTTAAGTAGGGGATGCTAGCGCTAAGGGGTTGAAGGGTGGTGGGTAAAAAATTACATTATTAAATGACAATTTAAAAATAAAAATCGACGTGTCAGAGCTTTTTACTCAGAAATTGTCAATAATCATTTAATCGAATATATCCGTTACTTTTGGGAAGCACTGTATATATAGTATTACAGTGAATAAGATGAAATAATAACTTAGACTTTTATGCAAAGCCCAAACGATCATTTCAAATCGAGCTAGTAATTGAAAGATGGAAAATTTAAGGTCTTGGACAGGACTTGAACCTGTATCCTGGTTTTGCCGGAACCATGCGTTTACCAATTACGCCACCGAGACCGATGACACAATTGGGAAATTTACAAATTTAAATCGTGTACAACAACTATACATAAACCTAACTTTCAACTGCGTTTGGCATTTTTGTACACGATTTAAATTTGTAAATTTCCCAATTGTGTCATCGGTCTCGGTGACGTAATTGGTAAACGCATGGTTCCGGCAACAAACCAGTCGTACAGGTTCCAATTACTACTCGATTTGAAATGTCATCTGTATTCCATACTGTAATTTCTATCTTATTACTAGTCAACTTACCTTGTGTAATTAACTATCTAAAATACATATATATATATATATATTGCTGTGATAAGGGGTTGTTTAAGGGTGTATTTTATAGCAAAGGTCGTGCAGTAATCAGAAATTATAATAGGAAGCAGAAAACTGCATTTATTTAAGAGAAAATTGAGTAATTAGGATAGTTTGTAAATAGTAAGCAGTCAACACCCTGTATATAAAGTATAAGTAGTTTAAGCGACGCAAATAGACACATCTTAGGACAAGAAGACGCATAGTTAGCATAGAAGTAAGTAATACATGCATTAAGTAGATAACGGATATTTAACACCCTGTAAATAGAGTTTTAGTAAATTTAGGTAATGCAAATAACGATATTTTTCAGTAGAAGCACGCGTATTTATAAGTAAGCATAATAGAGGTAATTAAACACGCATTCAAAAAAATTCAAATCAGTTATGATAATACAGAGATAAGAAATAAAGCTTAAAGAAGCGTAGTGTAAGTGCGTACAAACAATTAACAATTTTGATAAGTAAAGGTGATTAAAAATTGCGTAAATAAACAAGCCTATATGAAAATTGAAAGTCGAATTACATCAGTTATTTGTGTATAATATGGAAAAACGATAATATTTCTCGAAACACCGCATGTCTGATAACGAAGCAGCTGCAAGCAAATAACAATTACTTGAGAGGACGAGAATGTTACATCAGAAAACTACTTTAAGTGTACAAAATGCAAAGACTTGATTGGTTAAAATTAGCGACAGGCTTGTAGGCCTTGCCCACAGACGAAGTGGGATATCAAGCATATATTAACAGCGACATGATAACGAAGGGAGTTCTCAACTCAACAAAGACCAAGGTGCATCACTCTGAATGTGACAGTAACGCGTAATAATATTTAAAAGTGAAAATTGTTTAAGTGACAGATAGTGCGACGAAGATGAAAATTACTATTGCCGATTAAACGGTTCTGAGTCTGGGGAGAATAAACTTTAAGTTGGAGGCGGATGAAAAAGTTCCGAGTCCGGGGAGAATAAATGATATTCTGAGTCCGGGGAGTATAGATGGCATTCTAAGTCTGGGGCAGATTGATGAGAATAAATTCTGAGTCTGGTGAGAAGAAGTAATAAGTCTAAATGAGACGACAATAATTTGGGGTGCATAAGTCTAAGTTTAATAATGGTAGTCCAGAGGGTGATGACAATAATTTAAATGCAATGGTTCAAACGTGTGGATAGACAACATTTAGAATGGGTATATAATAATTCTGAATTGGGGGAGAATAATTTTGATCCAAATGGATGGTATAATGCATGGAAAATACTAGTTGATGCGTCGATAATTTTGGTTGCAAGGAGGAAATAACGAAGAAAACAGACCAGGCTAGATTTCTAGTTCTAAGACATTATTTTTTTATTTGAATTTAAATATTGAATATTGAATTTGCTTATTTAATATAAATTAATGTGACGAAGTCAACAAAACAACGAACTTGCATACGTAGAAGGTGTGTTAGATGATAAAGGGGTTTTGAACGTTCCAGGATTCTTTTTATAAAAACAATAGGTTTTTTGGTGACTTTAGATATGTTTTTTGAGATAAATAAGATTTACAACATTAATTAATTGCAAAGTGTATTTTAAATAATTTACAAAACCTGTACATAATATTTGTTTTCATTATATGGAATTGAATTAACTTCATTTTATAATTCAAAATAAAAGCTGGTCGAGGCCAAATGATAAAATTTATGGGAGTGCCATTTGATAATTTAAAAAGAGAGGCGGAGTTATAAGCTGAATACGCCATTGATATCGAGGAAGGCGTTATCACATCAAGTTTTGTTATTGGTCGACACAAGGTCGGTCCACGATAATCCTGTTTATTTATAGCATATTTATAGACCGCCCAAACGGTGGGGCGCGAATAATAATTGAAAGGAGTTCATAGCAATATATATATATATATATATATATATATATATTTATATCGCAGCTATATATATATATATATATATATATATATATTGCTGCGATATGCGCGGTCTGTTGAAGACTGCCTAAACAAAAGAAACCTTAAATGCTATTACTACGGCCCCACGAATTGGACCGTCATATAATTCTCTGAAGTTACCTTTGAAATAAACTCTAACAGTGTAGTTTGCCACGGCTGCTCTGCTCTTGTCTGAAAAATACCTTTGTCACAAAAAGAAAAACGCTGCAACGGTAACTCTCGTCGATTTATTCAGACCAAAATTATACACCAAAAATCATCATCTACATCTAGCTCTCAGATTAATTATTTTACATGTTATCCCCTTTTCAAATAATAAGTTTTAACACATATTACCCAGATTAATAAAGTAACTATTCTTTTCCACCAACCTTACGTTACCCTGGCTTAATATGAGTTCATATTGAAACCTTTAATTACTCGTGCTAATTTCAGCACAACAAATTACAAATGTCTCTTTTACCTTGCACATAATATAAAATAGTACAACTATCATTTTAATAACCTAAATTCCTCTATTAGCAACTTATAGAAAAATAATATTATAAAAGTTCAATCAGAAACTGTTTTTGATTCTGTTACTGTTAGTACCACAGCACATACCCATAAAGTACAAAAGTCATTGCACACTAATTAAACACAAAAATCAAATTTTTAACAAACATCCGTTACCTGAATTTCTCCTGCCCATGGATTTGCTCCCATACCATCGGCGTCTGCGGCCTTTATCATTACTTTGCCTTCAGGAATATCCCCCAATCAGGACTACACCAACGGTAACTGCTAGCTGCTATTCTCGATTACCAGAGATTTCCAAATTCCTCTAATTCGGCTACGGATTCCATTTACGGTAGGTAGACAACCAACTCTTTCTACCATGGACCTCTACTCCATTTAATGTGCCTACTATACACCCAACCAAATATCACGCAGTCGGTACTTACTAATTACGTCTGCTACTCATTCTCATTCTTTAAAACTTTCTATAATACCTTTGCTGACAGCTAGTCGAAACTCAACACCACTGGTTTCAAACTATACTCGAACACTATTATTACTTGTAGATAAGTCAGCTATAATCTTGTTTACTATTACTAGCGTAGTAGTTAGCGTGTGAAAAGAAGCGAAGGTAAGAGAGAGCACAACCACCAAATCCTCGTGTTTATATAAGCTTTTGTGCCCATCTAAAGCTTCTAAATTCTCAAAAATCCCTCGTTGTAAGTAAACTTCCAACGGTTACCCAATTCTTAAAAACCCACAAGCTAACGTTCACTCGCTTCCCCGAAATTTCTATACAAAACATTAACTGCCATCTAAATCTTAGAATTTTGCCCCGGCCGAAAACCTCGCGTAGTTATTTTCTTTGTATCTCTCACAACGGATACTCACTTCTCCGAAATTTAGCCCTTATTAAACCCAAGTTAATGTTAACAAACCTTCCATAATACACACATTATAGCCATCTCCCTTCAACATACTCCCTCAATCTACTATTCCTTTCCTGTCTAACCCCCAATTTATTCTTATCCCACTGCCTAGTCTGATCCCCAAACTTAACAAACTTTGTATTATGTCTTCCCTTCTCTTACTACTTCTGCCTAATTAATCCCTCTTTGTTTAGTTAACCACTTGCGTGCCAATCCAACAAATAACCCCACTCAAAATATGTTTATACTAACACATTGTATTTCTTTCTCACTCTTATCCATACTTAACCAAGTACCCTTCCTTGTTGGGCTTGTTGTCCACCTGTGGCAGTAATCGAACATTACTCTTACTAACCAATATTTAAAACTATACTTGTTTCTGTCCCATTCCTACTTTGTCTGATAGTCTTTCTTTGTTTTAGTTTTCTCCCATGTTAAACGGATACTTGATACGATACGTTTCTATCCTATTCTTACTTATTGCATAGGTATCCTTCCTTGTTCTATTTCGGTCCCAGTATTCTAACTGACAACCAATTCACAAACATTAAATCCCTCTTAAGTGGACATCGCCTACCACCCTTCCTTGAACCTGATGTTGTTTGTCTTGTCATATCTACAATTTATACTTGGAAGCTTTAGTAAAACTATAACCGTCAGTTTGTTGTTATACACAATCCGTAAAATTTTAATGTTACCTGTGCACGTTCTCTGTTTGAATACATAGAAATCTAGCGACGGTTGAACTTGTTTACAACGATATCCAGAAATCCTTGATACAACTACCTTCAAAACTCGCAAACAATACTAAGAAAGCTTCTTTCCATAATATACATTATAAACTACTCATTGCTGATTTAGCTTTTGAAGGTTGCGTACAAATGCTAAAGTGTTTATTAATTATATTTACACTTATAAACTATGATTAATTATGCACGCTAAGAATACTTACACCTATAACACCTGTTCTTTTCAATTATTATTTATAATTAACAGATTATACTTCCTAGCCTTTAAATATCCTGAAAGTTCATTGTAATATTTACACACGCAACAGATGAAGCAAATCATCCTTTTAAACTTAATGAAAATTTCTCGTTAAATTGTTAATTTTTATGCTAGAGATATGGAAATCTTTTCAAATTTTTAATAATTGTAATTACATGTAGAAACTAAATTATGAAATAACCTATCTACCCCTTTTTAACATATATATATATATATATATATATATATATATATATATATATATATAGGTTCCTGCAAGCTAAGTGACCATTTAATGCCCTGAGGGATCTAACAAACCTTCCTCTGGAATACAGGAACTACAGAGGCCCATGAGCAGAAGAACTCGATACAAAAAAATACTTCTATTTGACAATTTTTTACTTGTGATAAATATACTTTGTGTTTACACCAGGACAGGGGCAAATATCTTTGTTTACATAAAAAAAACTTTTTTAAACAATTCTTTTCTTTGATGCAATTTATATCACTATTTTAAGAATGTCGTTCATCCAAATAAAGTGTTATTTTCTTTATATTAGCCATAGTTTTTCGTATTTTTAATATAGTAAGAATACTTGTAAATGACATTTAACTCATCAATTACAGCAAAAAAAATTATTAACAAAATATTTTCATTTTCGCAAGTAATTTTATGCTTATCCCAAACTTTTACTTTTGATTTTTATAAAAATAGATAAATTTTACTTGTGGATTAAAGATATTGTTGTTAGTGTAGTAATTCCTAAATATCTTTATTTTTGTTCATTTTAATAATACGATTTGGTTCTTAATTATTTAACTATAAAACCGTGTAGAAGATATGTATAACTACTACTTGTTTGATTATATTATCACGTTTGTCTTAAACAAGATACACGTATTCTTTATTTTTTGACAGCTTAGTATAACGCAAAAGCTTTGAAATTGAAATAATTTCTAATAGACCAGAAGTTTCTAGTCCTCATGTACATCCTTGAACTTTACAGTTAGTAGAGGACAGTTTAGTACTTACTTCATTTAATTAAGTCAAGACAATGGTAAAGGATAAATTCTTATGGAAGCACTTCAGGAATGCAATTACTCTACGGCAATTCATTAAAGACCGCTGAATTCTCAGAAAACTAAGCCTCAAGGCCGCTCCTTGCAATGAACACCATTTACACAATTTGCTGTATTTCAAACTGACGTACAAGTGATACGACAAGACTAATCTCAATATTTTGTTTCAGCGACTGGATGACTGCCATAAGTAACACAGTGAGTATGCCTGAATAAATATATTGTGTAGTTGAGCGCTTCTGCATGGCTAGAATCGCTTTGGAATGTTAATATTCTCTCGATTACGCTTTTTCAAAGCAAAAGAAGGTTTTATCTTAGAGAATAAATGAGACAATGCCAAACCTTCAAGTTCTAAATTGACAAAAGTTTGTTTTATTACATGTTGCGGTGGCGCCAAGAACGTCAATAAAAAGGTTTCCAAACTGGTTACCGCTACGAGAATCGTATAGAGAAATGTTTTTAAAGAGGTTTTCAACAATAAAATACGTTAAGAATTTACTTGGTTGTTTGTTGAATTTAAAATATGCTTTAGCTCCATTCCAGCATGTTTTATCAAGTTAGGAAGAGATTTCAAGAAAATTCAACGCTAAAGCTTCCGTATTAGAAAATCACAACGCCTTGTCACTGACACAAATCTGTTGATTTAAAAAGCTTGGTAGCTGAAAGCTGCAAGCATCGGCGCGTGAAAATGGATAAAAATACATTTTCCGTCGGATTAAGAAGGATTTGCTTCAGAAAAAATATAGAGAATATTACAAATTGCGCAGCTTATTGTTGTTCAGAATTAGTAATTAAACACTCCCAATTGTTGAGATAGTTTGATCAATATTCTGTAATTGCAACTTAAGGATTTTGAAAAACTACGCATTTAGAACAAAGCGTTATTTTTGAAGCTTTTATTAATTTTTTGGACATTGTGTATGGTGACCCCATTAGTTCTTTATGAAAATCTTTTAAAAATGAGAAACAAAGTTATTTAATCCGAGAAAACTTGCGCAATCTGATTGTAGTTCATATCGCCCACCAACATTATTAACTTTTCATTGTCTAAAAGTGGGTTAGAACATCACTCTTGGTGCTGCAGAAACTTTTCCGAACCGATCTATCATTCAGGGTTTACTCATGTTCGTTTATCCAGCATCTTTTAATCTTTTTATTTTTCGGAAACAATCGACCGTGTTAGAACTTCTTTTAAAGCATTTTTTGCAAGTTTATTTCTATCGAAATGTTCAATCTAAAATCAACCCTTAACGCTCAAGAATTGGAATTCCATATGTATCGCGACATATAATACAATCGTTTCCAAATGCTAAAAGCCCAGATTTCATTTTTAGTAGAATTTTTAACCAGGAAAGAAACATTATGCCCAAAAATGTTACGAAAAAAATAATCGTTAAAACCGTTCAAATTTTGATTTGCCCTGAAGGGACGGAGACCCCATAACAGTAAAAAGGTGCGTCGGCTGACTGCTGTGGCGCGGGAGTAGGTTCTTATTATAAATGAGAAGATGAAAAGATAATGAAAAATAAAGAAATACAAAATTAATAATTAACAAGGGTTAACTTCAAAAATTCTACATTACATTGGCACTTACTCTCTACTTTATCTCTACCTTCTATCGTTTCTTCTACCTGGTTATCCTTGCCGCCAACCCCCTCCCCTCGAAACATAGAGAATGGACGATTAGATCTGGCTCAACGACGGCATGATGAACCTACAAGGAGATGGCCTTGGGATATAACTCTGTATCTTTGTTTTCCTGCTTCGTTTGGCCTGTTTTTGATTTTCGTCCTTCTTCTAATAAAGTCAGGATATGCTTTGTTATATATGATATCTTATTTTATTTTTGTTATACTCCATAATATTTCTGGCCGTCATATCTAAGATCGATTTAATGTTATTCCATTATGTTTCTACTTCCTTAGTATGAGAAAATTTTCCAGATGTCTTTTAGCAATTCATTTGACTTTTTTCAAATCTTTCGTGATTATCTGTATGTTTTAGTTTCTCAAAGCTAAAGTGCCTTTTTTCGTTTCCCTTTTTCAAATTCTTAAATATAAGTGCGGCCTTCACAATTACGATGTTGTGGTCAGTGTCTATGTCTGGCACTGGGTAGCTACTGCAGTCCTTTACTTGATTTCTAAATCGTTGTCTAACAAGAATACAATCTATTTGATATATTACTGTGTCTCCTGGCATCCTCCACGTGTATCGTCTTCTTGCATGGTTTGAAATAATGTGTTTGTGATGATTAAATTGGGTTTGTCGCAAAATTATACTAACCTATTTCCATTTGTGGTCCTTGTGCCTAAAACAAATAAACCGACTACCACTTCTTACTTACTTTCCCCTACCACTGCATTAAAATTTTAGGTAATTGTTAAATTTTTATGTCCTTTTACGCATATTAGTATGTCTTCGAGATATTTATAGATTGTTTCTACCTCTTCCTGACTGTAGATAGAGATGGACATGTATACTTGTGTTATTACTGTATTTACCGGTTTAAGATTCTAATCTAAGCATGTGTAGTCTTTCGTTCTTTTGTAAGTAGTTTCCTACACAGTGTCCTATTTTTTTTCGCAGAACTATTCCCACCCCCAAGCTTTTTAACTCTGATTCTATACGAATTACTCTAAAGTCTCCGTTCCCAAAAAAATCCCGCCTCTCACCACCGAACTTCGCTAATCCCTACATGTCCAATGCTAACCTATTCATTTCAGTTTTTAAATTCTCTAGCTTACCTACTTGCTTCATACTTCTGATATTCTAGACTCCGACTTGCAAGATATTCCCGGTTCTTCTTTTAAACTTTCTTATCACATCCTCAGAAGTAGTCCCTTCCCGAGCATCCGAATGGGGGACTATTGTAACTACGGAATCTTTTACCCCAGAAAATGCCATCATCTTAAATAACAATTTCAGTATGCTGTGTACTTGGGAGGTCATGTGGTGACTTTTCGTAGCTTACCACATCGCAGTCGTGTGTCTTAGAATGTCATGCCCACCCCTATGATTCCTGCTACTCTAAGTACCGAAAGAGCTGGTGTCCTCCTTCGAGGACCTGTCTTAGTCTGGTTTCTCACTGAAGACTCTGCAATCTTGGTTAGACCTATAGTTTTAGGCTTTAACTTACCGAAACACGCAAGCCAGTCTACCCGTTCTAGTAATCTAGAACTTCTTCAAGGTTAGAGTTTACAATACTTAGAAAATCCAAAGATATAATAAACTGGTGCTAATTCGAGAGTTTCTATATATTAAACTTAATATTTAGTACTTTTAGTTTCCAACTTTCTATATCCTACTTGTAAGTTCTTAATAATGACCTCGTTCCCCTCTCTAAATAGTATACGATTTTTAAATCTTCTCATTCATCTGTGGCACATATCTTCTGGAGTTATTAACCAATCTTACCATAACTTTGTTGAAATATTTCACAAGTTCATTTCGCTATGTTAAAATTACAGAAGGTTTCTCCGGATTCGAAATTTCGTTGAAACCATATAGGTAACCTCAGTTATCGTGTAACGGACATGTACGATTAATATAACACCAAGGACAAGCTACATTTTCTTTCCACAAACCACGATCTCAAGATGAGGTCAAAATGAGTACTTTGTAAGTGACCGGTATAAATTTTTATGCTGGATTCACATGTAAATTACGTATTTAGCTGAAACTACATAACTTGCTATTCTTTCCTATATGACGTAAACTTGTGAGTAGCACTAGCTAGTATTTTTCTTTAATCTAATTACCTTCTCCAATTTTCATCGATCGTACAGTATTGAATTGAAATGCTTTATTCTATGCCACAGAAAACATTAGCTACTTCTTGAATGTGTTAATTTTATTCTGTCTTGATGCCAATTAATCAATCAAATAATCACCGGCTAATAACTCCAATAACGGTAATAGTTCAAATTATAGTTTTGTGAATGTAGTTTTTGTTCTTCCCTAGGATACATAAAGACAAAACCTACCACTTCTTTCTGGATAACGATACCTTTATGCATATAAAACATGTTTTGCAAGTAGAAACCACATTTCTAACTCTTATGTCCATATTTGATAAAGTTCAAATGGTAATTCTCATCCCAGTCCCCTACCTCCAAATATAAACTGCAAAATAACCGAGGACGAGCATCAACAATTTTCAAATTCAATAGAAACTTCAACCTTCTGCCAAAATTTACACTGAAATAATAACCATGAGTTCACTTTCACTCAAGTAGAAATATGTGCTCAAGATTGGCATCAAGTTGGAGATAAGAACAAATTTCAAAGTTCATTTTCACCTATTTCCACTCAGTACTCGGAATATTATTTCCTCAAATACCAGTCTACACGTCAAATATTATTTAATTAATTTCCATTTCTAAATTAAAGTCGTTTAGCTAAACTATCAAAACTACATCATACCTTCACAACTAAAGTTACTTGCACAAGCAGTAGCGTTTATATAGTCTACGTAGATTAATTTACAAGACAGATTTGTCTTATAATAGTTTTAACTTTGGTAATTAAATTAATTTGCTTTCATTAAGTTACTCTAAATAACTAATTGAAAGCACTTTTGTTGACTGTACAGCATATACGTCAAGAAAAAGAAATCTTAAGCTCTCTCGCATCCTCTCTTATCATTTTCAATAACTCAAGCCTACTTTGCCAAATTTCGGAAGACCCATATAATACACAGCTTTAAGGGTAGATCAAGTCATAGGGGTCGTAGGATACATATAAATATTATTAACATTTAGGAAACCAAACAATTCCACCATTAAATAGGAGTAAAACGACAATTTTACATAAAGTCAATAGCGAGCACACTGTATATAAATCATGACTAATTTGATTCATAAAAGGGAAGCTCATTTTGCAATAAAGATCATATTTAGAAAGAATAATAACACGTACGTCGTATAATACGTTTTAAATTAAATATACAAGTTTAGAATTAAAAAAAAACAAGCAAAAGTAATGTTTTCAACGCAATGGGTTTTATAAAAATAAACATGCAATCGATAAAGGTAAACAACCTGGCATTCCAGCTATAAAATAACATCTTTCAAAATATCAACGCATAAATAAGCAAACGCACTCGAATACGTCATTATAAAAATATTAGTACGTGACCAAAGACAGTACATTTTCATAAAATCCAACATACTTGAAGTAATAAACAATAAATAACAAACGGTCCGTAATGCGATAAAGTTTGAACTATAGCCTACACAAATAACACGACGTGACCAAAATGCAATAGAAATTTGGACTTTCTGCAAAATATGCTACATAATATAGAACTCCTACGTGAGGAATAAAGCATTTTACCAAAAGTCTAAACCGGAAATTTGGAGAAATACTCGAGTCATGTTGTGATAGCAAGGTGCAACGCCTTGAACAACGAACACGCGAGGAAAACCAATAAGGTAAGCGGGGTCTTTAAATAGCACGCGGACCTTGTAAACAGGCAGTATCTCTATAACCAAGGCACGAATCACGTCAGTGAAACATAAATTACTACGCAAAGTAAACTTGGTAAAAATAAATAAGTGAAATCAAAGTGCAAAGTAAAGTGGCTATTAATACAATCGAAGTGGCCGTTTGCTTTTAAAAACGTGAGGTAAATTATTAATTAAATATAATACTAATATTTAAGAATTTAGGACTCTGTAGAGAGTTTAATTAAATTTCCAAATAAGCTCTGGAGAAACTCCGATTAAGCTTCAAAAATTTCCAAACAAGCTCTAGAAAGACTTCAATTAAATTTCAAATTAAATTTCCAAATAAGCTCTGAAGAGACTCCAATTAAGCTTCAAATTAAATTTCCCAATAAGATCTGAAGAGACTCCAATTAAGTTTCAAATTAAATTTCCAAATAAGCTGTAAAAAAACTCCAAATAAAATTCAAAATAAACTTCAATTAAAAATCTAAAGAAACTTTAAATTAAACTAAAACAAAATCTGGGTAAAAAACCGAAGGGAGCATACAAGAAAGATGAAGTAATTATTTTGGTCAACAAATTGAGGAAACCACGCTAAGAATTAACTGGGAGAAGCTATAACAGGGGTGCTGACCATCAACTATAGAGGCAGTTTCAGGAATCAAACAAGGAAAACACAGGTTAGAGATTTAGAACCCTTTATTAGTATAAGACTGTAGTTTCGATTTTTTTGACATTTTCTACTATTTATATCGAAGTATTTGTAAGGGTCATCAAAAACCTTTTGAGAATTTACAAAAGAAAGACAGAAGATCATTTGAATATTCAAAAGAGCTTTAAGGTAAATTATAGTGGTATTTTTGCTGACTTTCAGGGAATATGATTTTGGTGGAAACAGATAAATGTTAATATTTTATTCAGGCGTTAATTTTTGAATATAAAATCGAATAAATAAGTTATTAGAATACAAAGTGTAAATATTCTCGATCATTATATGAATTTTTGGTTTTCTTCATTTATATTATTTTAACAGATTGAGACAGATCTAAAAAAGAGGGGCTAAAACATAGAAAGTAGTATGACATTGGGGTTTGAAAGGAGAGCGCATAGCAATATATATATATATATATATATATATATATATATATATAAACCAGGATACAGGTTCAAGTCCTGTCCAAGACCTTATATTTTCCATCTTTCAATTACTAGCTCGATTTGAAATGATCATTTGGACTTTGCATAAAAGTCTAAGTTACTATTTCATCTTATTCACTATAATACGATAGTATTTATCAACTTACCTTGTGTAATTAACTACCTAATATATATATATATATATATATATATATATATATATATATATATATATATATATATATAGGGTGATTCACGGCGGATGACCTATTAGACGTTTACGGAGAACTACTTAACATAGCGGTTTGAATTTTTAGTCACTTATGTAACCGAACGTGTTCTCTCGATTTAAAATATTTTTGACTATGCAGTGTTGCCAATTCTAATAAAACATAGTAGTAACTTTGTTATTTTAATAAAATACCCTATACCTAATGCCAGTTTTCGATTTGTTGTTTATTTTTGATTAATTTTTTTAATACTGTCGTATACTTATCTGTATAGTTTTCGATATTTTCATTATTTTCCGTTTTTTTATTAAGTAAACAAAACTTCAATTAAATGTTGATAAACCTATGCTTCTAAACTCTAAGGAACTCTAGCTTAGGTTGGGGTTAGTTAAGATCGAAATGCACCACATCTTGTAACCAAATCCTCTAGTAAACATACATGGTGATCCAGGCGTAATTGTCCCTTACTTAATTAAAAAAATTATTAAATGTTCAGATTTTAAATAGAACACCCTGTATATTATTTGCAATTCAGAAAGCTGCTAAAATTTACTATTTATCTATGTATACCATTCCTATACGTAACTCTACTAGTTTTGCACTTATAAGCAAATATTTAAATAATTTTATTAAATTGGATTTTTTTTATCAAGCAGTCTATGGAAATTTGACGTTCTGTTACTGCTTATTTTGTATCGATGTTACTTTGTGCTTCTCAGTGTTTCATACCTATAAAGTAAGTTAAACCTCGCATAAAATGGCAGAAAATGTCTATTCAAATACTGTTCTTATTAATTTATTTATGTTACATGGAGAGTGTGGTGAAATTATAAGCCGCACTTGTCTAAAATTCAATGACATGTATCCAGATTTACCCGTAATGAATAATAAGAAATTTAGACGACTACTGAAAAATTTTATAAATGTTATTTCATCGTTGAAGGCTTCTAGACAGGCTCCCAGACCTGTAACTTCTAACGAAGAAAATGAATCTAATGTTTTAGCATATTCTCATGCCTTACCACAATCTTCAATAAGATTGACATCACACGAATTGAATATAAAGTGCACTTCTATACATTACATGTGATTTTCCAATGCTCCACCCAAAGGTACTACATTGGCCAGGAAGCGAGTTTTTTTTACCTGGAAAATTTGGAATTTTGCCGAACCCTTGCTGTTCCAAGCAAGGTAGGGATCTTTAACGTGCGTGACAACACTCACACACGGGACCTCCATTTTACCTCGCACTTCTATACAGCGAATATTGGCTAAAAATAATATGCACGACTACAAGTTTATTAAAATACAAGCACTTAAACCTGAGGACTGTCCACGAAGCATTGAGTTCTGGGAATGTTTACTAATGCATGTTGAAGAAGATCGGCATTTTTAAGAAAAATTATTTAAACTGATGAGACAAAATTCTCTCGTGAGGGCATTTACAATAGAAAAAACAATCATTTTTGGACTAGTCAAAATTCTCACCTTACGAAAGATTTTGCGTTTCAAGAAAGGGTCAGTTTCAATGTATTTTCTTTAATAATGGACAATGAAATTCGATATTTAATTTACGATGAAAATTTAACTTTCTGAAAATATGTAAAAATTATAACCACAGTAGTTGAAATTCTACAGATACTCTTACACTGGCAAAATACCGCAGCAGCTGGTATCAGCTTGATGGGGCTCCAGCACATTGCACAGCTGATGTAAGCTGCAAGCTTTACAACATTTTTGAAGATCGATAGTTCAGACGTTTGGGACCTTGGAATTGGCCTCCGAGATCTCCCGACTAATCTCCGTTGGATTTTTGTCTTTGAGGTACATAAAAGATATTGTGTATAAAACACCTGTAAATATTAGAGAAGAGTTGGAAAATCAAGTGAATACATAAAGAAATAGTAAATTTAAGCAGCTTTCTGAATTTCAAATAATATACAGGGAGTTCCATTTAAAAATTCCAACATTTAATAATTTTTTTTAATTAAGTAAAGAACAATTGCGCCTGGATCACCCTGTATGTTTACTGGAGGATTTGGTTACAGGATGTGGTGCCTTTGGACCTTAACTAACCCCAACCTAAGCCAGAGTTTCTTAAAGTTTATCAACATTTAATTGAAGTCACGTTTCCCTAGTACGAGAACGAAAAATAATGAAAATCTTGAAAACTATGACAGATAAGTATATGACAGTATTAAGAAAAATTAGTCAAAAATAAAACTAGAATCGACAACTGGCATTAGATATAGGACATTTTATTTAAAATAACAAAATTACTACTACGTTTTATTAGAATTTGCAACACTGCATATTTGAAAATATTTTAAATCCAGAGAGCATTTTCGCTTAAATAAGTGACCAAAAATTGAAAGCGCTATGTTAAGTAGTTCGCCATAAACGTCTAATAGGTCATCCAGCGTGAATCACCCTGTATATATATACATATATATTGCTATGATAAGGGGGTTATTTAGGGGGTACTGAGTCGTAAGGATCGCGTAATAAATGTAAATAGCAATAGAAATTAGAAAACTGCATTTATTTAGCATGAAAAATAAATAATTCCCATATTATGCAAAAAGCAAACATTTAACACCCTGTATAAGGACCGCAATTAACTTTAATCAATGACAGTAAGCATGTTTTTCAATAATAGAACACATATTCACGAGAAAGATAATTATACATGCAATTAAACTACTTCTAGAAGCGTTCATAAATTTATAAACAACTAGATACGCATGGAATAAGATAAAACCTAGTAAGTCATCACGCAATTAAGCATGCGATAAAGAAAAAATATAGTAAAGCGCTTTGATAAGAAACGCACATTTCAAAATAAGTTTTAAATACAAGATATAAACAGAAAGATGTTGATTTACATCATTCATGTTATATCGGTTTATTAGTTTATTTCCCCAAAAGCTTTATCTACACAAACAAGAGCCATAAGCTAAACTAAAGACCAAGGTAAATTAAAATTTCCAGTACTAATAACAAAACAAGCGGTCAAAGATCGTGAAATAATAGAAATACGAGCAGAATACGTAATCATGGAATAGTTTTATCAGAATTAAACTTGTAAAACTCCTAGGAATATCCAAAACAACCTATGGTTGGCCACAAGACTTTAAACGACATTCAGATAAATCAATGAAATTTAGATAGCATAAGCTATATAACGCCCAGAGTTTGATAAGAGTCTCAGTCTCAATTTGAACCACGTCGGAGATGCATTACTGTTACTCAAAAATTTACGCGTCGAAATAAATTTCAAATTAAATTATTATAATTTGTGAAAAGTGGTGTTATATATTATTTGAGAACAAATTATAATAAAGATATATGAAGAGGCTTTCCCCGTTTGTTGAAAAAGGTGAATAGAAATTTGTTAATTAATTTAGGTTAAATATTTATAATGTAGGGCTCTAAGTTGCACCTGGGAAATCTAGGTTGCACCCGGGAAATCTAAGTTGCACCCGAGAAATCTAAGTTGCATCCAGAAATCTAAGTTGCACTCTGGAAATGTAAGTAAAGCACGAGGTAAATTTTGAAAACGAAAATTAACAACACTGAATAAAATTATTGGTTGAAACCCACGTAAATGAGCAGAAAGCAGAGCATTGTTTTAACGAAATAACTCGATTGAAGATAAGAAAGGGGTGTTGGTCCACAACACGTAGCAGCAGACCAACGCGGAAAACAAAGAAGGACACACCGGGAATGTTGGAGTAAATTTTTTTTTGTAACAATAACAAACCTTCTCGTGGCGACGCCCGTTTCTTGCCCCATAGGCAAATCATAATAATAACAAGACAAGTTATTTGCAGTCCGCAATAAATTATGTAAATAATAAGAGCTTATTGACGAATACAAATCGAGCTATTAGTTGTATTGCCATTAACAAAACAATAGCCTTATTATTTCACAAGGGGAGGAAACATCCACTTACCGGTTTCAGCTTCTTTAAGCTTCGTCAGAGTAGATTAGTTTCCAACAACCCTATGAAGTAATCGAAGCTATTATACTGATATACTTTCGAAGAAATTTTTGTTCTACTACCTGAGTCGTCATAATGATCTGTCATAATTTTTATTTAACGAGTGAATGAAGGTATTTAAAGTAGCAATTCAGTAACCTTCTGCTTGAAATTTCTTCCACTAAAATATTTAAGGAAGGCAATTTAATTATAAACTGCTTCGAAACATATACAACCGTTTAGGCGAGAAAGGTTCATTTAATCATTTTGTCCTAAAACTGAAAATAACGCTCCAAAAACTATCTCTGTTGAACTAGAAGAGGAGGTTTTTGTTAGAGTGTACGAAAATCCAGGTATAAGTATCCGTCGTCTAACTGCGGCATTGATGTCAAGGATTTTAAACAAAGAGAAGCTTCTTACATACCACTTTATTTCAGTTTAGAATTTGTTGTCGCAAGATCCTCCAGCTCAACTTCGTATAACTCATTTTTGCAGAAGTAGCAAAATGTGAATTTTAATTTTATAATAAGATTCGCTTTACTGATGATGCCACGTTTACTCGCCGTGAAGTTTTCAACTGGCGAAACAATCATTTGCGGGATTCAGAAAATTTTCTTAACGCGAAATAAAGACATTTTTCTACGATCAACACAGAATATATCATTTTCCGACGAACACGTAGAAAAACAGCAGATTGCACACAATTTATTTATTTAGAAAGTGGCGTGTATCACTCTCAACTGCGAAAGTAAATATCACTCTAAGGTGCGAAAGTAAACGTCACTGTAGTGTTGAAATAAATTTCAATTCTAGAGTGAAATGACGGAATGGGATATCAGTACGTTAATTACCTAGACGACTCAGCATACCCAATGTCAAAAACACGATATAGGGTTTGTTCGACATTACCACTAGACGATCGCACGACCTTACATCAAGGTAAGGTATTCAAGCACCAGTTTACGTCTATTTCAAATACATTTCCTAATTTTTTTCTTTGCTCTCGTCGGAAACATCGTGTACAATACTCGTGTAAAAAGTGCCATTTTACACTAGTACTGTAATATACTAATTCTGTACTAATTATTAAACGTCAATGTTCTCAATTCCGTACACGTGCACTGGACTGCGCGGGCATATTTTTCCACACTGTCATTAATTGTGCATTCGTATTTAAAATTGCTGTATAACTTTGAATAAGCATAAAGCATACTAAATATAGACAATTTGCTAACATATTGTAACGGGCTACTACTACCGCGTTTCTTTAATTTAAAACAAGTAATAATAAAGGTCTTTATTACTCACTGTTCACAGGTCTAATTAACAGTATATGTCTTATTCATATATGTTTTCAGGACACTTAACAATGAAGCACTATTACACTAATGAATTTACAAGCACTAATATCTTCTTAAACTAACTGCTTTACCATAGGTCCATTAACAACACTAACACAACTATTTATTTATTATACACTTCTATCTATTTATGTATACTACAAGCTGCATGTACATTAGACACAGCATATATCATTTATGTATAAATTCTTGAACTCCTAAAAGCTCAACTACGTTTACTGTACACGATATAATTTATAATAGACATTCAAGTATAGACTGACCCTTGCATTTTTCAGCGGTCTTATGTATACTCAGATTTAAAGATATGACTCATCTTCTGGTAATTACGAGAACCTTCCAGGTCTGGCGAGAATGAACAGTGCTGGCGGCGTTTTGTGTGTTTGATTGCTAGAAGCATTCTAGAATCCTGGAAACTATGCAAACCCTACAACGCTTGTGTGTTTGACGGGTTGCCTAATAGTAGCTCGCAACAATATATCCAGTCATTTAATTCGGCGTATGTGTATTATCCAATAACAACGAGCTACTGATATATGTATTATTCAAATCTAGTTACCTGAATTCAAATCGTAATTCAGTCAAAATGATTGAAGTGTCAAATACAGAAGTAAATTTATTTACAAAAATGAACACTAGTAGTGATTGTCGATACTCCTCCGCACATTACAGATGCAGCAAATAATATATTAGCACAAACTTCCTTAAATAAATACAATTTGACATATTCGCGATTCATGGAGTTGTGGCAAAAGAACAAAGTGCATTCGATGTCAGAAAATGTTTTGATTGCATATTTCGCAGAGCTATCTAGATCTTTTAAATATTTAACCATGTGGACAATCTACTCAATGTTGAGATCGACATTGTCTATAAAAAATAATACAGATATTTGACACTATCAGAAACTACGCACAATGCTCAAAAGGAAATCTGAAGGATATGATACAAAAAACTTGATAATCCTTACATCGTGCCGGCTGTTGATAAGACCTGCGAGGTCAGGTGAAACGACACGAAGACTCAAATTGTGAGCTAGGTGATGCTGTACTTCCCAAAAGGTGTCTGTATTAAATATTACAACTTTCCTACTCCTGTCCTGATGAGCCCCAATTAGGGCGAAACGCATCGACAGGATGCCCTCGTTGCTGAACTTGAGTCAATTGCCAATAATTCCTTTTTACTTTGTATTAATTTAAGACTCATTAAACCCACTTTTCTTTTAAATTATAACTTTGGCAACGGAAAAGGCAGTTAAACCGGATCTCCTCCGTGCCGACTGTTGATAAAAACTGCGAGGTCAGGTGAAGCGAAACAAAAACACAAATTGTGAGCTAAGGTGATGCTGTACTTCACCTAAGGTGTCTGTATTAAATATTACAACTTTGCTACTCTTGTCCTGATGAGCCCCAATTAGGGCAAAACGCGTCTTCAAGATGCCCTCGTGGCTGAATTTGAGTTACTTGCCAATAATTCCTTTTTACTTTGTATTAATTTAAAACTCATTAAACCTACTTTTCTTTTAAATTATAACTTTTGACTACTGAAAAAGGCAGTTGAACCGAATCTCCTCCGTGCCGACTGTTGATAAAACCTGCGAGGTCAGGTAAAACGACACAAAGACACAAATTGTGAGCTAAGTGATACTGTACTTTCCATAAGGTGTCTGTATTAAATATTACAACTTTGCTACTCCTGTCCTGATGAGCGCGAATTAGAGCAAAACGCGTCGACAAGATGCCTTCGTGGCTGAATTTGAGTCACTTGCCAATAATTTCTTTTTACTTTGTGTTAATTTAAGTCTCATTAAACTCATTTTTCTTTTAAAATATAACTTTGGCTACGGAAAAAGGCAGTTGAACCGGATCTCCTCCGTGCCTACTGTTGATAAAACCTGCGAGGTCAGGTGAAACGACATGAAGACACAAATTGTGAGCTAGGTGATGCTGTACTTCCCATAAGGTGTCTGTATTAAATATTACAACTTTGCTACTCCTGTCCTGATGAGCCCCAATTAGGGCGAAACGCATCGACAGGATGCCGTGACTGAATTTGAGTCACTTGCCAATAATTCCTTTTTGCTTTGTATTAATTTAAGACTCATTAAACCCACTTGTCTTTTAAATTATAACTTTGGCTACGGAAAAAGGTAGTTGAACCGGATCTGCTCCGTGCTGACTGTTGATAAAAACTGCGAGGTCAGGAGAAAAGACACGAAAACACAAATTGTGAGCTAGGTGATGCTGTACTTCCCATAAAGTGTCTGTATTAAATATTACAACTTTGCTACTCCTGTCCTGATGAGCCCCAATTAAGGCAAAACGCGTCTTCAAGATGCCCTCGTGGCTGAATTTGAGTTACTTGCCAATAATTCCTTTTTACTTTGTATTAATTTAAAACTCATTAAACCTACTTTTCTTTTAAATTATAACTTTTGACTACTGAAAAAGGCAGTTGAACCGGATCTCCTCCGTGCCGACTGTTGATAAAACCTGCGAGGTCAGGTAAAACGACACAAAGACACAAATTGTGAGCTAAGTGATACTGTACTTTCCATAAGGTGTCTGTATTAAATATTACAACTTTGCTACTCTTGTCCTGATGAGCCCCAATTAGGGCAAAACGCGTCTTCAAGATGCCCTCGTGGCTGAATTTGAGTTACTTGCCAATAATTCCTTTTTACTTTGTATTAATTTAAAACTCATTAAACCTACTTTTCTTTTAAATTATAACTTTTGACTACTGGAAAAGGCAGTTGAACCGGATCTCCTCCGTGCTGACTGTTGATAAAACCTGCGAGGTCAAGTAAAACGACACAAAGACACAAATTGTGAGCTAAGTGATACTGTACTTTCCATAAGGTGTCTGTATTAAATATTACAACTTTGCTACTCCTGTCCTGATGAGCCCCAATTAGGGCGAAACGCATCGACAGGATGCCGTGACTGAATTTGAGTCACTTGCCAATAATTCCTTTTTGCTTTGTATTAATTTAAGACTCATTAAACCCACTTGTCTTTTAAATTATAACTTTGGCTACGGAAAAAGGCAGTTGAACCGGATCTCCTCCGTGCTGACTGTTGATAAAAACTGCGAGGTCAGGTGAAACGACACGAAAACACAAATTGTGAGCTAGGTGATGCTGTACTTCCCATAAACTGTCTGTATTAAATATTACAACTTTGCTACTCCTGTCCTGATGAGCCCCAATTAGGGCGAAACGCATCGACAGGATGCCGTGACTGAATTTGAGTCACTTGCCAATAATTCCTTTTTGCTTTGTATTAATTTAAGACTCATTACACCAACTTGTCTTTTAAATTATAACTTTGGCTACGGAAAAAGGCAGTTGAACCGGATCTCCTCCGTGCTGACTGTTGATAAAAACTGCGAGGTCAGGTGAAACGACACGAAAACACAAATTGTGAGCTAGGTGATGCTGTACTTCCCATAAAGTGTCTGTATTAATATTACAACTTTGCTACTCCTGTCCTGATGAGCCCCAATTAGAGCGAAACGCGTCGACAGGATGCCCTCGTGGCTGAATTTGAGTCACTTGCCAATAATTCCTTTTTACTTTGTATTAATTTCAGACTCATCAAACCCACTTTTCTTTTAAATTATGACTTTGGCTACGGAAAAAGGCAGTTGATCCGGATCTCCTCCGTGCTGACTGTTGATAAAAACTGCGAGGTCAGGTGAAACGACACGAAAACACAAATTGTGATCTAGGTGATGCTGTACTTCCCATGAGGCGTCTGTATTAAATATTACAACTTTGCTACTCCTGTCCTGATGAGCCCCAATTAGAGTGAAACGCGTCGACAGGATGCCCTCGTGGCTAAATTTGAGTCACTTGCCAATAATTCTTTTTTACTTTGTATTAATTTAAGACTCATTAAACCCACTTTTCTTTTAAATTATAACTTTGGCTACGCAAAAAGACAGTTGAACCGGATCTCCTCCGTGCTGACTGTTGATAAAAACTGCGAGGTCAGGTGAAGCGAAACAAAAACACAAATTGTGAGCTAAGGTGATGCTGTACTTCACCTAAGGTGTCTGTATTAAATATTACAACTTTGCTACTCCTGTCCTGATGAGCCTCAATTAGAGCCAAACGCATCGACAGGATGCCCTCGTGGCTGAATTTGAGTCACTTGTCAATAATTCCTTTTTACTTTGTATTAATTTAAGACTCATTAAACCCAATTTTCTTTTAAATTATAACTTTGGCTACGGAAAAAGGCAGTTGAACCGGATCTCCTCCGTGCTGACTGTTGATAAAAACTGCGAGGTCAGGTGAAACGACACGAAAACACAAATTGTGAGCTAGGTGATGCTGTACTTCCCATAAACTGTCTGTATTAAATATTACAACTTTGCTACTCCTGTCCTGATGAGCCCCAATTAGGGCGAAACGCATCGACAGGATGCCGTGACTGAATTTGAGTCACTTGCCAATAATTCCTTTTTGCTTTGTATTAATTTAAGACTCATTACACCAACTTGTCTTTTAAATTATAACTTTGGCTACGGAAAAAGGCAGTTGAACCGGATCTCCTCCGTGCTGACTGTTGATAAAAACTGCGAGGTCAGGTGAAACGACACGAAAACACAAATTGTGAGCTAGGTGATGCTGTACTTCCCATAAAGTGTCTGTATTAACTATTACAACTTTGCTACTCCTGTCCTGATGAGCCCCAATTAGAGCGAAACGCGTCGACAGGATGCCCTCGTGGCTGAATTTGAGTCACTTGCCAATAATTCCTTTTTACTTTGTATTAATTTCAGACTCATCAAACCCACTTTTCTTTTAAATTATGACTTTGGCTACGGAAAAAGGCAGTTGATCCGGATCTCCTCCGTGCTGACTGTTGATAAAAACTGCGAGGTCAGGTGAAACGACACGAAAACACAAATTGTGATCTAGGTGATGCTGTACTTCCCATGAGGCGTCTGTATTAAATATTACAACTTTGCTACTCCTGTCCTGATGAGCCCCAATTAGAGTGAAACGCGTCGACAGGATGCCCTCGTGGCTAAATTTGAGTCACTTGCCAATAATTCTTTTTTACTTTGTATTAATTTAAGACTCATTAAACCCACTTTTCTTTTAAATTATAACTTTGGCTACGCAAAAAGGCAGTTGAACCGGATCTCCTCCGTGCTGGACTGTTGATAAAAACTGCGAGGTCAGGTGAAACGACACGAAAACACAAATTGTGAGCTAGGTGATGCTGTACTTCCCATAAATTGTCTGTATTAAATATTACAACTTTGCTACTCCTGTCCTGATGAGCCCCAATTAGAGCCAAACGCATCGACAGGATGCCCTCGTGGCTGAATTTGAGTCACTTGTCAATAATTCCTTTTTACTTTGTATTAATTTAAGACTTATTAAACCCAATTTTCTTTTAAATTATAACTTTGGCTACGGAAAAAGGCAATTGAACCGGATCTCCTCCATGCTGACTGTTGATAAAAACTGCGAGGTCAGGTGAAACGACACGAAAACACAAATTGTGAGCTAGGTGATGCTGTACTTCCCATAAAGTGTCTGTATTAAATATTACAACTTTGCTACTCTTGTCCTGATGAGCCCCAATTAGGGCGAAACGCATCGACAGGATGCCGTGACTGAATTTGAGTCACTTGCCAATAATTCCTTTTTACTTTGTATTAATTTAAGACTCATTAAACCCACTTTTCTTTTAAAATATAACTTTGGCTACGGAAAAAGGCAGTTGAACCGGATCTCCTCCGTGCTGACTGTTGATAAAAACTGCGAGGTCAGGTGAAACGACACGAAAACACAAATTGTGAGCTAGGTGATGCTGTACTTCCCATAAAGTGTCTGTATTAAATATTACAACTTTGCTACTCCTGTCCTGATGAGCCCCAATTAGAGCGAAACGCGTCGACAGGATGCCCTCGTGGCTGAATTTGATTCACTTGCCAAAAATTCCTTTTTACTTTGTATTAATTTAAGACTCATTAAACCTACTTTTCTTTTATTTATATATATATATATATATATATATATATATAGTTACCTGTGTAATAACTCCTTGTAAGCGGGCTCCACTGTTGGGCGCTATAAATGCTGCGTACTCTACCTTTGTAATAAAGCTCCACGATTTGGGCGCCATAAATGATGCGAAGTTTGCTTGGTACTAAGGCCCTACAATTAGTTCGTCATAAATTAGTGCAAAGTTACCTGTGTTAAGTAAACTCCAACGATGTAGTTTGCCACTGTTGCTCTGTTCTTGTCTGAAAAATACAACAACCACGCCACAAAAAGAAAGACGCAGCAACGGTAAATCTCCTCGATTTATTCACAGAACCGCTGTACACAAAATCATCATCCAAAATCAAGTTCTTAGATTAATTATATTACAAGTTATTCCCTTTTTAATCAATACATTTTATCACATAGTCCCAAATCAATAATCATAAAAAGTAACAGGGCTTTACCACCAACCTTATGTTACCCAGGCTTAATACGAGCTCATAGTAAAACCTTTAATTACTTGTGCTAATTCCAGCACAACAAATTACAAAAAGTCTCTTTTACTTGCACATAATAATATTGTACCACAATCATTTTAATAACCTGAATTCCCACTAAGCAAAATATAGAAAAATAATTTCATCAGAGTTCAATCAGTAACTGTTTTCTATTCAGTTACTTTTAGTTCCACATCACATTTTATTTATTTATTTATTTTTACTTATTTGTTCCAACGTTTCAGTAGTCTGCTACCTGAAATTTAAGCAGATCTGGCTTCCCCACAGAAAGTAACCATCATGTGTTTTGTTTGTATGTGTGGGGGGGGGATGGTTGTGTGTATGTGTGTTGTGTGTGATGTTGGTCCGTGTTACGTTCCCCCTCTAGGACCAGGACCATCGGCAGCCGGGTATTCCAGCCGTCAAGGAAGAACTCACGACGGACATTGCTTTGTCAATCCTGACCATCGGCAGCCGGAAATCCAGATGTTAAAAAGGCAATGGAAGCGTGTGTTTAGGTGTGTGTGTGTGTGTGTGTGTGTGTGTGTGTGTGTGTGTGTGTGTGTGTGGTGTGTGTTTGTGTGTGTGTGAGAGAGAGAGAGTTGTGTGTGATGTTGGTATCCGTGTTACGTTCCCTTTTTAGGACCAGAACCATCGGAAGCCGGATATCCCAATCGTCAAAGAGAAACGCTCGACGGATGTTGCCTTATGAGTCTGAACCATCGGCAGCCGGAAATCCAGATGTTGAAAAGGCAATGTAAGTGTGTGAATGGTGTTTTGTGTTTGCACAGTGCATAAGAGGTGTTTTGTGTGTTTATGTGTGTGTGTGTGTGTGTGTGTGTGTGTTTTTATGTGTGTGTGAAGTGTGTTTGAAATGTTAATTTGTGTGTTTATGTTTGCCTAGGTTACTAAAAGGTTGGATTGAATTAGTATAATTTTGTACATGTTTGAACTTATAACTATTACATACATAAAAAATTAGGTTCTTTCAGAGGAAAGGATTTGTTTGCTGTATTGTTTGCCTCAGGTATGTGTAAGTTCTTAAAATTTAGCGTTAGTTAAAAAGAAAAGAAATTCCCTATTCTACTACTTAAAATTAACTTATACTACTACTTAAAGTTAACTTATACTACTACCGTTGGTTGTTATTTGTTAGAGACAAGATTGCTAATATGTAGAAGCATGCAAATTCTACATATTAGGGGGTTGGATCGTTTCAAAGTCGGGTTGATGGTTTAATCTTGTTGCTTCTGGTCGTCAAGAACAGAGCTCTTGGAATTCCAGGAGATCGGTCTCCGGTTTCCGGGGGCAGAGCCTCGGTTCGAAGAGAGGTGGTACTTTTATGTCTCTGTCCGAGTAGTTTTATTTGTGTCTTTTATCCGTCAAGATAGCGTTGGCGGATGAGTGCTGTGGTTTTTTGTGTGAGTGCATTTAAGTGTAGAAAAAGGTTTTCGTTCCAAATCATCTGGTGTAGGGTCTTGTTTAATAATGCTTGTCTATGTGCGTAGAGGTACGGTTGTAAGTCATTACACTCGAATACTATATGTTCCGGTGTTCCTATTTCTCCGCACGTGCATATGTTGTTGTCAACTAAGTTCATGCGTTCTCTGTATGTTGGATAGGGTCCGTGGCCAGTTAGGTAATGAATAAATTCCACATCACATACCCATAAAGTATAAAAGTCATTGCACATCAATTAAACATAAGAAGCAAAATTTTTAAGAAACATCCGTTACCTGAATTTCTACTGCCCATGGATCTGCTCTTACACCATCGACGTCTACGACCTTTGTCAATAGCTGCACCGTCAGGAATGTCCCCCATTCAGGACTGCTCTAGCGGTAACTGCTACTTGCGAATCTATCTTTTCGATTACCAGAGACTTCCAAATGTCTCTACTGCAGCTACAGATCCCATTTACGGTAGGTAAACAATCACGTCGTTCTACCATCAACCTCTACTCCATCTAAAGTGCCTACTATGCACCCAACCAAATATCATGCAGTCGGTACTTACTTATTTTCGTGTGCTACCATTTGCATTCTCTAAAGCTTTTTATAATACTTAGGCTGACAGCTAGACGAAACTTAACACCACTGATGTTAGTTACATTTTAAACTTGAAGGCTGCTGTTACTTGGAGATTGGCGTCGCCGTGGATCAATGTAGTAAGCGTAAGACTACGGATCCCAAGGTCCTGGGTTCAAATCCCAACACGGTCGACTGCTTGAAAAATGACAGGTGAACATTTTTCACAAAAATTACGCCCT